>CP139508.1:351018885-351618885 GCA_021014915.2 Artemisia tridentata subsp. tridentata
TATTAAAATTTCTTCATTTTGTTTTTTTATGTTAGTTTCCAGACATCTTGTCTTTGGAATCAAAAGATTTAGCTCAAAAAGCTAAAATCAAGTGGGCTCTCGAAGGTGACGAGAATACTAGTTTTTTTCATGGCACTTTAAAGAATAAGCGGCGACAACTTGCTATTAACGGGATTCTAAAGAACGGAGACTAGATTGAAGAACCTGATAGGGTTAAGAATGAATTTTTTGAACATTTTCGTAAGAGGTTTCAATTTTTCGTAAAGAAATCAAACGGGCGGTATAGGATTGTGGTGGAGATCGTGCTCAAGGGCCTGACGGATTTACTTTCAAGTTCATAAAGACTTTTTGGGACCTGATTAAAGATGATGTGGTTCGCTTCGTTAACGAATTCTTTTTTACGTGTACAATTCCTAAATGTTGTAATTCTTCGTTTATCGCCTTGATTCCAAAAGTTTTCAATGCAAAGTTTGTTAATGATTTTCGTCCTATTAGTCTAATAGGTTGTCAATACAAAATTATTGGTGATGACGTATAGTCCGTATTCGGGTCACGAACCCGACCCATACTTAAGTCCATCACGAATGGACTCTAGCCCATCACGATATGGGCTATTGCGATAACGGTTTGGGCTTACGATGGCCCAAACCCAACGTTATTTATGGCTGCGATAATATATCTTCTATTTATGGGATATATATCGACTAACCGCCCTACGCGGGATAGACCGAAGATTGGGGAACACGAAACCAATGAGGATTTCGTGTCCATATATAGAGGGCACCTCAACCCTCACAAAGGTACGACTTACAAAACCCTAACTCTTCTACAAACCCTAAATCGATTACTTACTCTCACGCCGGAGGATAATCGTGGGAGACAATCCCACGATAAGCCTAACGGTGTCTTTTTGTTTTCTTAGTGCGCAGGTCTCAAGCATTAAGATCTGATTGGTACGGAATCAAGGAACGCCCAACTTTTGTATCAACAAGTGGCGCCATCCGTGGGACCCTACACTAAGAGCTTTGCTAAGAACTAGAATGACGAAGCACGGAAAGGAGCGAACTCCGCATGCGAAGAAAACGCATGACGATTTACTAGGGAAGAAACAGAAAACTGATGCGGCCTCTAAGCAGGCCTCTGGGACAACCAGCACGCCTAGAAGCTTAGGAGCGTACTCAGATCTGCTCTTTACTCCAACAGAACCGCTCACTATGACTACCAATGCTACTACAACAAGTACTAGCGCGGTAGACCTACAGCGCACTCCTCTCACCATACCAGAAGTAAACTTCACTGAGCCACCAAATGCGCCTATCCGAAACAAGGATCTTGTTTTGGAAACAGACTCCATCGCGCTAGAAGGAGTCACGCCTGAACTAGCACCAAGCGACTTCGTATCTCAAAACTACGAAGCCTTGGCTACGCTCATGCGAGAGGAGGCAAAAAAGAGGTCAAGCCAAAGTCTGCACGCCAGGCTCAACTTCGACCCTGAGTATGAAGCATCCCCACCGTGCTACCGAAAGGAAAAACGCGAGAGGGATAGCCGCAAACACCCAGTGTTTACCAGGATTGGAAGGAAGGTTGTGGATGATGAAACAGCCGACTTTCAGCATCTGGAAGAGCATGAAGATGGGGAACGGCGCGCCAATGTCCACGCTAGGCTTGGCAGTCGCAGGGTTCAGGATAGGCTTGGGCGACGGTGCTCCCCAAGTGAAAGCCCTTCAAGCTCTGATTCCGAGGATAGTCGGCGCAAGCGCCACAGAGGAGCAAACTCAGATTCCGATGATAGTCGACGCAAGCGTCGCAAAAGAGTAAGCCCATCCTCAAGTGATTCCTCGGACAACGAGGACAAAGAAACTGGACACTGGAAATCAAGAGGAAAATACCGCGACCAGGAAGATGAAGACATGTCTCTTCCCTGGCGTCGTCAAAAAGTTGATGCGTTTACTAGGCGCATCAGCGATTTTTCGGAAAATAAGAGAAGGCGCATGCCTGCTAATGTCAAAACATATGATGGGACAGGTGACCCTGATGATCACCTAAAAATTTTTGAGTCAGCAGCTACTATCGAAAATTGGCCACAACCTGTGTGGTGCCATATGTTTAACTCTACATTAGTAGGGAACGCGACGGAAGGTGCGAACTTTCCAAGACCCCCACCTATGCGCACCCCGGAGGATCGGCGCGTAGGGAACGGATACTGCGAGTATCACGCACAGAAGGGCCATACCACTAATGAGTGTGTCCAGTTACGCCAACTAATCGAGAAACTAGTGAAAGAAGGCAGATTGGACCACCTCGTTAAGAATATTAAGGAGGGGAAAGACAAGCAGAGAACCGGAGGCAAGAAAGAAGCGCCTAAGGAAAAAGCTGATACTATCTACATGATACAATCATGGCAGCGAAAGACTAGGCAAAAGGTGAGCCAGAAATTCTCTCATGGAAGCGAAATCTCCTTCCCCACCTTGACTGCGGACAACGCAGCGGCAGAACCACTTACCATTGAAATAAATGCGGGGGGTCACGACATCCACCGCATGTATGTCGATGGGGGCGCATCAGCGGATATAATGTATGAACATTGCTTCAAGAGATTGCGTCCTGAAATACAAAGACAGTTAAGTCCAGCCACGACTGCGCTTACTGGCTTTACAGGAGAAAAGATATGGCCTATGGGGCAACTGCGCCTACTAGTCACTGTCGGTAATAAGGAACACTCCACGACAGCCTGGATGAACTTTATGGTGATCAAATCTCCTTCGCCATACAATGGCATTATTGGAAGGTCAGGAATCTCGGCGTTGCGCGCGGTACCATCCACAGCGCATGGGATGCTCAAATTCCCAGTAGAAGGCGGCATCGTCACCATTTACAACAACGCTGCGCCACCAGAAGAATGTAACACGATTACATGTGAGACAACGCACGTCCCAGAACAGAGCGCAGCTAAAGTCCCAAATTTGAAGGTCGCAATTCACCCTGATTACCCAGAGCAAGAAATATCAATCGGAGGATCGCTGTCTGACAAAGGCAGAGCGGCCGTGTGCGCACTCTTACAGAGGAATCTGGATATCTTTGCCTGGGAACCAAAGCACATGACTGGTGTGCCACGCTCGATCGCAGAACACAAGCTAAAAATCCGACAAGGATATTCCCCAGTGCGGCAGAAAAAGCGCGGCCAAGCTCCAGAGCGCGCAAAAGCCATTCTGGAGGAAGTACACAAACTTGTAGATGCAGGCATCATGCGTGAAGTCTATTACCATGACTGGCTCTCTAATCCAGTCATGGTCAAGAAGGGTGATGGCAGTTGGCGGATGTGTGTGGATTTCACGGATCTCAACAAAGCATGTCCACAGGACTGCTATCCGCTGCCAGAGATAGACTGGAAGGTAGAATCTCTGTCTGGATATCCATTTAAATGTTTCTTAGACGCATACAAGGGATACCACCAAATCCAAATGGCCAAGAAAGACGAGGAAAAAACAGCTTTCCACACAAGCCAAGGGGTCTACTGTTACACAAAGATGCCTTTTGGCCTGAAGAATGCGGGCGCCACCTACCAGCGATTGGTAGATAACGCATTTGAAAAGCAAGTGGGCCGCAACTTAGAAGTTTATGTGGATGATCTTGTCATAAAAAGCCATACTGAAGACGAAGTGGTGCGCGATATAGAAGAAACATTTAGAACGCTACGGGCGATCAACATGAAGCTAAATCCCAAGAAGTGCACTTTCGGTGCTACAGAAGGCATGTTCTTGGGATATCTGATAGAACCAGATGGCATTAAGCCATGCCCCAAAAAAACAGAGGCTGTCATCCAACTTCCTTCACCACGCACGCTGAAAGAAGTTCAGTCTCTAAATGGGAAACTAGCCGGTTTGAACAGGTTCCTGTCCAAATCAGCTGATAAGTCACTCCCTCTTTTTAAAACACTCAAGAAGTGTACAAAAAAGGGAGACTTTCGTTGGACTGCGGAAGCGGAAGAGGCTTTCACACAGCTTAAGCAACATATAGCAGCGCTTCCTAAGCTTGTCGCACCCCTACTAGGGGAGGAATTAATCGTTTACTTATCTGCGACTCATGGAGCAGTCAGCGCAGTACTACTGACAGGGAGGAACTCTGTACAAACACCAGTATACTTCGTAAGCAAAGCGCTCAAGAAGACAGAGATTAACTACAGCCCAATGGAAAAGTTGGTCTTAGCATTAGTGTTCGCCGCCAAAAGATTGCGCAGATACTTTCAAGCGCATCCAATAGCGGTAATCACAGACCAACCAATCAAACAAGTTATCTCTAAACCTGACGCATCGGGGCGATTACAAAAATGGAGTGTGCTGCTAGGCGAATATAACATTTCCTATAGGCCACGCACTGCGGTCAAGGGGCAAATACTAGCAGATTTCATCATCGAAAAGCCAGACACCGATACCACACCTCCACCAAACAAGGTAGAACTACAAGAGCCATGGATCTTATTCACGGATGGATCTTCATGCGTGGATGGGTCGGGCGCTGGCCTTATACTTACTAATCCAGAAGGAATGGAGTTCACTTACGCACTGCGTTTTGAATTCACAGCCACGAACAACGAGGCAGAATATGAGGCCCTAATCGCTGGATTGCGCATTGCAACTCGAATGGGTGTGCGCAACCTAGAAGCAAACGTGGATTCTCGATTAGTAGCCAACCATGTGTTGGGAGAATATGTGGCTAAAGAGGACAACATGGTTCAATATCTTGAAAAGACACAGTCACTAATTCAAAGTTTTGATAGGTTTACCATCAAACAAGTTCCTAGAGGGGAAAACAAAAAAGCAGATGCACTGAGCAAGATTGCATCTACAAGCTTTGCGCACCTGTCAAAACAAGTATTGGTGGAGATTCTAAAGAACAAGTCTATCTCGGAGATGGAGATATCTACGGTGATAGAAGAACAGGATCCTACATGGATGACCCCTATTATCGATTTTATAAACAAGGGCAAATTGCCCGAGGAGCAAAAAGACGCTCGACGGATACGGCGCACGGCGCAGAGGTTCGAACTTAGAGATGGTATCCTATATCGTCGCTCATTCCTACAACCATGGCTTCGGTGCGTTGGACCTCTTCAGGAAGATTACGTGCTCCGAGAGATCCACGCTGGTTCATGCAGTATGCATTCAGGACCACGGTCCGTCGTAGCACGCGCATTGCGCTCAGGATACTACTGGCCTACTATGCACCGGGATACGCGCGATGTGATAAGGAAATGCAATGACTGCCAAGTTCATAGACCCATCCCGCGCAGACCACAACAAGAGCTAACGCCTATTACTTCTCCATGGCCATTCTATAAATGGGGCATTGACATTGCGGGTCCCTTCCCTGTCGCAGCAGGAGGACTGAAATTCCTTATTGTGGCAATAGATTACTTTACTAAGTGGATTGAGGCAAAAGCAGTTGCGACAATCACAGGAAACCAAGTAAAACGATTTGTTTGGGAAAATATTGTATGCCGCTTTGGATTACCTGGGGAAATCGTTTCGGACAACGGAAAACAATTCCGTGATAACCCGTTCAAAGACTGGTGCGCGGAGTTAAATATCACACAACACTTCGCATCAGTTAAACACCCACAAACCAATGGTTTAGTTGAGCGCGCAAATCGCAGTTTAGGCGAAGGAATTAAAGCGCGCCTGGACAAACACAAAGGAAGATGGGTGGACGAATTATCGCATGTCTTATGGGCGCATCGCACGACAATCAAAGTTAGCAATGGAGACACTCCTTTTTCCCTTGTCTACGGGACAGAAGCTGTTATACCAGCTGAAATTGGGATGCCAACTATCCGCACCGCGGAAGTTAATGTCGCGACCAATGATGACGAACGACAGATAGATTTGGACCTGCTGGAGGAAAGGCGCGAGCGCGCAGCCATACGAGAGGCAAAAACCAAGTCAAAGATGAAGGGATACTACGATGCTAAAGTTCGAAGCACCTCATTCAGACCTGGCGACTTTGTGTACCGCGCTAATGATGCAAGTCACGCAGAAGACACAGGTAAACTTGGACCAAAGTGGGAAGGACCCTATGAGGTCATTGAAGCACTAGGACAAGGCGCGTACAAGCTGCGCGACATGGAAGGCCGTGAGCTACAACGCACATGGAATATCTGCAATCTCAAGAGATGCTATCTTTAGGAAAGGTTACGACCCAATGCATGGACACATACGTACTTTAGTAAGTGCCAAATAAATATCCGTGTATTTACATTCTTTGTTTCATTTAGATAAATGTTTTTTATCTTTTTACAAAAACTTGCAAGTATTAATAAAATGTTGCGGTTTCTAGCTAACTCCGTGACACACTTTACTTTATTGCTTACATATAATTTATGTCTCAATATTGTTTGTTATATTATCTTTTGCCTACATGGCGTGCATGCACTAATTGAAAACCTACGATGGTAAAAGGATGAGTAAACCTAATAAATGACTCGTTGAGTAAGAGGGTTGCAAACCCATCAACACCGGATCACGCATCCTTGTTAAACACCTTATTCTCAAGACGTTGGAGTAAGTTCCATGCGTACCCCACGACGGATACACATCAATGCACACTGTGCGCATTTAACAAATTAGGAGTTAAGACAACTAACCCCTTAGTATGGTCTTAGTAGCACGCTGCAATCCATACACTTGTGCACCCCACGATGGGTACACAGCAACTTGTAAATTTCATACACAATTATGTTATATACAACCATGTCATACACGACTATGTCATAAATTTCATACAAGATAAGTATAAGTGATTATGAATCCTTGTAAACCTTCTTCAAATGTGTTTATACAAGCGATTTGACTCTTAGACATCTTTTATGCAAAGATAAAATAACTAAGTACAAACGTGATAACCATAGCCAAATTTGATATAATATGAATACAATGGTATTATTCAAAATCAACGCTTCATTATAACAAGTTCATCAAAAGTACACATCCAACAAGCATATGTACAAGGAAAAAGTGGACATATAACAAAATACCACTACACCAAAACTACCAAGACATGCTACGAGTACGCCTGAGCCCTGAGCTACCTGCCTGGTGCGCCACACGACCAGCATCGGTAAGCATCTGCAACAACTCAGCATCCTTGGGCGCTACTGTTGGTACGCTAACAGGCACCCCATCAGATCTAGGAATGTGGGCTGCGCCAAGACCACACAGGATAGCCTTCCCCTTCTGACCCCTCTTCTTGGCAAGTCTCATCTCATGAGCTTCCAAGGATGTCTTCAATGGAATTTCTTTCTCAAGAGCAAAAGGGTTGAGGATGTCACGAGGGCGAGCAAAAATAGGCACATGTAACTGCGACACATCTGGCTTCAGAAAGTAGTCAACCTGTTCCTCAGCGTCCTCGGATGAATGCCTAGCCAAGGTCAAACCCTCCATAATCACACTGATAGGGAAATCCCGGTTACGCTCCAGCTGCGCCATATGAGGAAGCTCAAAAAGTTTTAACCTCTCCATAGCAGAAACAAGCTCACCATAAGCATTCTCATTATAACCAGAAAATTCTGAGGGAGACATCGCCAAAACCTTGGCCGCGCACAGTTCCTCTACTGCTTCCGCCTTACCACGCGCTAAGGCACATTGAACCACATTCCCAAAAGACTCCTTAACCTCTCGAGACTCCAGCGTGGTCATGGCGGCAAGACGCAAACCATGGCTGATAAGCCACCTGCGCTCAGCTATAGTTGATACCAAATGAGGATACAACTCCTCATCATACTCAATGCTGAGTTTGCGCAGCTTGCTCTCCTGATTCTCCAGCAAGCTCTCCACAGCCTTGCGGAATTCATCCAAATCAGACATGAGCTTCCCCTTGTTCAGCTCCATATATCTCATGGCCCAAAGGCAGGAGGCCTTGTACTCTTTTGCTCCAGTGCGCTCTTTAGCCAGATCAGCCATGAGCAACATCTTCTCATCAGCAACCTTCTGGTCATACATAGTGAATGTTCTCAATTCAGCCTGCACCTCAGCCAACTGCGCCCTTAGAAGCTCAATTTCCTTATCCCTCTGGGCAACCAGGCTGCTCTCACCAGCATACTCAGCCTGTAGCCGCGCAACCAATGAAGCCTGGTGCGCAGCAGCCAACGCCAACTCCTCAAGAAGGCTACTTCTTGGCGCATCTCCAGCAGATTTTTCCTCATCCACTGGACTCTCAGGACCAAACTCACCAACATCAGTCTTGGGGGGCGAACTCTCCACATGCGCATCATCATCAACAGCAGTCTCAGTCCTACACGCAAATAACAAAGTTACTCTATAATACTAATAGCGAAATAAAGGGCTGAAGATCTAAAGACACAAATGCTTACGTGGGGGGAGGAGTTTTATGAGATGACGCATCCTCTTTGGTTGGTCGCTCGACAAAAAGAGCAGGGCGCTTACTTGATGTCCCCGCGCCATCATCACCAGACGACCTCTTGCGTTTCCACACCAAGCCTTCCTCTCCAGACTCGTCCATAGCACTCTCCGACGAGTCTACATGCAACAACTCAATAGGGATCTGTGACCCAGCAGAGGGAAAGCTACGCAGAGGAGTTGCCATAGTGACACCTGCAGGAACCTCCCCTATCTCCTCTGTCTCTTCTGTCTCCTCCTGCGCAATCACCATTGTGCGCCCTGCAGTAGCCTCAAGCAATGGCTGCTCCCCATCTCTCAATGGGCGCACCCCTACAATCACCTTTGTGGGCTTCGCCAAGCGAACAACATCAAACAAGTCCATCTCTGCGCAACAAAGCAACAAACAAATAGCAAAGGTGTTAGAAAAACTACAAAGGGAAGAATGCTTACAACTACTAAGTGAAGAGGAAGGAAGAGACAAGCACCCACCCCGGCTGTTTTCATCCAAAAATGTTGGCACCTCTTCCGGACTACCAAAGTAGTTGCGACTGATGCCCATGTGCACCAAAAATTCCTCTGGATACGGTTCAATAGGTATGCGATTGGTGTTTATCGTATCCGCATCCGCCACATTATACAATCCGGGGTCTGGGCGCTCATCTCTCGGTAACGATTCTTGAGTATAGAACTCAAATACCCAGGGAAAAAATGCACTATCAATCCAGAAAATTTTTTCCCTCCATACCCTTAGTGCGTCTAATTTCTTTGTATAACACTGCAGAGATCCCGCGCGCTTAGAAAAAGAGACCCACCCGTTTGACCACGACGTGTGGTAAAACGCGCGGAATAGATGGATTGTGGGTTCAATCGCCAACAGGCGACAATTTACCTCAAAATTGGTAACTTTCGCCGCACCTATACAGTGCAGTTGAGAGATATGCAAGCGATAATGGTTTAAGATATCGCACAAAAACAGGGAAATGGGAACACGCTGGTTCGCAAATTCAAAGAAGCGCGTATAAACCCCCACCTTCCCTTGCGGGAAATTCGCTATTGACGCATTCGCGGCCGGAACTACCGAATGCAATGCAAGAGGGATATAATAGTCTGAGGTGAACTGACGAAGTTCATCCTCAGATATATCGGAACTAATCTCAGATAATTGAAGAACCATGATACCTATTATCGGCGCACGCGCTATTATCTTCGCTTTTGTTGATTTGTTGATCGCTTTCTTGAAGGTTTAACAATGGCGAAAAATGATGATTTCTTTTTACTGTGGTAACCACAGTCAAATGACAGCTACAATTTATATAGGGTACACATATTCATGGATGCACGACATGTGTACCCCACTTGCTCCAATCGGATGGTTGGGAACCCAAAAGGTAAAGCACTTTTTCACCCACCCTCACGATTTTCGAAGAAGATACTTGGACTAGATTAACTTGCTAATTTTGGCGGGAAATACTTGAAACTTCCCCGCTACGCATCAAGGAATATTTTTTAGTTAGTCTAGCATCCGCAATTTTGCATTGCGCACACTAGACTGGGGGGACATGATGACGTATAGTCCGTATTCGGGTCACGAACCCGACCCATACTTAAGTCCATCATGAATGGACTCTAGCCCATCACGATATGGGCTATTGCGATAACGGTTTGGGCTTACGATGGCCCAAACCCAACATTATTTATGGCTGCGATAATATATCTTCTATTTATGGGATATATATCGACTAACCGCCCTACGCGGGATAGACCGAAGATTGGGGAACACGAAACCAATGAGGATTTCGTGTCCATATATAGAGGGCACCTCAACCCTCACAAAGGTACGACTTACAAAACCCTAACTCTTCTACAAACCCTAAATCGATTACTTACTCTCACGCCAGAGGATAATCGTGGGAGACAATCCCACGATAAGCCTAACGGTGTCTTTTCGTTTTCTAAGTGCGCAGGTCTCAAGCATTAAGAACTGATTGGTACGGAATCAAGGAACGCCCAACTTTTGTATCAACAATTGGCAAAATTCTAGCTAATAGACTTGGGTCGGTTATTGGAAGTTGCATTAGTTTAGAACAATCTGCCTTTATCAAAGGTAGAAATATTTTAGATGGTCCTCTTTTTCTTAATGAAGTTATGGCTTGGTATCGTAAACGCAAGAGAGAGCTTATGGTCTTCAAAGTTGATTTTGAGAAAGCTTTTGATTCTCTGAGATGGGATTACTTGGATATGGTTATGGGAAAACTCGGGTTTGGTCACAAGTGGCGTTTTTGGATATTTGGTTGCCTACATAATGCTCGTTCATCTGTCTTTGTTAATGGGTCTCCTACTTCTGAGTTTGATATTTGTAAGGGTTTAAGACAAGGGGATCCCTTATCTCCTTTTCTTTTCATCTTATCTATGGGCATTTTTAAAGGTGCTGTTTTTGGTAATGGTAACATGCGTATTTCCCATCTCATTTACGCTGATGATGTTATCTTCATAGGAGAATGGTCTTACTTGAACGCTCATAATCTTCTTTGTATGCTTTGTTGCTTCTACCTTATATCCGGCCTGAAAATCAATGTCAATAAAAGTAATATTCTTGGAGTTGGTGTTTCTGAGGCAGTCATTACTAACATGGCTTTTTCTATTGGATGCGGGGCTGCTAGCTTTCCAATGAAATATCTTGGAGTTCCTGTTGGATGTAACATGTCTATATATTCTAACCGGAACGCTATTATTTAAACATTTACCTCCAAGCTTGCTCTTTGGAAAGCTCGTTTGTTATCGGTTGGAGGTCGTCTTTCTTTAAACAAATATGTTCTTGGTCACCTTCCAACCTATTAAATGTCGATCTATCCTATGCCCTCTACCATTGTTAGGAAGCTTGAGTCTATGCGCAATCAGTTCTTTTTATGTCACACCCCACCGAAGGCGGAAACGCGAGGTGCGACAAAATCAATATACATCGCAAAATAGATATATTACAATACCATGATTAAAATTTAACGAAAAAATACAACATTACAATAGTATTTTAGCCAACATCGAAAATAAAAACATAAGACATGGGGCATGTTTATTTTTACAAAAAAATGTCTGTCTGCCTCTGACGTCTTACCAGTCAGACGCGGTCAGATGTTTTTATTGTTTTTTTTTTTCACGAGGAGTCAGACGCAGTCAGACTTATAAAGTCTGACTTCAGTAAGAGGGGCAAAAAACTCTGACTAGCCAATGATGATCAGCCCAGCTGGTTAGAGGCACTCCCGGTTTTACCCAAGGTCTTGAGTTCGATTCTTAGGGATGGCAAGCCTTGGGGTTTTTCCCTCCGAATACTTGTAACGGCCCATGGTCAACATCTCGTTGTCTAGGGTACGTGCAAGGCTCACTATTATTCAGTGAGGTTTCCCAGATGTCGTATCCCGACTGAATGTTCGAAAAAAAAAAAAAAAAAAAAAAAAAAAAAAAAAAAAAAAAACTCTGACTATCTCTAATTCAATCACCTTTCATCAAAACCCTATTCATCTTCTCTACCTTCACCCCGCCGCCGGCCACCTTCAGCCTCGGCCGGCCACCTCTCACCGCCGCCTTCTTCTCCACCTCTACGCCGCCGTCATCTCCACCTATAGCCGCCATCTTCACCACCTCTAGGTATGCTCTTTTTTTTCTCTTTACCTGCTTTACTTGTTATTTTTTGTTGGTTTTAAGTGATTTTATTGTTGGGTTGGTTATAAACTGATATGGGTTTTGTTTTAAATGAGTATGTGACGAATTGCTTAAAAGAAAGGTTGGGTTTTGATAATATGATATGGGTTCCTTTGTTTATGATATGTGGTTGTGTTTTGTTTACCTTTATGTATGGAGCATATATATATATGGGTAGATTTGTGGTTGTATATAGGTCTCTTTGCTTAAGCAGACACATGTGGGTTAGGAGTGTGATGAACCCAAGGAACCCACCTTATCATTTTCTTTAGCAAAATCACCAAATGGTTGTTACTTGTTAGTTAGCATGATAAGAAAATGGCCAATGTGCAGTCCAGTGTCTTAAATGAGCAGCCCAATAATCCCACTGAATAGAAAGTATATCGTAATAATTAATGGAGAAAAGAGCCATGACATGTGTAGGGTAGACATACACTAATTTGTTATTTTTGAGGCGAGAGAATGTTATATAGGGATGAGATGAATATAGTTGAGGTAGGGATGGTATTGTTGCAGCTGAAAGCTTAGGCTGGAAGATTCCGCTGATTTTGCACATTTGATTTGTGGCATAGGATTAGCCTCATCTTTTTGGCTAGCAGTTAATGTTTTCTCAGTTAATTTGATTGATTATCCAGCTCAAA
Organism: Artemisia tridentata subsp. tridentata; assembly: GCA_021014915.2. Taxonomy (NCBI): domain Eukaryota; kingdom Viridiplantae; phylum Streptophyta; class Magnoliopsida; order Asterales; family Asteraceae; genus Artemisia; species Artemisia tridentata. The sequence continues at coordinate 351,031,616 of CP139508.1, forward strand.
CTCTCAGATTAGTAACAGTAATCTCCTCTATTAATAGTTTATTATTGTTAAATTACTATAGACTCTAGGGCATGTTTGGTATAGAGAAATGAAAGCAAAGATTATGGAAATGAGATCATTAATTTATCAGTTTTGGGTTTTTAGTTTGATCACTGAAGTATTTTAGTTTTAAGTGAAGCATTTGTTGTGGCAGTTTACATTTTGATAGATGAATATGATCTAGTTCTGAAAGCAAAGTTTGTGACACAAGATGGCATGTGCATTTCCCCTGCAATTACCTTTCAGTTGTATTTTTTATATCACCAGTCTCCTTTGTGTCACCTAATAACGTTAACCTTGGCAATACATATAAACATGTGCAAGTGGAACCTGGTTTGGTCCATGATATGTGGAACTTTGTCCCCTAGAAATTTGAGGATCGTTATAGGGATGGACTCATGGACTCTTCATTGTTTAGTAGAGGTGCCAATCTCGGCCCAATTCTTTTAAAATGGGTTACTTGGGTTATACTTTATCTTATGCGGGTCGAGATTTGACCATGGTGTATTTTTAATGCTTGCAATCTCCTAAGCTTTTTAATTAAAAATAGTTTGATCATCATCCTAATAATATAACTTCTGAAAGCATTTATATACATAAATATTAACAAGTTTAAAGCTACTGGACCAAAGCATTTGTATTACAAATTACCCATATTGACCCAATCCTGTTATGATCCATTACTCACCCACTTATTCTGCCACCTCTATTGCTAGGCAAGGTTGTTTCTTAAGCTATTGAAAAATTAGTTTTTGTATAATTTTCCTCACTTTAGACCTATCATATTCATTCCCTATGATTCTGTCTGCTCTGTTTTTTTTTCCTCTGTTTTTTTTTTTTTTTTTTTTTTTTTTTTTTTTTTTTTTTTTTTTTTTTTTTATTTTTAATGATAACAAAGTAATGATCAGGTTGCATTTAGTTATATGGCTCTGTCAATCTTTTTTATATTACCTTGACTGAACATCTTATTTGATCTAGGTTGCATTCATTTCCTCTGCATCCATCACAGATGGATATTATAAAAAGAAGTCCAGGAAGAGAAGATTGGTGGGCAGGATCAGCTCCTTCAGGGCCTTTTATCTATACACCATTCAGCAAAGGAGATTCAGTTGACAACAGTAAGCAAGAGCTCGTTTGGGTTGTTGGAGAACCTGTTCAAGTGTTGGTAGAATTAGCAAATCCTTGTGGCTTCGACTTGCTTGTTAACAGCATATATCTATCAGTACATTCTGGAAATTTTGATGCATTCCCAATCAGTGTGACTCTTCCCCCTAATTCCTCCAAAGTGATCAGCTTGTCAGGAATTCCAACTGAAGTGGGTCCCGTAAATATCCTGGGATAGCTTGATGGATCCATTATGAAGGATGCAATAAGGCCTATGAGGGATGCAAGCAGCCCAATGTTAATGATCCATTATGCAGGTAATCATAATTGTTACTTTATTTCTGCCTTTTGGTACAATGTTATTCTAACTTGTATAGTATTTGTTGTGAATTTTGACGAAAATGTACATGATGATAATGACGGTGATGTTGAAGTTGTTCAACCAATTGGGAGTGACGCGGATCAACAATGTGGAAAACTAGAAGGGGGGTTGAATAGTTTTACCGTTTTAAAATTAATTCACTTTGTTACTTTATGTTATTTCAAAGGAAACAAGCACAAACAAATATTCACACAATATATATGAGAAGTAAAGAGAGGAAAGATCAAACCACACAACACGGATGTTTATAGTGGTTCGGCTACAAGGACTCTCTTCCTTGCCCTACTCCACTCCTCGAGCCTCTAACTCGAGAGTTATCCTTCACTAAGAAACAAACTCTCTTCTAGGTGGAGAAAACCTTTACACGTCGCTTACTTCCTTTTCCGGTACTAAGCTAAACACCGGGTTCTATTTCAAGGTAGAACCAACCTAACGTCGCCTATACAATTACCGACACTAAGCTAGATGTCGAGTTCTTTCACAAGGGTACAACCACTCCCTACACTCTTTGTGTTTTGAGGACTAAAACACTAACCACACTCACTGAGATAAATGATACAAGTAATGATGTGTGAACTACAACTATATCACACAGTAACTATGCTAAAGGTTTTACACGTCTGTGTTGAACCTTGATGCTTAATCTCCTTTGCTACAAAAGGAAAGATCAATGAAATGAATGAATGATAAATGTTAGATGATATGTAAATGAATGAGTATGAATGTTAGGCTATATGAGTGATGGTGTGTCCAAATGATCAGCTTGCTATTTATAGGCAAGCTGGTGAACAGCCGGCGGATCCGGTGGATCCCATAAAAGGGATCCGTCCTTTGTGTCGATTGGATCCGCCAACTTGACAGCAACATGACATCTAATAGTTTTGGAAATCTTTCCAAATCCAGCTGTATCCTCCACACCATTGTCATGTCATATCAAAATCTTCCAAAGTCAACTATCTTGCTTGAAGATCTAGCCAATATATTATGTATGACGCATGCCATGATGTCATTGTATCATTTTAAAAATAAAGTTTCCTTTTAAGGAAATAAACTAGTAGATGTGTAAAATGTAATTCTAAGTAAACTTGTGAAATGTAAAATGTGTTTTAAAGAGACTTTAGCTAGTATTTATAATTTGCTAAAGGATATACTTTGTAATTGTCATTAACAAAACTAAGTAAAGATCATAAAATATAAATAACGTTTTTAGGACGATATTTGTATTAACAATTTCCCCCTTTTTGTTGATGACAAAACATAAAGTATATTTTTGAGCAAAGGAATAAATATAGCATGAGTTCTTTAAAATATAGATTAAGTTTGTTTTATTTGAGTTTAAAAACTCTTTTTATGCAAAAGTGTATGTACTGTGATGATTCACAGTTATGCAAACTTAATCCTTTCTCCCCCTTTTTGTCGAAACAAAAAGAAGAGTTGCTTAGCGGAATGCGATTTTGAGAACTTTAAGAGCTCCCCCTTGTTTGATACTCCCCTAAATGGAGTAACAAGGTAATGATCCTACAAAACAAATGGTTAGAATATGATATGCTCTCCCTTGATGTATACTCCCCATTGCAAGAGTACCAACGTATACATTTAAAGGATATGAGATGCTACAAAAGAAATGTTAGTGATAAATGGCTTCAATGGAGAAGCATGATGCATATGAAATGGTCATCCAAACAGGATGTTCAATCTAGTTGACTTTTAAAAGTCAAAATGAAGTGTCTGATCAATATTTTGTACCTAAAGTACCAAATGATCAATGTATAATGTAGATTCTAAATAGCTATATAATGATGTTAGTCACCTAAATAATGATAATATGCTTTATGTTGATCACTCATAAGCATAAAAACATCACATTCATTAATTGAAAATTATGTGACAAAAGTCACAAACATGATGATACATTATAACAAGAAAAATAAATCCTAAGAGGACAACTACTACAACATCATCCTAGAAAGTTCCTATAAAAGGATACTAACAATGCTTCTATTGAGGCGGATGAGAGATTGCATTGAGACGCTCGAGAACATGGTTCAAGATGAACCTTATCTCATTTTGAAGCTCATGGACCAAAATGTTGGTCCTTTGGGCCAAGTGAGCCGTTCTCTCACAATGTGCGCAATCATGACTTGAAAAGCCGGGAGGAAGACTAGGCTCCAAGTTTTGTGGTGGTGGTGGTGGTGGTGGTTGGTTGTTGTTGTTGGATGGTTGTTGTTGTTGTTGGTTGGATGATGGTGGAGTGGGGATGGAGTTCATTAAGATGGTTTGAATATCCATTGCTTCATCAAGGCGGGATCCAACCATATTAGAAAGAGAATAGAGGCGGGTGAGTTCCTCACTAATCTCTTCTTGGGTTTGAGGTATATTCATCCACATTGCCTCATCAATGGCAACTAGAGTGGATGTGGGTGATAGAGGTTGTGGTTGAGGTTGGGATGATGGTGCATCATGGTATAAAGGACCATGAATATCCGGGTAAACCGGGTGAAAAAGCATGGGTTGTTGACCTTCAAAGGTCATGGGTGGAAGATTGGTTAATCTTGGTGAAAGTTCTTCTAAGTCATCAAGATGTGGTGATGTAGGTGGAGTCCTAAATAATTCCAAGGGTTGGAGTTTGGGTGATTTTGGTGGTGATGGTGATCTAACAGGCTGTGATGGAGCCGGTGGTGGAGTAGTGGCTATTGGAGTAATGGTTGGTGGTGGTGTTTGTATAACAACATTTGATGGTGTTGGGGTGGAAAGTGTGAGGAAATTCTCACTAGCAATGGGTGATGATATATTGAGAGGAGAATTTTCCTCAGATGATGAGTTTGCTAAGTTGACAAAACAACATGGTTTAACACTAATGCGGGCTGTTCTTCTTGGAGGTCTAGAGGTGGAAGAGTTGTTTGACTTGGTCATGGTGAAGTATGATAGCTAAGATGTACAGGAGAAGAAATGGTTGTTGTGTGAGTTTAGTGATGATCCTAAAGCACTAATTTATAGGCAGAAGGTTTATGAGTCTGTGTGTTTGGATTTGATGTGAATCCAATAGAGAATGTTGGTTCCTAATGATTTGGAACAAAAATTTGTGCAAATCACATCACATAAGTCAATCCATAGAACTTATGTTGAGTAATAGGAGGAAGATATGCAGTAAATGCAAAGGGATAGTGGAAAATCCTGTGATGTGATGTACCCACGGATTTGAAGGATCCCTAAAAAGGGTTCCTTGCTTGTATCAGAAAGGTAACTCACTCCTAAAATTTGAAAATTCAAATTTTGGTGGGAAATTTTGTTCTTAAGTTTCTAAGAGTTTCTAAATCATTCTAAGATGTATAATGATCAGTGAACCTATTCTAAAGAACATAAGAAACTAGAATTTATGAATCGGGATGAGTCGAAAAGTTTTAGGAAATTAACTGTTATACCTGCGGAGCCAATCGACAAGGCGTGCGGATCCAAAATTTTGGATCCGCCTGATCCGCAGGTTGTAGAATGGCGGAGCCAACTCTAACACTTGGCGGATCCAAATTATGGGATCCGCCAGATCCGTCTGGCAAAAATACTAAAACTTCACAGAGAGTATGTCATATTTCGCGTTTTTCGACGAAAACCCAAAAATTCTTTTGGAGCATATCTATCATCTAATATGTAATGCAAAACAACTAAATATGATGATACTAACTGTTGGGAATAAAATGATCAAAGTCAAAGAGCCTGCCAAAGATGTTAAAGAGCCTGCTAGTTGATTTTGAAGTGTATGAAGATGTTCTACCAGTACCTTCTGGGTAGAAGGTACTGCTGGTTGATGAAGAGCCTGCCAAGCTTATGTCAAGTCGATTAGATATTTTGTAATAGATATTTAGTTGAATTATTAGTCTTTGTACATTGTTATACGTTATGTAGAAGTAGATTAGTCTTCTGTGGTGTACAGAAGAATATTATCAGAGTTGTACATGGGTAGTTGTATTTAATTGTAGGCGCCAATATAGTCAAAGTATAGTATAATACTCTTCCACTTGACAATCTTGTAATAAGATATCCTTATCTTATAAAAGGATATCTTAGTCACCACTTCATGCATGCATCTTCACAAACTAATAACCAAAACCAAACTATCTCTCAAGTAACTTAGTTACTTCAAATCACAAATCCTTTTACAATCTTAGATTCAAGATTACTTTGTAATCCTGGTGATATTTAGATCATCCGTATTATTTCATCAATAATATTGAATCGTTTTGTGTTAACCAAAGTTGTGTTCTTTGTTCATTGCATTCTCACGTTTACATAAACTCACCACCTTGTGTTCTTTTAAGTGTGTTGTAGTAGATTCCGCATGCTAAACACATTCAATACATAAATATCTCAATCGAACAAAACCGTTCCACAAGTGGTATCAAAGCAAGGCTTGATATTTACTAATTTAAAAGAACAATGGATGTTGAACATATTCAAACAAATGTTGCAGCTAAACTTCCATTACTTAAGCAAAATGAGTTTGAAATGTGGCGACTAAGGGTAGAACAATACTTTCAAGTGCAGGACTATGCACTTTGGGAGATCATTGAACAAGGCAATTCATTTAAACCCCAAATCACCACTACAACAGTAAATGATGCTCTTGTAACAAGAATACAAGACCAACCATCAAATGCAGATGAAAGAATTCAGAAGAGAAATGATCTAAAGGCAAGGAGTATGTTACTGATGACTATTCCAAATGATCAACTTCTGATCTTTAACAAATACAAAGATGCCAAAACCCTTTTTGAAGCAATTGTGGCTAGGTTTGGTGGTAATGATGCTACCAAGAAAACACAGAAAACACTTCTCAAACAACAATTTGAGAACTTCACAGCCACAACCAATGAGTCTTTGGACAGTATGTTCAATAGACTTCAGAAGCTTTCAAGTCAGTTAGCCATCCATGAAGTAATGATAACTCAAGAAGACCTAAACTCTAAATTTCTTAGGAGTTTACCTTCAGAATGGTCTATGCATGTCATTGTATGGAAGAACAAGTCAGATATTGACCAGATGAGTCTCAATGATCTCTACAACAATTTCAAAATTGTAGAACATGAAGTAAAGAAGACTACTGGGTCAAGTTCAGGAAATATGGCTTTTGTTTCAACCCCAAGCATCTCAAAGGTTGATAATGAAGATAAAGGTGGCAGAGAAGAAGGTACTGCCAACACAACCTTTGGTACTGCTAGTACTTCTAGTAGTACCAAATCCATTTTAGATGAAACAATTGGGTGTGCTTTTCTTACATCTCAACACAATGGGTCCGTATTAACATTTGAAGATCTTCAAGAGATTCATCCTGATGATCTTGAAGTGATGGACATAAAGTGGCAACTTTCACTTTTAAGCATTAGAGCTAAGAAGTTGATGATGAGGACTGGCAAGAAGATAATGATAAATGGAAATGAGCCTGCTGGCTATGATAAGTCAAAGGTGGAGTGTTACAACTGCCACATGAAAGGTCACTACTCTAGAGAGTGTAGAAGACCTAAGAAGCAGGATGACAAGGGTAGAGGGTTTGACAACAGAAATAAAGAAAGCTTTGAGAAGAGAGGAAGCTTTGAAAGCAAGAGTAAGGTTGTTGAAGTTGCTGAGCCAAAAGCAATGGTTGCTATTGATGGCATGGGTTTTGATTGGAGTTTCATGGGTGAAGATGAGTCAACTTCTGATGAATTGGCTTTGATGGCATTCTCCAACCCTGAGGTAAAAATTTCTAAATGTTCAAATACATGTGAAGTTTTTGAAGAATTGCAAACTTTAAGAAAATGTTATGATGAACTCACAATAGAAGAAAGAAAAACCAATCAAACCTTATTTAACCATCAGTGTGGAATGGCCAAACTAGAAAAACAAATCATTCACTATAGAGAAAATGAACTCACATTTTCTGATGCTAAAGGTGCTCTTAATAGACAAATATTTTTGAAAGATTCAGAAATAGAAATGTTAAGGACTGAGTGCACTAAAGTGACATTGGCTAGAGATAATATTCAACTGACTGTTACTAAATTGGAAATTGCTTCTGAGTGTACTAGGAGCATAGTAGAGAATCAGATGAATAAGAGAATAAAATCAGGGATAGGATACAATAAATGTCCACCTCCTTATAGAGGAATTCCTTGTCCCCAAGGTAGTGATCTTGCTGCATCAGGTTTACATGAATTTGTTAACAAACCATTAGCTAAACCTGTAGTGATAAGTGAACCTTCTGAGAGTGCTAAGAATGTCTCACTCTCTAAGGTGCTCACTGATAAGAGACCAGATGTCCTAATTATTGAAGATTGGGTATCTGATGATGATGAAGATCAGACTATTCCTATCAAAGGAATAAAAGTAGGACCAATCAGTCCTAAGAAAGTAGAAGTTAAAGCTAAGGCTAAAGCTGTTTTGAAGACAGTTGAAAGTTGTGAAAAATGCAATAACAAACCTAGGGGAAGCCAAAGAAATTGGAACAACCTTAAGTCACAACAACTAGGTGATGACTTTGTTATGTTCAATAAGGCTTGTTATTATTGTGGTAGCTTTAATCATCTTCATGCTTATTGTAATAAATGGGTTTCTGGGAGTAAATCAAAGTCTAAAACAAATGTTACTCACCCCAGAAAAAGTTTTGTTAAGTCTAACACCACAAATGTTAAACATATTGTTAGACAAAATAAGCCTGTTATTGCAAAACCAACTGATAAGGGTACAAGAAACACTTTCAAAAGTGTACCAAAAGTTGAGAATAGTCCTATTCAAAAGAAATCTGTGGTCAAAACACAAATTTGGACACCAAAAACCAAAGGTCCTGCTAGACCAAATGGTACTGCCAAAATTGGTATTGCCAAAATTGGTACTGATAGACCAAAGACCACACAATGGATTAAAAGGGAATGTGCTGTTAAGTCCTCAGCATGTTGGATTTGGAAACCAATCCAATCAAAAGGTGCATCAACAATCCTGAAAAGGTTTGACTTCATTGATGCAAGAGGCAAACCCAAGTCTGTCATGGCTTGGGTACCCCAATGAAACTAATATGTTTATTCATGTGCAGGAACATTCATCTGATATTGGAGATCAAGGATATGTTGATAGTGGATGTTCAAGGCACATGACAGGCAACATGTCATTCCTCTCAGAATTCAAAACATTTGATGGAGGATATGTTACCTTTGGGGGAGGAATAAAAGGAAAGATCACTGGTAAAGGTACTATCAAAACCAGTAAACTAGATTTTGAAAATGTGTATTTTGTGAAAGAACTTCAGTTTAATCTTCTTAGTGTCTCACAAATGTGTGACAAAAAGAACAATGTTCTATTTACTGACAATGAATGTATGGTTCTTTCTTCTGATTTTAAGATGCCTGATGAAAGTCAGATCCTTCTTAAAATTCCAAAAAGGAACAATATGTACAGTGTCAATTTAAAGAAGATTGATCCCAAGGAGAGTCTAACTTGTTTGGTAGCAAAAGCCTCATTGGATGAATCTATGCAATGGCATAGAAGGCTTGGTCATGTAAACTTTAAAACAATCAACACTATTGCAAAATATGATTTAGTAAGAGGTTTACCCAAAAAGATTTTCCAAAACGACCAAACTTGTGTTGACTGTCTAAAAGGCAAACAACATAGAGCTTCTTGTAAGCCCAAGACCCAAAACTCTATTTCTCAGGCTTTACATATGCTACATATGGATCTCTTTGGTCCTACTAATGTGTGCAGCTTGAATGGAAAAAGATATTGTCTGGTTGTTACTGATGATTATAGCAGATTTTCATGGGTTTTCTTTTTAAGATCTAAACATGAAACTAGTGTCATTCTCAAAACATATATCACTGAGGTAGAAAACCAAACTGATAAGAAAGTCAAAGTTATCAGGTGTGACAATGGGACAGAGTTCAAGAATAGAGTTATGGATGACTTTTGCAAGGAAAAAGGCATAAAAAGAGAGTTTAGTGTAGCTAGAACACCTCAGCAAAATGGAGTAGCAGAAAGAAAGAATAGAACACTTATAGAGGCTGCTAGAACTATGTTAGTAGACTCTAAGTTGCCTATTTCATTTTGGGCTGAAGCAGTTGGTACTGCTTGTTATGTACAAAACAGGGTTCTTGTGACAAAGCCACATAGAAAGACACCTTATGAACTTTTCTTTGATAGAAAACCATCCTTAAGTTTTATGAGACCTTTTGGTTGTCATGTCACTATTCTAAATACCAAAGATCATTTAGGCAAATTTGATGGAAAAGCAGATGTTGGCTATTTGATAGGGTATTCCTTGCAGAGTAAGGCCTATAGAGTGTTTAACACTTGCACTAGGCTAGTAGAAGAGAATCTTCACATAGAGTTTCAAGAGAAACTATCAAATGTGAAAGGAGTTGGACCAGATTGGATGTTTGATGTTGATAGGCTTTCAGAATCTATGAATTATGTGCCTGTTTCAGGTACAAATACTAATGATGATGCAGGTTTTGAAGACAATGTTGAAACTCCTAAAGATCAAGATTACATCTGGATGCCAATTTGGAAAAGTATGGAACTATCTTCAAGTCAAGAAGGACCTTCAAACACAACAAATGAAGGCAATGAAGAAGATCAAGGAACTAAGAATCAAGAGAATCAAGGAAGTGGTGCTAATGACAATGGTACTGCTAGTTCTTTAGATGGTCCTGCTAGTTCAAGTATTGGTACTGCTGAGCCATTGAATGTTCAAATAGATGATTCTTTTCAAGAAGAAGTGGGGATTAGCAATCTTCCATCTACATATGAAGTTCCTAAAACACCAAACACTAGAATTCTCAAAGATCACTCAACTGATGATGTGATTGGAAGCATAAATTCTGGTGTTAAAACAAGATCTCAAGTTGGTTTATCTCAAGTCTTATCTTCAGATGAAGAAGGGTTTATCTCCTCTATTTATGAAGAAAAGAATAATGATACTTCCAATATATGCCTGTTTTCATGTTTTCTATCTCAGGCTGAACCCAAAAACATAAACAAAGCTTTAGATGATGCAAGTTGGGTGGAAGCAATGCAAGAAGAGCTTCTCCAATTCAAGATTCAGAAGGTTTGGATATTGGTTGATTTGCCCAGAGGTCATAGGGCAATTGGAACCAAATGGGTGTTCAGAAACAAGAAAGATGAAAGGGGTATAGTGATCAGAAACAAGGCTAGATTGGTAGCACAAGGATATACTCAAGAAGAAGGGGTAGATTATGAAGAAGTGTTTGCTCCAGTTGCAAGACTTGAAGCAATTAGGCTATTCTTGGCCTATGCTTCATTCATAGGCTTCACTGTCTATCAAATGGATGTTAAGAGTGCATTTTTATATGGTGAAATTGAAGAACCAGTATATGTATCTCAACCTCCAGGCTTCATTGATGCAGAGTATCCAGACAAAGTTTACAAGGTTACCAAGGCTTTGTATGGCCTACACCAAGCTCCTAGGGCATGGTATGAAACATTGGCTTATTTTCTACTAGAAAGTGGATTCCAAAGAGGCAGGATTGATCCAACTTTGTTTATCAAAAGAACAAAGAAAGACATCTTGTTAGTACAGATTTATGTTGATGACATAATCTTTGGATCAACAAACCAAGACTTGTGTGTAGAATTTGAAAAACTTATGCATAGTAAGTTTGAAATGAGTTCCATGGGGGAACTTACTTTCTTTTTGGGTCTCCAAGTGAAACAATCCAAAGAAGGCATATTTATCAGCCAAGATAAGTATGTAGCAGAGATCCTAAGGAAATTTAATTTTGCTGATTCTAAGGTTGCAAGTACACCAATGGATCCAGACAAAGGGCTACTCAAGGATGCTGAAGGAGAAGATATGGATTTGCACAATTATAGATCTATGATTGGGTCCTTGATGTATCTTACATCATCAAGACCAGACATCATGTTCTCAGTATGTGTGTGTGCAAGGTTTCAAATACATCCCAAAATCTCTCATCTCACAGCAGTCAAAAGAATCTTTAGATATCTTAAGGGTCAACCTAGGTTGGGTCTTTGGTATCCAAGGGAATCATCTTTTGAATTGGTGGCTTATTCGGATAGTGACTATGCTGGTGCAACTCTAGACAGAAAATCCACAACTGGTGGATGTCAATTTCTTGGTTGCAGACTTATCTCTTGGCAATGCAAGAAACAAACAATGGTGGCCAATTCTACAACTGAAGCAGAATATGTTGCTGGTGCAAGTTGTTGTGGGCAAGTTTTTTGGATCCAAAATCAAATGCTTGACTATGGGTACAATTTTCTTAACACCATTATTTATATTGACAATAGCAGTACTATTTGTATCATTAAAAACCCAGTTCAACACTCAAAAACAAAACATATTGAAATCAGACACCATTTCATAAGGGATTGCAATGAGAAAAGGTTAATTCAGGTAGTTAAAATTGATTCTGAAAAGAATTATGCAGACCTTCTCACCAAAGCTTTTGATTTAGGTAGATTCAAATATCTTGTAGGAGGTATTGGAATGATAAATCTTTAAAAATCATATGTTTTTGTTCATAAAATTAACTGGTATTGGATTTTAAACATGGTACTGTTAGTTAGTCAAAAGTTCCTGTTAATTCATAATTGGTCCTGCTGATATAAAATTGCTATGTTTTGTTCATATAAAGGCTTGAATGTTTAAAGTGCTATAGATCAAGTGCTTTGCATTTTGTTCTTTTGGTTTGCAACTAACACATTTCAGGTTGATAACAAAACAAGAGTTCTTCCAAACAGAAAGGAGCAACAAAAGTTATATTCATTTCAGGAGAGATAACAATCTCAGGGGAGGAATTAATAGCCCAGAATGGAAGAAAAACCAATTAATGAAAGGAAAGACAAGAGCATACAAGATGATGCAGAGTTGAAAAAGAGAGAGTTAGATCACATATCTAGAAGGGATGAAGCATTTCTCAAGGAGAAAGTTCTATCTAGATCAAACTAAGGAAAGTTTCAACTCAAAGGCATGACATTAGATGATTTCACTTGTTGAACCAATCATCCAAGATATACAGCATCATTGCCTGTTTTAAATTTCCTCCATCCAAGGAAATTGCACCATCTTTAGGCCAATATGGCTTTTGGTATTCAGCTCACCAAGTTTTTACAAACTTAAGAGTTGGCTAGTCCTTAAGCAAACGGCTTTTGGTAAAGACAAATCAAATCCGTTGATGGTTGATAGTTTACCAAAAACTATATGGTTGTTAACTAACCATACTTAATTGTAAATAGTTAGCTAGTCCTTAAGCAAACGGCTTTTGGTAAAGATAACTCAAATCCGTTGATAGCTGGTAGTTTGCTAAAAACTATAAGGGATTTTTATAAAAACTTTCAAACGTACTGGTAGTTCAAAATTGGTACTGCTAGAGTAAAAAGGTACTGCTAGATAGCCGTTGAGCCTGTCAGACAAAGTTTTAGCCGTTGGGCCTGGTAGTTAAAATTAGCCGTTGGGGTAGTTATGTAAATTACTGATGATTATATTATATTATATTTCACATATAAAAGATCTTTTTAACCGCCTTTTCATTTACTTATTATAATCTTTCTTATTGTCGGTTAAAAGTAATTCTCACATATCTTCTTTCATCAGTCATTATCATAATTCACATACATCTTTCATCTTCTACCAGTACTACCAACAAATCCCACCATCATATTCAAAATTTTCATTATGGCTTCCACAGTTGTTCTAGATTTTGTCCAACGTCACAATCAGTTAGCATTTTTGGAGAAGTCAGAGGATAATGCCTCATTTCATCAAGTAGTGGACTTTTTAAACAACTCCTACATCAGGTTTGCTTTGCTAGTCAATCCCACTATTTATGAAACACAAATTAAACAATTTTGGAAAACTGCTAAAATTGCAACTTCTGAAAATGGGGAACAAAGAATTAAGGCCAAAGTGGATGGTAAACATTTGACTCTTACTGAGTCATCCATAAGAAGACATCTTCATTTGGATGATTCTGATGATATTAGTCAGTTACCAGATACTGAGATTTTTGAAAATTTACAAAGAATGGGGTATCATGCTGAGTCTAACAAACTCACTTTTCTGAAAAAGCATCTTACTCCACAATGGAGATTTTTGATTCACACAATCCTTCACTGTTTGAGCCAGAAGAAAACCTCTTGGGAGCAATTTAGTGGAAACATGGCTTCTGCTCTCATTTGCTTAGCTACAAACAGAAAATACAATTTTTCAAAACATATTTTTGAAGGATTGATTAAAAATGTGAAAAGTGAAACAAAGTTTTTGATGTATCCAAGATTTATTGGATGCATCATTGCAAAATTGAAACATTTGTTACTTCCCACAGACTCAATTTATGACACACCAAAACTTTCTCATAAAGTATTTTCAAATATGAGAATTGGTTTTAGAGGGGAAGAAATACCACTTTTTGATGAAATGTTACCACAACATCCAGAAGAACCAACACCATCAGCTGAAACACAATCATCTAGTTCTTCACATGGTTACATTTCACCAACACATCAAACATCACCAATACCATCTCCAGTACCATCACCAACACCACCAACATCATCACATCATGTATCACAACCCCACTCACCTCAGACAATGCAAGAACTAAAGGAGAAGGTGAAGATCTTAGAAGAAGCTCTTAAAAGTCAAAACAAGAAGTTTTCTGAGATCAACATCAAATTAGTAAAGAGGGTAAAGAAATTGGAGGATAAAGTGAAGAAGCTGAAGGGTAAAAGATCTGCAAAAGTTGTTTTATCTAGTTCTTCAAAGACAGATGATGATAGGATAGGTCACTCTTCTAAAAAGGGGAGGAAGGGTTGTTCTGAAGATGAGGAAGAGGCTCAATTTGAATTCCATGATGGAACTCAAATTTATGATGAAGAGCCTGTTGGAGCAGGGCAAGAGCCTGCTAGGCCAGAACAAGAGCCTGCTAGGATAGAAAGGCTATTGGCTATGGGATACAAAGGGTCTGCTGAGAAAGTGTACAAGAGAAAGAGGGATTTAGTTGCTGATGAGCAATCCTCTGCTCCATCACAAGATCAAACTCCAAAGGATAAGGGCAAAAGTATTATGATTGAAGATGAGCCAAAGTCCAAGAAGTTGAAAAGAACTCAACAAATTCAGATGGCTTTAGGAGAAGAAGAGGCCAAAAGAGTTCATGAAGAAGAGCTAAGAGCTATTGAAGCTTCAAGAATGCTTGAAGTAATGAAAGAGCAGAAAGATGCTGAAGATGCTGCTCAGACTCTTCTTGACACTCAAATTGCTCAAGAAACCTTTGATGATCAGATGCTATGGATTATCAATAATGATCCAATTGTGAAAGGTCAAGCAGCAATTATAGTAAATGACAAGAATCTTAATTCTGATGAGATGACAGCAGAGCTTGAAACTTTTATCAACAAGAAGTATAAGGAAGCAGCTCTAGCTGATATTTTTGAAAAAATGAAGGAAAGTCAGAAAAGAGGTTTTAAGGTGGGCCAATCTAAGAAAGATCAAGCAATTTTTATGAAGAAATTTCTGAAGAATCAGGCTAATTGGACTGATTATCAACTAAAGAAGAAATCTGCTGATGAAATCTTTTTCTTGTATCTTCAAGCCTACAAAAGTCTTTACTACAATGTTCCATCTGATGTACACCCCTCAATGAAGAAGAAGGATGCCCAGAAGAAAGAAGTAGCAAAATTGGACACAGAGCAAGTAAGTAAAATGTTGATTACTTTGCCTACTATAATACATGCTGATCCAATTAGCTGTAGAAGACCTATTATTGATTGGGAGATCAACCATGATAGATTAGGAAAATCATGGAAAATAACAAGGGTTGGGGGACAGTTTGCTATCTTCAAGAATTTTGAAAATTTAGTTAGAGCATGTGACAGAGCAGACTTGGAAGAATTGTGGAATCTAGTGCAGATTAGGCTAGACACAACTTCTAGTTCAGATGCTAAGGAACAGGAACTATGGGTAGAATTCAATAGGATGTTTGATCCTAAACCCAAAGATGTTCATTGGAAATTTCCCTATTATGATCCTTCAACAACTTGGGAATTTCTAAGCCATAGCAACATTCATCACCTTTTCACACAGAGTGGGATAGAACTCTTTATGTTGGCTGAGAAAGAGTATCCACTTAGTTATGAAGTGCTTAAAACCATGATCTCCAAGAGATTAAGGTGTGACAAAGATGATGAGAACTTAAAAATTGTTCAGAGTTTGCTGAGGAGCATATCTGAGCAATATGAAAGAAAAAGGAAGAACAGAGAGTGAAGGTTTTTGGAAGAGTTCTCTCAAATCCTCAAGGTATGTATTTTATTCATCAGAAACTTGTGTATTTTAATGGAAATAACAAGTTTAGGGGAGGATTGTTGGGAATAAAATGATCAAAGTCAAAGAGCCTGCCAAAGATGTTAAAGAGCCTGCTAGTTGATTTTGAAGTGTATGAAGATGTTCTACCAGTACCTTCTGGGTAGAAGGTACTGCTGGTTGATGAAGAGCCTGCCAAGCTTATGTCAAGTCGATTAGATATTTTGTAATAGATATTTAGTTGAATTATTAGTCTTTGTACATTGTTATACGTTATGTAGAAGTAGATTAGTCTTCTGTGGTGTACAGAAGAATATTATCAGAGTTGTACATGGGTAGTTGTATTTAATTGTAGGCGCCAATATAGTCAAAGTATAGTATAATACTCTTCCACTTGACAATCTTGTAATAAGATATCCTTATCTTATAAAAGGATATCTTAGTCACCACTTCATGCATGCATCTTCACAAACTAATAACCAAAACCAAACTATCTCTCAAATAACTTAGTTACTTCAAATCACAAATCCTTTTACAATCTTAGATTCAAGATTACTTTGTAATCCTGGTGATATTTAGATCATCCGTATTATTTCATCAATAATATTGAATCGTTTTGTGTTAACCAAAGTTGTGTTCTTTGTTCATTGCATTCTCACGTTTACATAAACTCACCACCTTGTGTTCTTTTAAGTGTGTTGTAGTAGATTCCGCATGCTAAACACATTCAATACATAAATATCTCAATCGAACAAAACCGTTCCACACTAACACATGTTTAATCATAGATTAATCCGTTCATGTGAACTTAACTTAATAGGAGTTAAGCCAATCATAGGCTTAAACATGGAAAATTGATAACACTAAGTGTTATCGACCTGCAAGTATTAGTTAGTTCACATACAATTCAAGTAGCATCATAACAAGTTGATAACATAAGCATTCAACATAACATTGTCTAGTAACGATTAGTTCCAAACACTCCTATCAACTCAACTTCTTCTTCAACTTCTTCATACCCTTGTAAAGCTTCATGATCCATCGTCCTAAATTCTTCACCATTCCCCTCATTTGACGATGCTCAGGTGATTCATTCTGAATTGGTGGAAGTTGTCTCAAGTACTCGGGTGGAGGAAGTCTAGAATTTGGTAAGCCGTCATCGTCACTCATTGATGATGAAGATGATGAGGTTTGAGCACGAGGACGTTTGCCTTTATCAAGCGCTACCCTATGGTCGCTTAAGGGAGCAAAGGTGCGTTGGATCTCATCATAGTCGGGAACAAAACCTAAGGCATTTCTAGGAATGGGTGCAAATGCTCGATAAAGACGGGTTAAGAGCATTCCATAAGGCAATGCCATTTTTCCTTGAACTGGAATATCGGCCATTCTCACATTGTACATCATGTGGCAAAGACAAGCATTGATATGATCGCGGTTTCCTACCGTGCACATGACATTGGCCCTTAAGACTTCTTCCATTTTCCTAAACTCGGGCTTAAGCTCATTTTGCTCCATAGCAAACGGATCTCTAGCTACTTCTTTACCTCGATACATCCTAGTGGGGTTGTTCCTAGGAATGAAGAGATGCTCACGAATGACTTCTTTTGAGGCTAAAGGAGTGGCATATGGTGCCGTTCGTTCAAGATTTGACTCAAGAATGGTTAATGACCATTTATCGGTATAGACACTCGTTCCATAACTTGGAACTCCTAGGACCTCACCGAATTGATTTAAAGGGATGTTGTATTGTGTTCCATTGACACTGAAGCGAATGTTCATGTAACCTTGATCATTTGACTCTAGATTGATACTAGCATAGAATTCTAAAATGAATCGTGGAACTAATGGTTCATCGATATCCAGGAGGGAATCAAAGTAAATGGCCGCTAGTTGTTCCCTAAGATTGGTTCCTTCATAGAATGAGGAC
The DNA here is from genome assembly GCA_021014915.2 of Artemisia tridentata subsp. tridentata. NCBI lineage: Eukaryota > Viridiplantae > Streptophyta > Magnoliopsida > Asterales > Asteraceae > Artemisia > Artemisia tridentata. The sequence continues at coordinate 351,049,370 of CP139508.1, forward strand.
TCTACAAACCTACCCTCATGTACGTAGTGTTTTTCTAGAGCTTTGAAAATTTCAACTTGTTGTTCACTAAGTGTAACCATTGCGAAAATCCCACACTAGATTACACTATCTCTTAGAATACTTATCATTTTCTACGTGTAAATTTTTTTTATTTATTATTATCTGGGCATAACTACTATCTCATGTGACGTAACTCACATCCTTGATAAACGTGCTCGCACGCAACCTAACCTCAACCTATTTAATGTTTAATTATATATAAACATTTTCCTATGTCAAGTATAACATTCTACAAACTACCATTTACCACTTTACGTTAATTCGTTAACTTACGTTTATAACTGAACATATCTTATCTGATAGAACTATTTATGAAACCCTAAATTCATCACAACACCAAATAAGGATAACTAAACCCTACAACATAAAAGAACAACTCATTTGAGCTAATGTACAAGTTACCAAAGCACCAGAAACCCTAATTCTATTACAGCTCCCGATAAAACCCTAATTTCACTTAACTATGATTTTATGTATAAAATTCATAAACTCTAAATTATTTATATAATATCTCTACAAAATATTAAATGTACAAGTCATATAAGCTAAGGTACAAGTCCTTTATGCATGAGATCATATATTTACAAAAACCATGATAAAACCCTAACTGTATTTGTTTTTAAAGCATAATTCACAAACCATTCATGCATAAATTCTTAAAGATTTATTTTTCTAAACTCACTAAATATTTTTACAAGTCTTTAAACCTAAAGTACAAGTGCCTAATGCACAAAACCCAAAAATCCTATTTATGTACTTTTAAACATAATAAAAACTAACAAATAATTTTTATAACTTAATAACTTATTAAAACTATATCTTTCCTACATCCTAAATAAAAGTACAACTCCTTAAACTCAAGGTACAACCCTCTAATGCACAAGATCCTAAAAACTCATTTATAGGTATTTAAAACCTAATAAAAATTACATAAAAATTTTATAAAATTAAGAAATAATTAAAATTATATTTTTCTTATTTACCTAACATTAACAAAACTCTCTTAAGCCTAGGTACAACCTCCTAAAACACAAAAATCAAATTTCCCTATTTATATAGAAATCAAAATGTATAAAAATGTTTCCTATTAATCTAAAATTCATTTTTATGAAAACCCTAGGATTAGAAACTCTAGTTTTACCCTAAACCCTAGATTACAAGCAAACAAAGCCTATGTACAATACCCTAATGCACCATTCGACCTAAAACTAACTTAGTTAACCAACCTAGTTCGATCCTAACTATAAAATAAAAAACCCTAGCTTATTTCTACAACCTTAAGCTTCCATAGGAGTGAGCCCTAATTAAACACATCACCTTCTTCTAGAAAATGGCCTATGTGTATGGCATATAAGCTTACACATCACCTTCCCCCTCCATAACCTACATGGCTAAACCTCCTCCTCATACACATGGAACCACATAGATTTGAACATATCACACCTCTCTTCCCCACACAAACCTGGAAAAACCCTAACTTTCCTTCTATAAATAGCACCCAACACTCACCTCATCAACACAACCATTCGACCCAAAATACTTTCCAACCTATCATCACTTCACACGAACCATATCAACACAACTCCACCCCATTTCTCTACTGACCCACAACCCAAAACACAAGCCAATCAAACCTTAGTAAGCACGAAAGAGGAGGAGGACAAGATTCGAACATAGTCATTCATAAACCCTAGCCGAACCAACAAAACTAAGTAAGTATTCATAACCCTTTTATTTCAGTTTATTTTACCTTATATCTACTTAAGAACATAATCTAATAATCCCTAAAATAAAACATAATCATGAACTAACGTATATTTTCTCTTTTTGCTTATCTGTTCAATCAGAAACATAAACACAATCAATATATTCGAACAAATGTAATAACAAATCAAAAACTCATGAAACATGTTAAGATATATGTAATATTATCATATTATGCGTAAAAACTTAGTAGGAAACTTTAAAAACATTAAAACCCTTATCGAGTTATGTATCTGTGTTTTGTCGAGTCAAAACCCACCTCAGTTACCCAACTTTTGACCTGAAAACCAACACCCAAATGACCTCTATAAATTCTAAGTTTTGGCACACCTAAAGTTCACCCAGCTACCTTTGTTTAGGAAAAAGAAACGCTAAAAATGATCAAGTTTTCGATAAGTTATCAAGTCTCAAATAATTATGAATATCGCTAGAAAATAGAAACTAAATTATCAGATATTAAATTTCCAGTTTTGTCGACCAGGTGTCTAACTTTCAACCTAGTTATCGACCACCTAGAGGTCTTTATAAAATCAAAATTTTAGCATGTTTAAAGTTCACCTAGCAAACTAAAATTAGAAGAAAGAAGCTCGTAAAAAATATCAATTGAGTCAAAAGATATTTAGCTCCAAAGTTGGGCCAATATCGCTAACATAGAACTTAATATTTTTCAAACTATTTACTTCCAGTTCTGGTCGACCAACAACCCTACCTTCAACCTATTTTTCGACCTTTAAACCATCATTAAAAATCCTGAATTTTTGGCATGTTAAAGTTCATATAGTGAACTTATTTTGGAAAGAAAAATTATGAAAAACCATCGAGTAGTTTGAAAGTTATCTATGTCCAAATATTGCCCTATCGCTAGTCTTAGAAACTATTTTTCAGATTTTATTAAAACCTGTTCTACTAGTCGAATTTTGTAATATATTTAGACTATCAAACTGATTTCAAAAATAACGAGACTTGGCACATTTTAAAGTCGACCTGGCTAACTTTTCATAGGATCCGAGAACACGCAAAATGATTTATTTTTCGTTAAGATATTTGAACTCAAAACTCTAGCTAAATCACTAATTTCATGTGTTATTTCTAAGAGTTTATATTGGGCAGATTTTGTAAACATTTTACATCAAGGGTTATTTTTTACTATAACAAATAAACAGGGTAGAAATTGTCATTTTTGAAACTTAAGGGTAAAAACTGTCATTATCCAAAGTTCAGGGTATAAACTGTCATTTGACCAAACCTTAGGATTGAAAGTGAAACTTTTCATAACTATTATTTTTATCATTTCTATTTGTTATTTTTCGATATAACATTAACATAATACGTTTATTTTGAGAACGAACGAAAGAATATTTTTAACGAACAAATGAACAGGAACATAAGAACGAATAATAAGATAAAATCTTATTTTTGAAGAGACTTCATGTTGTCTCATTCCAATATTTAATCAACAACCAAACAACGAAACGAACATTGGAAAACTTATATAATCAGAAACGATTACTGAGAACTTGACATACCAACCCAGGTTGCGAGCCGGAGACGTTTATCACCTCTGTTAACTTTGTTTTCCATCCAGATTGCCCAGGTGAGTTCATAGTCCCACTTTTTACTACGTTTTTCCAAACTTGTGGGGAGATACATGCTACTAAACCGAACACAAGTATTTTCTGTATGCTTTCCTGATTGTTATTGCCTAAGTTAACTGTTGCCTATTTATTTTAAAAGTCCCTATTATCATGCACCATTAATCACTTTCGGGTGAGCGCGAATATAATGAATAGATCTATTGGCAGTTGACGACCCATTTGTGTTGCTGGTTAAGTAATCCAAATGCATTATATTTGAGTTTAATAAAGAGTTTCAGGCAGACTCCTACTCGGGGGCAAGGTTACCTACATTTAATTATGGGGTAATTTATATAAACCTGTTAACGTTTTGCGTGTCATGAGGCTTAGTGCAATATACCGAACTGTGATATTCCTGATTTACTTAAACTTAGCTTGTGTTCAAACTGATTACTATTAAAAACACTATGAATTCACTCAACCTTTGTGTTGACTTTTTAAGCATGTTTATCTCAGGTAACTAGAAGTATGATTCGGCACGGAGTGGCTGTGGACTTTCTTTTTATAACAAGAGTGTCCACTTTGTTATCATTCAAGGAATAATGTATTTTATAACATATTTTGAAACTTCCCACTGGGACCTATCCTATGTACTCTGATATTTATAAATGAATGATAACAATTTTATTTAAAACGTCTCTTTTCGAGTATTTTTCTATCTCCATGACTGAGAACCATGAAGTAGCACCCCAAACTTATATTCCGCTGCGTATCACGAAAATGGGGGTGTTACACTAAGTCCTTTGGTTTTATGGTGTTTAGGTAGGTAATTGACGGTGTGTTTGTGATCATAGTTGGTGGCGGGAGGCATGATTATCCTAGACACGAAAAATATATATAGTTTAGTTGAAATTATCAAATATATATATATATATATATATATATATATATATATATATATATATATATATATATATATATATAGTGTGTGCCTACATGGGGACAATGTGGAGGTGCGATTATCTCGACTCATTTTGATGCATGAAAATTATGTTTATGCAAGTTTTATAATAAAACAAGAGATAACCCAAACGCTCCTACTTCAATGTAGCTACGATTGAATGTACCCGAAAATACATATTAATTATGTATTCCCTTTAGCATTCAAGAGACATGATGCAAGTGATGCTTAAAACCTAACGTTTTTGTATTTGTATGAACAATGTCCAAAAACCGTTTTTCCTAGTCGTGAGAAGATTTTAGCAAAAATTTCTCATGGGGTTTTTGATGAATGATGACAATGTACTATAAGATGCAATTCCTAACTATGAAAAACATGATTTGTTATGCAATTTAGAAAGTATGCTTCATGATTTTTCAAGAATTATGCATAACCCCTAGTTTTGGTTTTGTGCATGAAATAGAAATCCTAGACGCAGATCAGGAGTATAAACATGATAAGGATACTTACAGTGATGTTTGGAGCACAATTTGGTTGAGAACAATGGCTTAATTTGTGAGTTTGGTGAAGTATGGGACGAATTCAGTAGGTGATAAGTTTTAGGAGAGTGATGAATAGTACTTGGTGTTGTTTATTATATAATAAAACAACCTGTGCATGTGACGGATCCGGCGGATCCAAAACAAAGGATCCGCCTTTGTTATCGTTTGGATCCGCGGGATCAGAACACAATTTTTGGTTTAGTTTCGAGTTTGGTTAAACTAAGGTTTACGCTACTGTCTAATCTAATCACTAGGTTCCATTAATCCTAATCCAAGTCTAAGGTAGTTGAAAGGTTCTCTTTTGAGAGGTTTTGTGAGGATGTCGGCAATGTTGTCCTCTGAGGAAACTTTCTCAATTGAGATATTTCCATTCTGAACATTGTCGCGTAGGATATGATGACGTATTTCAATGTGTTTGGTTCTAGCGTGTTGGACCGTATTTTTGCTGAGGTCGATAGCTCCTTTGTTGTCACAAAGAATGGGGATGTCATTGAGTTCGATTCCATAGTCTACGAGAGCTTGTTTCATCCACAGTGCTTGTTGACACGCCTTTCCTGCAGACACATACTCTGCCTCTGTTGTTGAGATTGCGAGGGCTGTTTGTTTCTTAGTGAACCATGAGGTGAGACAATATCCTACATAAGTACAAATACCGCTAGTACTTTTCCTATCAACATAATCATCGGCATGGTCTGAGTCGGCATACACTATGGTTTCTACACCCGTTCCTTTGGGATACCATAATCCTAAATGTGTAGTGCCTTTGATGTACCTAAATATCCGTTTAACGGCTTCAAGATGGGATATTTTGGGATCTTCTTGAAAACGTGCACATAGACAAACACTAAACATAATATCCGGCCTACTAGCCGTAAGATAGAGTAAACTACCAATCATTCCCCTATATTTAGTGCTATCTACGGATTCATTTTCTTCATCCTTTGTGAGTTTGGTTTCGGAGGACATGGGTGTTTTCATGGGTTTTGAGTCTTCAAGACCAAACTTCTTAAGCATATCTTTGATATACTTTGATTGGTTGAAGAATATCCCATCTTCAAATTGTTTAATTTGGAGACCTAAGAAAAAGTTTAGTTCCCCCATCATACTCATTTCAAACTCATCTTGCATGATTTTTGAAAAATCGTTGCATAACTCTTGACAAGTTGAGCCGAATATAATGTCATCCACATATATCTGGACGATGATGATATGTGATCCCTTTTTCTTGGTGAAGAGAGTATTGTCTACTAGGCCCATGGTATACTTATGGTCAACTAGGAAGGTCTTAAGTCAATCATACCAAGCTTTTGGTGCTTGCTTAAGTCAATATAATGCTTTCTTAAGTTTGTAGACATGATTTGGTTTTTCAAAATCGGCAAAGCCGGGAGGTTGTGCAACATATACTTCTTCATTTATGAATCCGTTTAAAAAAGCACTTTTGACATCCATTTGAAATAATTTAAAATCATGTGCACATGCATATGCAAGTAGTATCCTAATAGACTCTAGTCTAGCTACGGGTGCAAATGTCTCATCATAATCTATACCTTCTTGTTGATTGTAGCCTTGAGCTACTAGCCTAGCTTTGTTTCTAGATACTATGCCATTTTCATCCATTTTATTTCTAAATACCCATTTTGTACCAATTATGGTTGGATTTTTAGGTTGTGGAACTAATGTCCAAACATTATTTCTAATAAATTGGTTTAATTCCTCTTGCATAGCAATAACCCATGATTCATCCTTTATAGCCTCATTTATATTTTTAGGCTCAACTGTTGAAACAAAATAAAAGTAATTACTTTCATTTTGAGCTTGAGATCTTAATGTGCTTTCATTAAGTTTTCCGATGACGTTTTCTAATGGATGACTTTTAGATTCTGTAATGTTGATAATTTCTTTATTTTCTGGTTCATCCTCTAAATTTTCAACCATTTGGTCTTCAACTAAGTCATCATCTACCAAAGGTGATGTCTTAGAGGGAGGTGGACTTTCATCAAATGTTATGTTCAATGATTCCTCGACTCTTGAGGTTTCTTTGTTCAACACTATGTATGCTTTACTATTTTGTGAATATCCGAGAAACACACCTTTATACGACTTTGGGTCGAACTTGGTGAGATAATCTTTTGTGTTAAGAATGAAGCACTTGCTTCCAAAAACTCTAAAATATCCTAATGTAGGCTTTTTGTCTCGATAAAGTTCATATGGAGTTTTATTTAAAAATGGTGACCGGATCTACACACACTCCTTGTGTTAGATGTGATACTAAGAATTATACGTAGTCTAGCACGCGGAATTTACTAGCTAGCACTTAGAAGACCTTATGTGTTTTGTATGATTTGAATAAAACAAAGAACACAGAATAATAACCTTCAACGATTCAATATTATTAGAATAATAATACGAGTGATCTCCTATCACTAGGGTTTACAACCTTGAATCTTTCGTACTTCTATATCTCTCTGTATATGTGTCGTATGTTTATGTATATGTAAAACCTTAACCTAGGCAATCCTTTTATAGACTAAGGATTCCTTTACAAGATAACTATCAATCTAATTCTATACGATATACACAATATCTTTTCCATATTTATCTATTACAATAAATCATAAACCGTCTTAACTTCTTCACTCAGCAGTCTTAACTTCAATCTTCAACAGTCCTAACTGTTACCTCCAACAGTCTTAACTGCTTAAGCTTAATTTCCTAACAATCCTCCCCTAAACTTATGATTTCTATCCAAATCACTAAGTTTCTTCAAATTAAGCTTCTTCTTCTTAATGCTGAAAATTCTTTCAAACACCCATCAAGCAAATCTCTTAGATCTAGCTTTTACTTCTTGTGCAAGGTTGAACATCTTTGTTACTAACATATTAGCCATCTCAGACTCTTCATTAGCTTCTAGTTTTGCATATGTCAGCATTGTCAAAACACCTGGTCTGAGTGGATAATATTTTTCAACCAGCATATATATCTCTATTCCATCCTTTGTAGATACTCTGTGTACTCCACATGCTCCAAATAACTTCCAAGAGATGTCCTTGACTTGAGCTTGAAATCTCCATATCGATTCTCCACCATCTGGTTCATAAAATCTCTTCAATTGAACCCATAGTTCTTTGTCTTTATCTTCAACATGATCAATATCTCTGAATTTCTCTTTCACTAAACTCCAAAGTTGATTTAGATCTTCTCTGTCAAAGCCTTTAAGTAAATCTTCAAACAACTTATATCTTTCAGAAATATTTCCAAGTCTAATAATCTTCCATCCCTTCATTCTACCATCAGTAAACACTTCCCAGTCAATAATTGGATGTTTGACCTACAAAGGTTTAATGTAAGAAGACTCTGGAATGATCATCATCATGCTTTTGATCTTCTCATTAGTTAATTCTTCTTCATCAGACTTTTGTTTCTTAGCAACTTCTGATTCCATAGATTCTGCTTCCCTCTTCTTACCTATTTTGATACTTCTTCTTGGAGAATTCAAAATAGCATAAGTTTCACAGAATTCTTTTTCAATTATAGCATAAGACTTTCCCTTGAAATCTTTCATTGAGTAATTTGCTGAGTTCTTCAAATAATGCTTCATATCCTCAACAAGTTCCTTCTTTGTTGGTAACTTTGTCTTGTACCCTGACTTCTGTCTTTCTCTTATTCTATGAATCAGATCTTTCCACATTGCAACTCCATTCTTCTTGAGTATAAATTCCTTAAGCTCCTCTGTCTTCTCTTCTTCATTCAACTCTTTATCTTTAAGAACCATTGAAGCTTGTGCTCTTACAATCACATCAGAATCCAGAAAATATTGCAACTGTTCATTGAATTCTTCTTGATCTACTTCATTTGATCTTTTTCTTTCCATGAATTCAGCTATATTTCTTATATCATCAGCAGCCATTTTCCTTGCAAATTCTTCATCATGAGCAATCTGAGCTTGTTTAGCTTCCTCTCCAGCCAAATCTTCTTCTACTAATTGCCTTGCAACCTCTGCATCATGATCTATCTGTTCTTGAGTTTTTGGTTTCAACCTTTTAAGCCTTTCAAGTTCTTGAACATCAACCACTTCTTCAGATGTCATAGGTTTCTTTCCTTTATCTGCTCTTCTCCTTTCATAATCTTGTTCAGCAGAAGTTTCATCAGTTGGAACTGCTTGTTGCTCTGACTCAGCAGTTTGAACTGTTTCTTGCTCTGTCTCTTGCTCTGTCTCAGCAGTTTGAACTGCTTCTTCATTTGGAACTGCTTGATGTGTCTCAGCTGTTTCTTCATGAACATGACCAGAACCTGAACCAATATCAAAACCTTCTTCTTGTTCAGAACCTTCTTCATACCTCCCCTGAGATCCTGATCTATCCTTATCTCCAAATTTCCTCTCTTTACCAAATTTCCTCCCCTGTTTGGAAGAATTTTCATCATCCCCGTCTGAACCATCTGAATCATCATCATCAGAATCTTCATCCAATACCACTCTTGCCCTTTTCTTCTTCAACTGTTCTTCAAGCTGCTTCACCCTTTTTGTTAGCTTTGTATAGACTTTAGCAAAAGTCTCCTTGTGAGCTTTGAATTCCTCCTTGGTTTGCTTTAGCTCCTTCTCCAAAGTGTCAACCTTGGCTACTAACTTGGTACATAAAGCCGTCAATTCAGTTTGTGAAGAACTACCCTCATCACTTCTAGCTGTATTACCTGCTATGAGAGGTGAATCTTTGGGTAAGAATTCAGTCACAACCCTAGTTAGACTAGGTTTAGACCTTCTCCTATAAGTGATAGGTGGTTGTTGGGTTGTTTCAAATACTTGAGTGGATGTGTGATGGGGATCAGTTGGAACTGCAGAACCTTCACCCAACTCAGTTTGAATCATTTGAGGAAACAATGGATCAGGTTCCCCTTCAAAAAGTCTATTAGCCATAGTCATATTTTGAAAAACCTTTGATTGTAGACTAGGCGTAGCAAAAATTTCAGTTGGTCCTGTAAGCAGGTTTTTCTTTTTATTTAAAATTGTTTGAACAAACCTGGGATACATTAAAAACTTTGTTTTACTATCAACATTTGATGCCATACCCTCAAAAATATATTTTGAAAAGTTAAAAACCCTGTTTGTAGACAAGCAAATGAGAGCAATAGCAATATTGCTACTGAATTGTTCCCAAGCAGTCTTTTTATTACTTAAACAGCATAGAAGAGTATGTATCAAAAATCTCCATTGGGGTGAAAAACATGCTTTTTGAAAAGTCAATTTATGTTCAGATGTATTATACCCCATTTTTGTAAGTTCTTCCCAAATTTTAGTATTCAGCATATTGTGGATACCATCTGAGTCATTTAATTTAAGATGTCTCCTAAGTATAGACTCGGTAACAACAAATTTAATGCCATCTACTTTAGTATGAATTTCTAAGTTTCCATCATCACTTGTCAAGATAGATGAATTCTGCCAGAACTGTGTGATGTGCGAAACATAAAGATTAGGAGAAACAGTTAGAGCATACCTTATGTGAGAGTGGTTGAGAAAATCCACAACCTCATAAAATTTTGGCCCATCTCCTTGCTCTGTTTTCTCTAAAAACGCAACCTGGTTGTGACGCTTAACAAATTTCAAAACATCCATTCTTAGCAGTAAATATTAGTTAACAGCCGTGAATAGTAATAATTTTGAGTGAAAAGATAGAAGATGAAAGCAATATTGAGAGTTTATGGAGAGAGTTGTAGGGTTTCAAGTTGACCGACTTAAAGAATATGGTAACTATTTATTTTAGTATAAGAATATAATAAAATAAAAGTTAAAATATCTATAAGAGGATCCCTCGAAATCCGTAATTCATCCAGTAAAAATCGTAACAAACCGCCAACGGCTAGTTTTTACCCCAAAATTAATTACCGACACGTCAGTCATAACGGCTAGTTGAACCGTACCAATATTTTGTACTAACCGTCCCAACTGTTGAAAATTTTTTATTGAGCCGTACCAACTTTTTGAAATAAAATTTTAAAATAACATGGCTCATACATAGTTTTTAGCAAACTATCAGCTATCAACGGATTTGATATGTCTTTACCAATAGCCGTTTGCTTTGGACTAGCCAACTCTTCACATTTAGATATGGTGAGCTGATAACCATACAATTTTTGGTAAATTGTCAACCATCAACGGATTTGATTAGTCTTTACCAGAAACCGTTTGCTCTGGACTAGTTGGTTCTTATGTGGATAAGACATGGTGAACCAATTACCATTTGTTGTATGCAAGAATCACATACTAATCTCCAGAACACCATTTAGTCCAAAACATCAAGCATTCTTAATCCCTTGGTGTTTTCTCTCCAATCCTGCAATTGTTAGTCCAAAAACAAAGAAACCAAATACAAGCATATGACTAACAATGCACACAACAAGAAAAATTAATTTCCCTGTGGAACCCAAGCCAAAACAGACTTAGGCTTTCCTCTAGCATCAACATAATTCATTCTTTTCAAAACAGTCTTAGCACCATTGGGTTGAATTGGTCTCCATACCCAACATACTGAAGCATTCACTCCATTACCCATGTTTCCCTTAGCAGTGTTTTTATTCACACCAGTACCAATTACCTTGCTAGCAGTTGGAACTGCTGGCTTGGCAGTTGTTACCTTAGGTTTCCAAACTTGATTTTTTACCACTGCTTTGTGATGAAAGGGTCTATTAACAGTTTTTGGTGCTGATTTGAAAAACATTTTTGCACCTTGAACTGTTGGCCTTGGGTGAATTGGTCTCATAGGTCTGACAGTCGGAACTGCTGGTCTAGCAGTTTGAACTGCTTTAGGTCCAGACCTCAAAAGAACAGATCTAGGTATCATTTTATCATTCCTAGGAGGAGTTTTAGGTCTCTCTAGACACATGCTCTTGTTTGAATACCCTCTAACATACTTATCACAAAAAGCTGCAAGATGGTCAAAGCTACCACAAGAGTAACAAGCTTTCCTATAGCAAACAAAATCCTTTCCTAATTGGTGGGATTTGAGGTCATTCCAATTCCTCTGGTTACCTCTTGGCTTGTTTGTGATTCTATACATCTCAGCATACCTAACTGTTGGTCTAAAAGGTTTGGCATTTGATCTAGGCCTAACAGTCTCAGGTTTAACCATCTTTGGAACTTTTGGTTCCTCCACTTTAGCACTAACAGGCTTAACCGCATCCTGATTATCCTCATCATCAGAAGTCCATTCCTCAATTGTTAGAGCATCTGAGTCCTTAGGTGAGGACCTATCAGAAGGCACCTTGTCCTCAGATAATGATTTATCACTTGCACTTTCAAAAACAGGTTTATCACCTACATCCTTCTTGGGTTGAGGACCATAACTAAGCACAGGTAATTGAAATTCAGGGAGTCCTGTATGTTCTAAGTCTATACCTTTGGGTGATGGAATTCCTCTATAAGGAGGTGGAACTGACTTATATCATAGGCCTGACTTAGCTTTATTTTGGATTTGACTCTCAATTATCTTTTGAACACCTTTTGATGTGTATTCTAGTGTGTCTACACTCATCTGAATGTTCTCCTTAGCTTTCTTAACCTGTTCTAGCTCATGTTTTAAAACAGTAATTTCATTCTCTCTAAACATTAAGTCTCTCTTAACAATAATCATATCATCAGAAAACTTAGACTCATTGTTTTGATAATGAACAATTTTCTCTTCTAACACAGCTAAAGCTCTCTTATGATTTGCTAAGCTAAAAGCAGTTTCTTTTAATTCTTTCCACTGACTCTCATATCTTGTTTTAAGTGTTTCTAGTTCTTTTAAAGCTTCACAAGATTTAGAACATTTTGAAACTTGTACCTCAGAATCAAAAAATGCCATGAGAGCAACCTCTGTAGATGCTTCAGCTTCCTCCTCTGCAATATAGCTCCAGTCAAATCCTAAGCCATCAATAGCAACCATGGCTTTTGAGCTTGAATCAGTAACCTCCACAACTCTTGACTTGTTTCCATATGCTCTACTCTTTCCATCTTGTTGACTTGGCAATCTGCACTCCCTTGAGTAATGACCTTTCTTGTGGCAGTTGTAGCACTCAATCTTGGACTTGTCATACCCTGCAACATCATTACTGTTTATGACAATCTTCTTGCCAGTCTTCTTCAAGAATCTCCTAGCTCTCAAACTGAGAAGAGAGAGCTGCCACTTAATATCCATCTCTTCAATATCATCTTCATCAATCTCTTGAAGGTCTGAATGAGTCAACATACTTCCATTGTGCTGAGTAGTCAAGAAAGCACAATAAGTATCATCATTCAAAAGTCCACTAGTACTGCTTGAGGTGCTAGCAGTACCAAGATTTGCACTAGCAGTACCAACTGCTCCACCAACTTGCACTTCTTCATCTGGACTTGAGGAACTGGGAGTTGATACAAAGGCCAAATTCCCTGAGCTTGAGCTTGATCCAGCAGACTTCTTAATCTCATGTTCAACTATTTTGAAGTTGCTATATAGATCCATTAAGCTCATGGAATCTATATCAGGCTTGTTTTTCCATACTACCACATGCATAGCCCATTCAGAAGGTAGACTCCTCAGAAACTTAGAGTTGAGATCTTCCTGAGGCATCTCAATTCCTAAAATAGCCAATTGACTCACCAGTTTTTGAAGCCTATTGAACATATGATCCAACGACTCATTGCTTGTTGCAGTAAAGTTCTCAAACTGATGCTTGAGAAGGGTCTTCTGGGTTTTCTTTGTGGCTTCATTCCCACCATATCTTGCAAAAATAGCTTCAAAAAGAGATTTAGCACACTTGAACTTACTAAAATTCAGCAACTGATCATTGGGAACGGTCATCAGAAGCAAACTTCTAGCCTTAACATCATTCTTGTACCTTGCCTTCTCTTCATTAGTGGTTGGCTTTGTCTGCACTGTACTCTCAGATTTACCATCAACAACAGTTGTTGTGGTTACAGGGGTAAAAGAGTTTCCATCTTCAATGATCTCCCATAGTGCATAGTCTTGCACTTGGAAAAACTGCTCAATACGAAGTCTCCACATGTCGAACTCATTAGGTTTAAGCATAGGAAGCTTAGCAGCAATGTTGGTTGTGGATGGTGTTGTTTCCATGTCCATCTTTGTTCTTCTCGGATCTTCTAAATCTATGTATCAGCAACCTGGCTCTGATACCACTTGACCGGATCTACACACACTCCTTGTGTTAGATGTGATACTAAGAATTATACGTAGTCTAGCACGCGGAATTTACTAGCTAGCACTTAGAAGACCTTATGTGTTTTGTATGATTTGAATAAAACAAAGAACACAGAATAATAACCTTCAACGATTCAATATTATTAGAATAATAATACGAGTGATCTCCTATCACTAGGGTTTACAACCTTGAATCTTTCGTACTTCTATATCTCTCTGTATATGTGTCGTATGTTTATGTATATGTAAAACCTTAACCTAGGCAATCCTTTTATAGACTAAGGATTCCTTTACATAATAACTATCAATCTAATTCTATACGATATACACAAAATCTTTTCCATATTTATCTATTACAATAAATCATAAACCGTCTTAACCTCTTCACTCAGCAGTCTTAACTGCTCATGTCTTCAACCCTCTTCAGCAGTCTTAACTTCAATCTTCAACAGTCCTACCTGTTACCTCCAACAGTCTTAACTGCTTAAGCTTAATTTCCTAACAAATGGTCTAATTAAAACTCGATTTAGTATATATGTGGAAGTATCTACGGCATGACACCAAAACTTTTGAGGTATGTTTTGTTCATTTAACATAGTTCTACTCATTTCTTGAATTGTCCTATTTTTCCGTTCTGCTACACCATTAGATTTTGGAGTTCGGGGAGCTGAGAAATTATGTGTTATTCCATTATTATCACAAAAAGTTCCGAATTGGATTTCGTTGTCAAATTCTCGACCATGGTCGGTTCTAATAGATAATATGTTACTTCCTATTTGATTTTGAATTTTCTTGCTTAGAATTTCAAATTTATCAAAGGCCTCATTTTTGGTTTTCAAAAATTTAGTCCACGTATATCTAGAGTAATGATCTACTATAACTAATGTGTAAAAATTACCTCCATAACTTTGTATAGCCGACGGGCCAAACAAATCCATATGCAATAATTCTAGACACCTAGATGTAGAAACCATTTTTTTAGCCTTATGGCTATTATGCACTTGTTTCCCAATTTTGCAAGAATCACAAAAGTGTTGGTTATATTTCAACTTGGGTAGGTTCCTAACGAGTTCCTTAGATGATAAGGATTGAATTAGCCTCATATTGGCATGACCTAAACGTCGATGCCATAGAGTTGAGTTTTCGTCCAGAGAGGTAAGACAAAGCTTGTCTTTAGGTGTTTTATCTAATTTCATAACATATACGTTATTCTTTAAAACACATCTTCCTACGGTTATGCCATCTTTAAGTATTTTACTTCCATTTTCACTGAAAAGGACGTTATACTTTTTGCGACATAATTGACTTATACTAAGCAAGTTAAATCCTAAATTATCTACATGAGCAACATCATCAATAGAGAGAGAGTCATGAGAGATCGTACATTTTCCAATGATTTTACTTTTAAGTTTGCTACCGAATGTGACATTACCTTCGTCGTACACTTGGTAAGATGAGAAAAGGCTTTTGTTTCCCGTTATATATCTTGAACACCCACTATCTTTGATCCATTCATCAGGTTCTAGATCAACCTTTAAGCATACCTAAGTTCAAGAAAGACTCAAGCGTTTGGTCCCCAATATCTCATGGGTCCGTTTGGGTTAAACATAACATTGTCATGGTTTATGTAAGCAAATGGAGGATAGTTGTTCCATGGCATGTAATTGGGACCTTGGAAGTTTCTAGGCATATTTTGGTTCCAATTATTTTGATAATGATGTTGTGAGTTAATATTACTCTTAGGAAAGGGGTGTTTGGGAAACCTAGTTTGAGGTCTCTGTTGAGTTGTTTTAACTCTATACTCAGTCCTAGCTTGACCTCTTCCTACAGAAACAACTGGTTTTAGCTTGTTGTTAGTTATACTAGTGCTAGGTTTTCTAGTGACCTTAACGAATTCAGTACGGTTCATTTTAAGATCCTTATGTTCAACTTCTGTACCCGCGGATCCCTTGGGTACAACTGGCGGATCCAAAACTTTGGATCCGTCGGATCCGTGGGCTTCTGACATGGTTGAAACAGTTTCTTTTTCATTCACAGTTTGTTTCTTAAAGTCACCTAAGGTTCCTTGTTTCATAAAACCTAGTCCGGTTTTATCATGAGGAAGTTTTTGCATCTTCATTATCTCATCTGCACAACTTATGTTTTTATCAAACTTTTTAAACTTAGAGTTTTGCTTAATGAGATCTTCCTGTGTGGTTTTTAGTGCATCTAATTCTAATTTTAGTTCTTGACAAGAGACACATGTATCTTTACTATTTTTGCCTTTTTCCATTCGTATCTCTTTTTCTTTAAGCCAATACACTTCATATTCTAAAAGTGTCGTCTTCGCTACTAGAACAAGATTCTTCATCATCACTTGACTCAGCTCTAGCTTTCAAAGCAATGGACTTCATTTTCTCCTTCTTGCCTTTAACTATTTCTGAATCTTTTTCCATCACCATTTCGTGAACTTTGAGATTTCCTATGAGCTCATCTAGTGTCATGCTTGAAAGATCCTTGGATTCTTCAATAGCTGTCACTTTTGCTCTCCACTTTGGGTGGAGTGCTCTTAGAAATTTCCTGACAAAATTCTTACTAGAAAAAGATTCGTCAAGTGCTTTAAGTGATGTAATAATAGTATTAAACCTAGCAAACGCACTATCAAAGGTCTCATCTTCAGAGATAACAAATTGTTCATATTGTTGAACAAGAAGATTAATTTTGTTATCTTTGACTTGTGAGTTTCCTTGATGAGTGACAATTAGAGATTGCCAAATATCTTTAGCCGTTTTACACATAAAAACTCTTTCATATTTTTTCTTAGGTAAAGCATTGTAAAGCATCATTTTGGCTTCATTATTTTTGGCAATCAATTTCTTTTGCTCATCACTGTGACGAGTAAGAGAAGTTTCTGTATCCCAACCACCCAAAATATCATTACTTATGGCCTTGTAATCACCCTCAACAATTATAAACCATAGATCTATATCCTTTGACTTCACATAAGTCTCAAAGCGATTTTTCCAATAAATAAAACAATTAGGTTCGAATAGAGGTGGTCTTTGCATAGATTGTCCTTCTTTAAAGTTTTCAAAATCCATGGATCGTTTTAAGTTTTAAAATACAATATATTTTAAAAATCTTAAGTAACGTAGCTCTTGATGCCAATTGTGGAAAACTAGAAGGGGGGGTTGAATAGTTTTACCGTTTTAAAATTAATTCACTTTGTTACTTTATGTTATTTCAAAGGAAACAAGCACAAACAAATATTCACACAATATATATGAGAAGTAAAGAGAGGAAAGATCAAACCACACAACACGGATGTTTATAGTGGTTCGGCTACAAGGACTCTCTTCCTTGCCCTACTCCACTCCTCGAGCCTCTAACTCGAGAGTTATCCTTCACTAAGAAACAAACTCTCTTCTAGGTGGAGAAAACCTTTACACGTCGCTTACTTCCTTTTCCGGTACTAAGCTAAACACCGGGTTCTATTTCAAGGTAGAACCAACCTAACGTCACCTATATAATTACCGACACTAAGCTAGATGTCGAGTTCTTTACAAGGGTACAACCACTCCCGTTTGGTTCTTTCACAAGGGTACAACCACTCCCTACACTCTTTGTGTTTTGAGGACTAAAACACTAACCACACTCACTGAGATAAATGATACAAGTAATGATGTGTGAACTGCAACTATATCACACAGTAACTATGCTAAAGGTTTTACACTTCTGTGTTGAACCTTGATGCTTAATCTCCTTTGCTACAAAAGGAAAGATCAATGAAATGAATGAATGATAAATGTTAGATGATATGTAAATGAATGAGTATGAATGATCCGTGTGTGAGTATATATAAATAAATATAGTATCGTGCACACGTGATACTTTGGGAAATGACAAGTCAAACCTTAGGAAAAGTCAAACTTGCAAAACCCGTGGATGTGATGTGTGTGATACCGGGCAAGTGATCACCTGGGTCGTGTCCCAACGAGATGTGAATGGGCTCTTGTGGGAAGCTTTGGATTAGAGTGATTGATGATTCAGATTGCTTTTGATTTTGCTTTGTTTAACAATTCTAAATAACAGATTTAAAACAGATATGCACAACAAAATTAAACGCAAAGCACTTAACTTAAAAACGCGCAACGAAAAATCTAAAAAGGACTAAAAAGTAAAATTTATGAAATTTAAAACCTAAAAATGTAAAATTACTAAAAACTTATTTTAAAACTTAAATTCTAATTTTCTACACTTTTTATTTAATTATTCCTAATTATTAATTATTTAAATGCTAATTAAACTAATTTAAATTATAAAAAATACTAAATGAGCTAAGAAAAATCTAAAACTTTTTCTAAAAATATTACTAAGTAAATAGAAGCTAAGAAAATTACAAAAGTGAAAATTACTTAATTAAAATTTAAAAAAATAAATTCTATTAAATAGAAGCTATCACTATTTTTCTATTTTTGGTTTTTCTTAAAGTCTAAAAATAAGATTATATTTTTCCTGGATTAAAAATAAAAAAAGAAAATTATGAAAATTGGATTTGTATTTTTCTGAGTATTTTTCTATTTATTATGATTTAAATACTACTTTTAAACTAATTAAAAAGATTAAAAATACTAAAACTATTCAGAAAATTATGAAAATTTACAGGTAAATCTAAAATATTATTAAAAAGCTAGGAAAAATAATTTCAGAAGCTAATGAAACCCTAATCAGCAGTTTGGACAGATAAGCAGTTGAGAATAAGCCCAAAAATAAGCTAAAGCACACTAAAAATTGCCAACTGCTCCAATAAGATATAACAGACTTATACAAGCTCAAAATAACTGAACAGGATCAAATTAGGCCACAGAATAAGCAAATGAGCAATGAATCAGCAGTTAAACAAAGACAGAAATGCAGAAAATCCCTTCAACTTGCAGACTGATTAAGCACATGAAATAAGCTTATAAGCAAAATGTTATGGGGGCAAAATGTAGCTTATACTACTGGGTACTCAGAAACACAAAAAGCCCTATCAAAAGCAAACCAATTGAGGTCCAATTTGACCTCAGATCAGCAGTGCAGACAGAGATAGAACCTGAATTTTTTGACTTTTGACTATTTTTTGAAATGTTGACTTTGGTGAGATTTGATCACTTCTGTTTGACTGATTATGATGCAATAAGACCTATTGAGACTAGATTAAGCTATATTAAGCACTTGTGAACCAAAATGATGATTATACAAACCCACAATCTTCACAGTGAACACACTAGACCACTTTTAAAGATCACTTTGACTTTTTAGCAAATAAGGTTTGGATTTTATTGTTTGACTGAGCTAGATTATCCTAGTATGACATGTCTTTACCAACAAATAACAACAATACAACCTGTATCACAGTTAAAACAGCCAATCCAAACACCCCTTTACAACTATGATTTTGAGATTTTCAAAGCCAATAACTGATTCAGTCTAAAATCAAGGTTCACAAGGTTTAAGTAAAGTGAAATGGATCAAGTGTAACACAGATTTACTAACAACAATCAACAAGTTGAACACAATTAATCATGTAACTCCAAATACTACCTAAGTTGACTGTTACACTAAGAATGCATGCAATCTACAACCCACTGCCAATTTAATGATTAAACTAGTTATACTAACTAAAAATGAAGCTTAATTAATTAATAATCTAATGCAACTGAAATTACACTAAACTCAGAATCAAAGGTTATGCAAATTTATCAAGAAAAGATTAACAGAACTTGCCAATTTATTCACTCCAGCATGAACAAGAGTGATTCACTATGCTTGCCTATCTTTAAGATAGGCAGAGATCTTCCCTTGCTATCTCAGCTTATCCAATACACCAAGAAATCAGCTCCTTTGACCTGCATTGACTTTTTTGGAATTTTTGCATTTTTTATACTATTTTGGATTTTAAGGTCTCTAAAAGCTTTAATAAGCTTATGGGAGCTTAAGTGACCCTAAAGAAGTCCATGATAACAACCAGTAACAACAATGAAGCTTTTTGATATTTTTGAAATAAAAGGAAATTGTACTAACTGAGAATTGAACTTAAACTTGAGTTTTTATTAATGAAAAGGTTGAGAGTACACTGAAAATGCCTAAGACAATACTTGAAAGCTAAATGATACACTAGAAACTTGAAATTTAATTATACGACATACATAAGACTAAGTTACACTAGATATTTTTCTTCACTGCTTCTCTTCCTTTTATACTTGAAAATTAGGGTTTGTGACCCCTCTCTGAACATTTCCCACTTGACTTCTGAACCGTTGGATGAGTTAAACATGATCTTGGCCTTTAAAATAGTTTTGGCGCCAAAATGGTTTCTTGGTTTTTAGTGTCTGATAACGTGTGATAGGAGGGTGTATTTGGAGTGGAGTACTTTGGAGTGGGATGCAGTGTTTAGGGGTAATGATGGAGAGGAGGGGGGAGGTGGTTTGCAGAGTGATGATGGGGTAGCAGAGGTCACGGGTATGTGTTGGGGGAAGATGGTCAAAGGTTTGACCTGGGTTTTTTTTATTTAAAATGGCTGGGAAGTGGGGTTGGGCTGGTTGGGAAATTGGGCCACAGGTTTAAGATTTGGATTGGGTTATTAAATGGGATGGGTATTATTGGTTTTGGGTTTAAGGATAATAAAGGGTTAGTTTGGTTTGTTTAAGTGAATAAGCCCAAGGACCAAATTTGTAACTTCTGAAAATTGAGGGACCTGATTTGCCAACTTTCCAAACTCCTTCCAAGGGTAAAACTTGCCACATTCCAATTACCAAGGACCCTTAATGATAATTTTCCAATTTTAAATGCCCAGGGACCAAAACTGCCAAAATTCAAACTTGAGGGGCCAAAACTGTAATTTACTCAAACTTTTCACCAAAGGACTAAATATGATAAATTATGATTAAAAAGGACCTTTGGTGATTTTTCTGACAAAACAAATGCTTAGGGACTAATTTTGACAAGTTTTGAAACTTGAGGGACTGAAACTGCCAATTTTGCAAACTTTGTTCGTTTTTCAACTGTTTTTAAACATTTTGCATTTAAAACATATAAAACACAATCCCTGGGATATTTTCAGTATTTTGATGCATTTTTGAGTGTTTTTGAATGTTTTGGCAGTTCAGATTAGGTAAAAATGATGAGTATTTAGACACTCATCAATCCCCCACACTAAACTATTGCTAGTCCCTAGCAATCTTTTATGAAGTTTTAATGGATTTTTCTCTTTACCAGATATCCATCATTTCTGGAGTAGCCAATTGTTTTAGTTCAAGTAAGAACCTTGGTACAATGATAACCAAATGATTTTGAGCAAACCATCAGCTGTCAACGGTTTTGATTTGTCTTTACCAGAAGCCGTTTGCTTCTGGACTAGCCAACTCTTAGATAAATTATCAATATTATCTTTGGTGAGCTGATTACCAATTATGGTTTTTCCACTGCCTTTACCACAAGCCATAATCTTGCGGGCTAGCCACTCTTTATCTTTTTAGGATATGGTGAGTCGAAAACCATACAATTTTCGGCAAATTGCAAGCCATCAACGGATTTGAGACATCTTTACCAAGAGCCGTTTGCTCCTGGATTAGCCAATCCTTTTGTGGGTTAGACATGGCGGACTGATAACCATTTTATTTCGTTCTAAGTGAGAAAAAATTTTAAAATTTTGGCTAAAATGGGGGTGCTAGATGGTACATTTGATTAAATTCGCTAGAATTCCCCCCCACACTTAGAACTGAATATTGCCCTCAATATTCAAAGTACTGGTTTGTTAAACCAACACTTAGAACGTAAAAAGGAAATATTAATAGCCATTTATTTTATATACACATTTTTTTTTTTTTTTTTTTTTTTTTTTTTTTTTTTTTTTGAAAATTTTCCATATATACAACATGTGGGGCATCTCCCCCACACTTAGGTGGTAGAAAATAGAAAGAAGTCAGAAATATGGGTGAAAACCCATATGGTGCTTGAGTTTTTGATCACCGAGTCACTATCTTGACTCGACCCCGAATTGAGTTGATTTCTCCCGAACAGTCAGGTTTGTCACGCAAGCTAACCGCTTGTGAACGGCCAACTGTAACAAAGGGTTCCTGAACAGCCCGGGAGAAAAATCAATTAAAAAGTCTACGGGGAAGTGAGTGGAAGAGACCATCTCCCCCACACTTAGTGGTAGAAAAGAGAAAGAAAACAGAGACACGGGTGAGAACCCATGTTATGCTAATGTTTTTGATCACCGAGTCACTAGCTTGACTCGATCCCCGCATTCATTGGTTCATGGGGAAAGTTTGGAGATCCGGGACAACCATGGGTGGTATGTCCTCTCCAAAGTAATGTTTCAACCGATGGCCATTCACTTTAAAGTTAGGTCCGTCAGCTTGAGATAACTCAACGGTACCATATGGATAAACTTTGGTGATAGTGAATGGACCAGACCAACGGGATTTGAGTTTTCCCGAGAAGATCTTTAATCTTGAATTAAAAAGAAGGACTCGATCACCAACGTTAAAAACGCGGTTTTTAATTTTTGAGTCATGGAGCTTCTTTGTCTTTTCTTTGTAGATCAAAGAGTTCTCGTATGCTTGATCACGAAGTTCATTCAATTCATTTATTTGAACTTTCCGGTGATCACCCGCTGTCTGAAGGTCAAAGTTTGCATGCTTGAGGGCCCAGTAGGCTTTGTGCTCAAGCTCAATCGGCAGATGACACGCCTTCCCGTACACAAGCTTGTATGGAGTACACCCGATGGGTGTTTTGTAAGCTGTACGAAAGGCCCAGAGTGCGTCCTCTAGCTTATCCGACCAAGATGCACGATTTTCTCCTACGGTCCTTTCTAAGATTCTTTTAATTCCTCGATTGGTAACTTCCACTTGCCCACTTGTTTGGGGGTGATACGCGGTAGAAAGACGGTGTGTAACACCATACTTTTGCATGACTTTGTCAAACTTGTCATTGCAGAAATGCGTACCACGATCACTAATAATAGCACGTGGAGTTCCAAAACGAGCAAAAAGAGATTTCAAAAATTTCACAACAACTCGGGCATCATTTGTGGGTAAAGCTTTCGCTTCAACCCATTTTGACAAATAGTCAACAGCCACGAGTATGTATTTGTTTCCTCGAGATGATGGAAATGGCCCCATAAAGTCAATGCCCCATATGTCAAAGATTTCACAAACTTGAATGACATTTTGTGGCATTTCATTTTTTTGTGAAATATTTCCGTAACGTTGACAATCGTTACAAGTTTTGACTATTTCCTGGGCATCCTTGTAAATTGTGGGCCAATAGAAACCGGAATCAAACACCTTTTTGGCGGTGTAGTTGGGATTATGATGTCCCCCAGTAGGTCCAGAATGGCAAGCCTTGAGAATATCGATGGCTTCCTGACCATAAACACACCGCCGGATGACTTGATCCGCACAGATTTTAAACAAGAAGGGGTCGTCCCAGAAATAATGTTTGACATCCTTGAAGAACTTATTCTTCTGTTGGGACGACATCCCTTTCACAACAAAGTTACCCGCATGGTAGTTTGCAAAGTCGGCAAACCATGGGGTAGTAGAGTCTCCACGAAAAGCAACCGCACTGAGTGTTTCGAGAGGAAATGTTTCGTTTATTTCCTTTTTCTCGAACACATCTCGGTGAGGGTTTTCCAATCGGGATAGATGATCAGCAGCTAGGTTCTCAGCTCCTTTTTTATCACGTATTGTGATATCAAATTCTTGCAGGAGGAGAACCCAACGGAGCAATCTCGGCTTTGCATCTTGTTTTGCAAAGAGATATTTGAGAGCCGAGTGATCCGTATACACTACACATTTGGTCAAGATCAAGTATGGCCGAAACTTCTCAAAGGCATACACTACAGCCAACAATTCTTTTTCTGTAGTGGTGTAATGAGTTTGAGCTTCAGTCATGGTTTTACTTGCGTAGTGGATAGGCTGAAAATGTTTGGCTTTACGTTGCCCCAGGACTGCACCGATAGCAAAATCACTTGCATCGCACATGAGCTCAAATGGCAAGTCCCAGTCGGGGGCAACTAAAATGGGTGCTTCAGTAAGCTTTTTCTTTAGAGTTTGAAAAGCTTCAACGCACTCAGGAGAGAAGATAAAAGGAGCATCCTTTTCAAGGAGATGAGTCATAGGCCGGGCGATTTTAGAAAAATCTTGTATGAATCTACGATAGAATCCGGCATGACCCAAAAAACTCCGAATACCTTTGACGGTAGTGGGATGAGGTAATTTAGCAATGACATCAACCTTAGCTCTGTCGACCTCAATCCCACTCTTGGAAATCTTATGGCCGAGGACAATGCCCTCTTTAACCATAAAGTGACTCTTCTCCCAATTTAGACAAAGATTGGTGTCTTTACACCTTTTCAACATGTTTTCTAAATTGGAGAGACATGTTTGGAACGAATCCCCAATGACCGAGAAGTCATCCATAAAGACCTCCATTGTTTTACCGATCATGTCGGTGAATATGGCCATCATACACCTTTGGAACGTGCCCGGAGCATTACATAAGCCAAAAGGCATACGTTTATAGGCAAAAGTTCCATAAGGGCATGTAAAGGTAGTCTTTTCTTGATCTTGCGGATCAATGGGAATTTGAAAGTACCCCGAGAAACCATCAAGGAAACAATAGTATTCGTTTCCCGCTAATCTCTCAAGCATCTGGTCCATGAAGGGGAGAGGAAAATGGTCTTTACGGGTGGCATCATTTAACTTGCGATAGTCAATGCAGACACGCCACCCCGTAACCAATCGAGTTGGAATCAACTCATTTTCTTCATTTGTGACAACAGTAATGCCACCCTTTTTAGGAACGCAATGAATGGGACTAACCCAAGGACTATCTGAGATAGGGTAAATCAATCCGGCATCAAGAAGTTTGAGAACCTCTTGTTTGATAACCTCATGAATTTTTGGATTCACCCTTCTTTGATGTTGAACTGCCGGTTTAAAATCATCCTCCATTAAAATCTTGTGAGTACAAAATTCAGGGTTAATACCCTTGATGTCGGAGAGCTTCCAAGCAATTGCTTGCTTGTGTGACTTCAAAACTTTTATGAGAGCAGTCTTTTCATCCTCACTCAAATTTTTAGCAATTATGACGGGTAATTTATCATCACCCTCCAAAAATGCATACTCGAGATGAGGTGGTAAGTCCTTAAGTTCGACCTCAGGAAATTCATCGTTTTTCTCAATCGATTTGATTTCCTCTTTATGAAGTTTTTGTGGAAGAACAGGAGGAAAAGAGGGATCTTCATTTAACATCTTCTCAATGAGAAGGATATCCCCCTCAAGGTCAATCTCTTGGTTATCAATTCCATCGGGAACCGAATCACTCTTGAGAAAGGCCTCGATTTCCTCTAAGATGAAGTCACTTCCCTCAAACGGAGTGAGAGAAGGAGAAGAATTGGCGATTATAGGTTCAGAAGATGGAGTGGGATCACCACTCGAAGAATTATGAACATAACCAAGAACTTCTTGAGAGTACTCCTCTGAAGCAACATCAATGACATCTATTCGGTTAACCGATTCAGAGTCATAATTTGAGGAGTACCTCGAAGTTTGATCGAGGTTAAAAGTGACTGCTTCATTATCTACACGAAGAGTTATTTTCTCCTCGAAAACATCAATTAGAGCACGGCTCGTCCTTAGGAATCCTCTTCCAAGAATGAGAGGAACCCTTGGATCAGCATCGAATTCAACAACAACGAAGTCAGCCGGAAAATGGAACTTTCCTACTTTCACGAATACATCTTCGGCAATGCCGAGTGGACGAGTGATAGAACGATCTGCAAGCTCAAGAGTCATGCAGGTAGGAGTAAGTCCAGGAAGAGAAAGTTTCTTCCATACTGAATTAGGCATCAGGTTAATGCTTGCGCCAAGATCGGCCAAGGCGAAGCATTCACCCATTCCTGGAAAAACACACGGGATGAGAAATTTTCCAGGATCTCCAAGCTTCTCGGGAAGCTTCTTTAAAATTGCTGCAGAACAATTCTCGTTTAAAGGAGTTTTTGCCATTTCGTACAATTTTTCCTTGTTGCTTAACAAGTTCTTGATCATTGATGCAAATTTGGGCATCATGATGATAGCATCCGCAAGGCTTATGTCAAAGTGCAAATCTTGAAAGATTTGATAGAACTTGTCTATTTGGTGACTAGCCTTTTCACGGAGCTTTTGCTCATTGAGTCGTGATGGATAAGGTATTGAAGGTTTGGATTTAGGGATCTCAACGGGAGTTTCAACAGCTTCAAAGACAACTCCAGGGTTGAGTTTGGTTTTTGGGATATCCTGAGGTTGGACATTTTTGGTACCTCCGTTATTAGTAGGAAGCACATTGTCCTTGGTCACCTCAGGATCACGTTCCACCACCTTAGGAAGAGAAGAAGCGGTAGTGGGAATCTCGGGTCCATCATAAGCTTTGCCACTGCGTGTGGTGATAGCTTTAAGTTCACCCTTTGGGTTGACCACAGTATTACCCGGGAGACCTCCCGAGGTAGAAGGTGGAGTGAGATGGCTTATGAGACTAGAAAGCATATTCTCGATGTTGTTTTGAGAATGTTCCATTTTGTTGTTTGTAGCCATAAGCTCACTCTTCAGCTCATTACCCTGCTTGGTTATTGTAGATTGCAAATCATTCCTCAAAGTGAAGATTTGATTTTGCATTGCCTTCAGTTTGGAATCATTAACCTTGATATAGTTATTGAGTTCACTTGAAGGCGGTTCTTGGTAATGAGGAGCTGAATACCCTTGATTACCCCTTGGGGGTAGGTATTGATTGATCGGGGCATGAAATTGATTTTGCGTGTTTTGCCCTCTTTGTTGATTAGGATTAAACCTATTTGGATTGTTGGGTTGAGAAAATCCGGGTGGTCCATTTTGAGGACGGTAGTTTGGATCCATTTGAGGACGGTATTGGTTACCTCCTTGGTTGGAACTACCGGCTATTGCATTAATTTCAAATGTACCATCGGTGGCAGTACAATTATAGTATGCATGTGGACCACCACAAGTGACACAAACTTCTACCTTTTTGATTTCGGCAGTTTGAGAAGTTTGCGGAGAAGAGGGAGAGGAAACTTTCTGTGTGGTGAGAACCAAGGATTTAATAACCTTCGTGAGTTCGTCAAGTCTAGCATCGGTGCTAGACTGACCCACGGATGATGAGGTAGAAGGACCAACACTCATTTGGGAAACAACCGGTTTGCTTCGTGGAGTGCGGACCTTGGACTTGTTCTCAATGATTGCTAAAGCATCCTTTGTGGTTCGATTCAAGAAATTTCCTCCAGCGGAGGAATTGAGAGATTCTTGATCAGTTGAGCTCACACCATTGTAGAAAGTGTCGAGTTGCATCAACTCAGAGAAACCATGATGTGGACATTTGCGAAGCATTTCTTTATAACGATCCCATGCCTCACTAAATGATTCATCGAATTTTTGTGTAAATTTCATGATTTCGTTTTTAAGATTCGTGGTTTTGGAAGGAGGAAAGAATTCATTCACGAACTTCTTAACCAAATCTTCCCATGTTACAATCGATCGAGGGGTTTGTTTATCAAGCCAAATCCGGGCAGCCCCCTCGATGGAAAATGGGAAAAGAAGAAGTTTGATTGCCTCTTCAGGGACATTTTTGCATTTGATGGTAGACGTGATTTTGTTAAACCATCGAATGTGATCTTGAGGATCGTCCCTTTCAAAACCATAGAATTGACGCGAGGTTACAAGATTTATTAACCCCGTCTTGAGTTCAAAATTCTCGGCCACGATGGCCGGAACAACGATAGCATCTCTGTAACCCTCGATGGGTGCTTGGAGAAGCTCATTCATAGTCGGCTCAGCCGCCATGAGAACAGGAATAGCACGAACGTCGGGTTCGACTATTGAAGAAGAACGTCTACGTCTACGACCTCGTCTTCGAGGAATGTTGCCAAGCTCACGTAACGGGCTCGTAGACCTAGAAGAACGCGTGCGCATGCACTAGAAAACAACTCTAAAAAGCTTCAGAGTCGAGAGAATTATGAAAAAGGATGGAAGATTCTTTTTATTTTTTGAAAAGTGAAGATGAAAATAAATCCAATTAAAACAAGATCGAGAGAAAACACAAGTGAACTTAAACCAATAATCAACAAGCGTACGGTAGCTCTCTAAAAGATAAACGCACAGAGTGGCGGAGAAGCAAAGGTGGGCAATTAATGCGCCTTAAAAACCCGCTTCTTTCAGTCCGACAATTTAATGTCAGACTATCCTAGAACCTCCGTTAGAGTTTGTTTATCAATTAAAGGTGAGCCGATATTCGCAAGTGATACAAAGGCAAGTTTTAAATCTTTGGTTGGGAACTTATTATGGTCGTACCCCCAGTTAGGTAGTACTCTGTCTTGGTTCTCGATGGTAATTTTTAATTGTTTATTTATTATTAACAAAGAAAACGGAAAATGTTTTTGGGTTTTTTTAAATTGTTATATAGATATATATATATATTAAAGAAGAAAAGAAAAATTTTTGTTTTTTAATATTGTTTTGAGAAATAAGAACTTCTTGAAGAAGGATCTCGAATCACTAATCGCTTGAACTTAACACAATTGTCCAGCACACCTCCCCGGCAGCGGCGCCAAATTGATCCGTGTGTGAGTATATATAAATAAATATAGTATCTGCACACGTGATACTTTGGGAAATGACAAGTCAAACCTTAGGAAAAGTCAACTTGCAAACCGTGGATGTGATGTGTGTGATACCGGGCAAGTGATCACCGGGTCGTGTCCAACGAGATGTGAATGGGCTCTTGTGAAAAGCTTTGGATTAGAGTGATTGATGATTTAGATTGCTTTTGATTTTGCTTTGTTTAACAATTCTAAATAACAGATTTAAAACAAATATGCACAACAAAATTAAACGCAAAGCACTTAACTTAAAAACGCGCAACGAAAAATCTAAAAAGGACTAAAAAGTAAAATTTATGAAATTTAAAACCTAAAAATGTAAAATTACTAAAAACTTATTTTAAAACTTAAATTCTAATTTTCTACACTTTTTATTTAATTATTTCTAATTATTAATTATTTAAATGCTAATTAAACTAATTTAAATTATAAAAAATACTAAATGAGCTAAGAAAAATCTAAAACTTTTTCTAAAAATATTACTAAGTAAATAGAAGCTAAGAAAATTACAAAAGTGAAAATTACTTAATTAAAATTTAAAAAAATAAATTCTATTAAATAGAAGCTATCACTATTTTTCTATTTTTGGTTTTTCTTAAAGTCTAAAAATAATATTATATTTTTCCTGGATTAAAAATAAAAAAAGAAAATTATGAAAATTGGATTTGTATTTTTCTGAGTATTTTTCTATTTATTATGATTTAAATACTACTTTAAACTAATTAAAAAGATTAAAAATACTAAAACTATTCAGAAAATTATGAAAATTTACAGGTAAATCTAAAATATTATTAAAAAGCTAGGAAAAATAATTTCAGAAGCTAATGAAACCCTAATCAGCAGTTTGGACAGATAAGCAGTTGAGAATAAGCCCAAAAATAAGCTAAAGCACACTAAAAATTGCCAACTGCTCCAATAAGATATAACAGACTTATACAAGCTCAAAATAACTGAACAAGATCAAATTAGGCCACAGAATAAGCAAATGAGCAATGAATCAGCAGTTAAACAAAGACAAAAATGCAGAAAATCCCTTCAACTTGCAGACTGATTAAGCACATGAAATAAGCTTATAAGCAAAATGTTATGGGGGCAAAATGTAGCTTATACTACTGGGTACTCAGAAACACAAAAAGCCCTATCAAAAGCAAACCAATTGAGGTCCAATTTGACCTCAGATCAGCAGTGCAGACAGAGATAGAACCTGAATTTTTTTGACTTTTGACTGTTTTTTGAAATGTTGACTTTGGTGAGATTTGATCACTTCTGTTTGACTGATTATGATGCAATAAGACCTATTGAGACTAGATTAAGCTATATTAAGCACTTGTGAACCAAAATGATGATTATACAAACCCACAATCTTCACAGTGAACACACTAGACCACTTTTAAAGATCACTTTGACTTTTTAGCAAATAAGGTTTGGATTTTATTGTTTGACTGAGCTAGATTATCCTAGTATGACATGTCTTTACCAAAAAATAACAACAATACAACCTGTATCACAGTTAAAACAGCCAATCCAAACACCCCTTTACAACTATGATTTTGAGATTTTCAAAGCCAATAACGGATTCAGTCTAAAATCAAGGTTCACAAGGTTTAAGTAAAGTGAAATGGATCAAGTGTAACACAGATTTACTAACAACAATCAACAAGTTGAACACAATTAATCATGTAACTCCAAATACTACCTAAGTTGACTGTTACACTAAGAATGCATGCAATCTACAACCCACTGCCAATTTAATGATTAAACTAGTTATACTAACTAAAAATGAAGCTTAATTAATAATCTAATGCAACTGAAATTACACTAAACTCAGAATCAAAGGTTATGCAAATTTATCAAGAAAAGATGAACAGAACTTGCCAATTTATTCACTCCAGCATGAACAAGAGTGATTCACTATGCTTGCCTATCTTTAAGATAGGCAGAGATCTTCCCTTGCTATCTCAGCTTATCCAATACACCAAGAAATCAGCTCCTTTGACCTGCATTGACTTTTTTGGAATTTTTGCATTTTTTATACTATTCTGGATTTTAAGGTCTCTAAAAGCTTTAATAAGCTTATGGGAGCTTAAGTGACCCTAAAGAAGTCCATGATAACAACCAGTAACAACAATGAAGCTTTTTGATATTTTTGAAATAAAAGGAAATTGTACTAACTGAGAATTGAACTTAAACTTGAGTTTTTATTAATGAAAAGGTTGAGAGTACACTGAAAATGCCTAAGACAATACTTGAAAGCTAAATGATACACTAGAAACTTGAAATTTAATTATACGACATACATAAGACTAAGTTACACTAGATATTTTTCTTCACTGCTTCTCTTCCTTTTATACTTGAAAATTAGGGTTTGTGACCCCTCTCTGAACATTTCCCACTTGACTTCTGAACCGTTGGATGAGTTAAACATGATCTTGGCCTTTAAAATAGTTTTGGCGCCAAAATGGTTTCTTGGTTTTTAGTGTCTGATAACGTGTGATAGGAGGGTGTATTTGGAGTGGAGTACTTTGGAGTGGGATGCAGTGTTTAGGGGTAATGATGGAGAGGAGGGGGAGGTGGTTTGCAGAGTGATGATGGGGTAGCAGAGGTCACGGGTGTGTGTTGGGGGGAAGATGGTCAAAGGTTTGACCTGGGTTTTTTTATTTAAAATGGCTGGGAAGTGGGGTTGGGCTGGTTGGGAAATTGGGCCACAGGTTTAAGATTTTGATTGGGTTATTAAATGGGATGGGTATTATTGGTTTTGGGTTTAAGGATAATAAAGGGTTAGTTTGGTTTGTTTAAGTGAATAAGCCCAAGGACCAAATTTGTAACTTCTGAAAATTGAGGGACCTGATTTGCCAACTTTCCAAACTCCTTCCAAGGGTAAAACTTGCCACATTCCAATTACCAAGGACCCTTAATGATAATTTTCCAATTTTAAATGCCCAGGGACCAAAACTGCCAAAATTCAAACTTGAGGGGCCAAAATTGTAATTTACTCAAACTTTTCACCAAAGGACTAAATATGATAAATTATGATTAAAAAGGACCTTTGGTGATTTTTCTGACAAAACAAATGCTTAGGGACTAATTTTGACAAGTTTTGAAACTTGAGGGACTGAAACTGCCAATTTTGCAAACTTTGTTCGTTTTTCAACTGTTTTTAAACATTTTGCATTTAAAACATATAAAACACAATCCCTGGGATATTTTCAGTATTTTGATGCATTTTTGAGTGTTTTTGAATGTTTTGGCAGTTCAGATTATGTAAAAATGATGAGTATTTAGACACTCATCAATGAATGTTAGGCTCTATAAGTGATGGTGTGTCCAAATGATCAGCTTGCTATTTATAGGCAAGCTGATGAACAGCCGGCGGATCCGGCGGATCCCAGAAAAGGGATCCGTCCTTTGTGTCGATTGGATCTGCCAACTTGACAGCAACATGACAACTAATAGTTTTGGAAATCTTTCCAAATCCAGCTGTATCCTCCACACCATTGTCATGTCATATCAAAATCTTCCAAAGTCAACTATCTTGCTAGAAGATCTAGCCAATATATTATGTATGATGCATGCCATGATGTCATTGTATCATTTTAAAAATAAAGTTTCCTTTTAAGGAAATAAACTAGTAGATGTGTAAAATGTAATTCTAAGTAAACTTGTGAAATGTAAAATGTGTTTTAAAGAGACTTTAGCTAGTATTTATAATTTGCTAAAGGATATACTTTGTAATTGTCATTAACAAAACTAAGTAAAGATCGTAAAATATAAATAACGTTTTTAGGACGATATTTGTATTAACAAACAATACATGATTAACTTACGAGATCAAATCGCGGCACAGATTATGCAAAGCTAGGTTTTAAATTATTTGGTATTGGTTAAGTTACTTAATTGTTGTTTCATTGCGTTAAGGTTATGTTTTATTTTAAGACGATTTATGTAATAGTTTTTATTATGTTAAATTTTGGATATGTATTAAGATAATTTATTTAATGATTTATAATTGTGTTAAATTTATGATAAAAATGTTTTGTTTCAAGTTTACACCATGTACTTATTAATCGTATTTGCAATAGTTTAATATATACTTAAAAAAGGGAAAATTAAAACCATTCAGACAATTATAAAAAAACAAACAACACTTTTTCAATCAAATTCAGACATTATAGCCACCTCTTACTAGTAAGAGGTGGTAGTCAAATTCAGATGCGAAACATCTTACTGAAACAAACAACACCTTAGTTTTCCAAAAGATGAAGTCTTGTAACGTAACGACAACAATGATGACATGTGAAGACTTTTAAAAGTCTTCATGAAAATACTTACTGACGATCACCTGAAATGCATGAGAGAAAACGGGTCAACTATGAAAATAGTTGGTGAGTACACACGTTTTGTATAATATGAAAATCTTTTTGAAAAAGGTCATATGGAATAATAAAAGTAAATCTAAAATCTTTTGAGAAAGGTCCAAAAGGCAAAGGCTATGTCAAACCATTCAGTTGCAAATCTCACCCATACAAGACTTGTAACCTATATTCTCACAAACCATTGCGTAGAAAGTAGTACAGTTTATGTTCAAGCACACCTTGTCTTATTAGTTCACAATATAAGCACCATGTATATAATAAATCAAGAATGCTCCGTCGACAGGGGAGACTTTATTTTGCTGCTCCGTAGACAGGGGAGACTTTGTATTGCTCAGAGGGAGGCTTTGTATTACTGCTCCGTACAGGGGAGACTTTATTTTGCTGCTCCGTAGACAGGGGAGACTTTGTATTGCTCAGAGGGAGGCTTTGTATTGCTGATCCGTACATGGGAGACTTTGTATTGCTCCAAACATGGGAGACTTTATGTTGCTCCGAACATGGGAGACTTTAGGTCATAGTACATACGGTACATTAAGTTCAATTCAAGTCATAAGTTCATAATTAAGTTCAAGAGTTCAAGTCGAGTTCAAAAGTTTAAGTCAAGTTCAAGAGTTTTAAAACAAGTTATAAGATCAAGACAAGTCAAAAGAGTTCAAAATAAGTCAAAGGGTTCAAGATCAAGTCAAAGAGTTCAAATAATAGTGTTCATAAAATAATCAATTTAGTTCGAGTATAATTCATGCATTCCACCCCAAAATGATTAAAACGGTAAAAAAGGGGTTGTGATTATTCACTTCAAGCAATAAGTAATACGTTACAAGTATGTGTGCACGGGAAACGATGCGCGATACTCTAACCGTAACCTAAAGTAATAATTTGTTTTAGCTATTGCAATAATGTCGTGTATGCAATTTTATAAAATATTATATCACCCATACATGTTTGCATAAAAGTTGAGTAGTGAAAAGATAGTTACGTCGTTGTTTACTACCAATAGTCATATTATCTATTTTTACGTGACTAAACAAGTATGTTTCGTAGTTAAGGTATAATCGTCTCGTTCATAATTATTTTGAAAAGTTTACGACTCGACTAATATGTATACATAAAACGCTACAACTTTCGTTTAAGTCATTTGGTCTAAAACCGCACCTAAAGTGTCTAAAATTCATTTCTAAAAATAATAACAGGTTACTATTCACTAATAGAAAGCTGTCAAAATAATGTTTTTCGTCAAACTCTTCGTTAAGTCATAACTTCTTCGTTATAGCTCGGTTTTTAAAGTTCTACCTATCCCGCGAATGTATTTAAGTATACTAAAACATTTTACGGTCTCGGGGACTCGGTTTATCTTTTAAAGCTCGGTTTTACTAAGTTGAAAGTCCATACAGCAACTTGTTTATTTTCTGAAAAAAATAGTTATCGCAATGAACTTTAGAAAACTCGTATCTCATTCGTTATAAATCCGTTTTTATCCGTTCAAACGACCACGTTTTCGTTATAAAATCTATTTTCTATTTCTTTAACTAAATCTTGTAAAAATAACTTGTTTTTCTGAAAATTAAATATTTGGGCAGTGCTTCTGCGTATATTTTTCAATAATCCATTTTTCTATACTAAAACCCTTCAATAAACTCCAATGTCTATTTTAGTCCCTTCCACCAATTCTTCAAAAAATTATATAGTTCTAATATAATAATAAAAACATGATAGAATTTCACAAACATGTGTATAGGTGATATAGGTGATGAAATGAGTTTAAATAAATATTTAAACTTGATAAATGCATAAATAAGCATATGAGGTGTATAAAGTACATAAGTAAAATTATAAAAATGGTTTTTAATCTTACTTGAATATGATGGATTGTGATAGGAACTAGAATAATATAACCCGAATATAACTCCAAAACCTTTTGTAACTAGTTTATAAACCCGAATAAGCACTAAATACGCACTTTTAAGCACAAACCATATTTTTCTTCTTGTTCATCACCCTTGGCCGAATATGATAGAGAGAAAAATAGGGATTTATGTGTGTTTTTCTTTGTGAAAATGAACTACTAGCTCATCCTTTATATAATAATAATGAATTAGGGCTTTTTGTAAATATTTATAAGTTAGTATTCTGCATTTAATGCTAGGGAGAAAAAGTTGTCAAAGTAGTATGGTGTTGGTGATGCTGGTATGGCCGAAGTCAAGGGGAGGGGGGAGTATGGGTTGATTTGACTTTAGTAAGATTTTGTCTAATAAAATCTAGATATTTTAGGTTTTAAAGTTTATAATATATATTTAGGTATTAAGTTGTAGTGGAACAAAATATAGTGTAATAAAGTTGTAAAAATTATAGAAATGCATTTTTTGTAAGTATCGGGTGTTTACAATAAGTATTGTTTCGTAATTAATTAAATTATCGTAATTATACATATTCTTAAATATATATAATAAATGAATTCAAAACACAAGGTAAAATAATACTTGAATTTTTGTAACATTGTATTGGGTGTAAAAATTTGTTGGAATCATTGTTAGGAGTATCGAGTATATTGTTCATGCATAAAAATCATGTAAAAGCGTTTATCTAATTTACGCAAAATAGTGAATAGTGAAAACTACGAGGATGAATAGTAACTTTTTCAGGGACGAATAGTAAAAGTTCGAGTTTAAATAATGACCTAAAAATACGAGTTGTCACAGTCTCCACCCGCTAAAGGAATTCAATCCTTGAATTCAGCTCGTTCGTTATACAGATGTATGTTCTCGTGGTCAGATTTGATAGGGCAAACTTTCCCATTCTCGAACGTAACCCTCAAAAGACCTTTAGCTAGGCGATTCTAATTTAATCTCACAACTCATCAAACAAGAACTGTCATGAGATTAAACTGAATTGGTTTGAGTAACACCTTGATTCTTATCTTGATTTTCGCAACTCATCAAACAAGAACTGTCACTAGACCAAGCTAGGAAACAAGTTGTCAGTAAGGAGGAATTCAACATCTTTGAAGGAGGTCTCTTGAAAGATTAGTTTGATTTTGGAATTGCTTACACTAATCAAATCAACAAATAGTGGTTGCTTATATTAGCGAGAAGGCTATAAATAATGTAGCAAGGACAAAGCACAATGACTAATAAGCACGAACAGAGGCATAACATAATCAAATAAGGCAAAGCATGACAAAACAAGGCATGCTAAAAGATAATAATGAACGCCAGACTGCAGTGCAAAATGCACAAATATGAATGCACAAAACATGCAATGCACACGCACACGACCAATGAAATTTCAGGTGATTAGACTCTTTAGACCCGACCAAACGTGATTTGAAACTACTACTTCCTTCATCACATGATTCTTCCTGAAATAGACATAGGTAATTAGGCTATGTATATTTTAGAATTAACGATCCAATGCTAGGACTAGTCGACTCATATGATGTTTGTCATTTAGGAAAATGTTATTTTGGTTATAGTTGCGATTTTTATTTTAGAAAAACTGGCATTCACTATAACCTTAGGCTCTGATACCAATCTGCCACACCCCGCCGAAGGCGGAAACGTGAGGTGCGACGAAATCAATATACATCGCAAAAGAGATATAGTACAATACCATGATTAAAATTTAACGAAAAAGTACAACATTATAATAGTATTTTAGCTGACATCGAAAATAAAAACATAAGACTTAATTTTAAAAAAGATGAAGTCTTGCAACGTAACGACAACAATGATGACATGTGAAGACTTTTAAAAGTCTTCATGAAAATACTTACTGACGATCACCTGAAATGCATGAGAGAAAACGGGTCAACTATGAAAATAGTTGGTGAGTACACACGTTTTGTATAATATGAAAATCTTTTTGAAAAAGGTCATATGGAATAATAAAAGTAAATGCAAAATCTTTTGAGAAAGGTCCAAAAGGCAAAGGCTATGTCAAACCATTCAGTTGCAAATCCCGCCCATACAAGACTTGTAACCTATGTTTTCACAAACCATTACGTAGAAAGTAGTACAGTTTATGTTCAAGCACACGTTGTCTTATTAGTTCACAATATAAGCACTATGTATATAATAAATCAAGAATGCTCCGGCGAGAAGGGAGACTTTATTTTGCTGCTCCGTAGACAGGGGAGACTTTATATTGCTCAGAGGGAGGCTTTGTATTACTGCTTCGTACAGGGGAGACTTTATTTTGCTGCTCCGTAGACAGGGGGAGACTTTGTATTGCTCAGAGGGAGGCTTTGTATTGCTGCTCCGTACATGGGAGACTTTGTGTTGCTCCAAACATGGGAGACTTTATGCTGCTCCGAACATGGGAGACTTTATGTTGCTCCGAACATGGGATACTTTAGGTCATAGTACATACTGTACATTAAGTTCAATTCAAGTCATAAGTTCATAATTAAGTTCAAGAGTTCAAGTCGAGTTCAAAAGTTTAAGTTAAGTTCAAGAGTTTTAAAACAAGTTATAAGATCAAGACAATTCAAAAGAGTTCAAAATAAGTCAAAGGGTTCAAGATCAAGTCAACTAGTTCAAATAATAGTGTTCATAAAATAATCAATTTAGTTCGAGTATAATTCATGCATTCCACCCCAAAATGATTAAAATAGTAAAAAGGAGGTTGCTAATATTCACTTCAAGCAGTAAAAAGGGGGTTGCCAAAGTAGTGTGGTGTTGGTGATGGCGGTATGGCCGAAGTCAAGGGGAGTGGGGAGTATGGGTTGATTTGACTATAGTAAGATTTTGTCTAATAAAATCTAGATATTTTAGGTTTTAAAGTGTATAATATATATTTAGGTATTAAGTTAGCTAGAAATAAATTGTAGTGGAACAAAATAGAGTGTAATAAAGTTGTAAAAATTATAGAAATGCATTTTGTGTAAGTATCTGATGAGTGTCTAAATACTCATCATTTCTTTCACATTTAGACTGCAAAAACATTTAAAAACATGCAATTATGCTTCAAAATACAGGAAATATCATTTGATTGTGTTTTTATGTGTTACAAATGCAAAAGGATTAAAAACAAGTGAAAACGAGCATAGTTTGCATAATTGTCAATTTCAGTCCTTTCACTTTCAGAAATTGGCAAAAATAGTCCCTGGTGTTAAAAATATCATTCAAGGTCCCTAAGCTATTTAACTTTTACAATATTGGTCCTTGGATGAAAGTTTTAAAGAAATGGCAGTTTTGGTCCTTCAAGTTTCAAAAATGGCAAAACAAGTCCCCCGGGTTTTAAATATTAAAATTTAACATCTTAAGTCCTTGGGGAATTGAAACTTGGCAAAAATGGTCCTTGTAATAATCTTTGGAAAATTGTCACTTCAGCCCCTAAAAATCCAAATGTTACAAAAATGGTCCTTGTGATTAAACTACAAACTAACCGGACCCTTATATAATAAAACCCAACCCTTTACTTAAACTTACCCAAGCCCAAAACCAAAACCCCTTGACCCGGCCCAATCCCAATTTAAATAACTAAAACCGGAGTCAAACCCACCTTCTCTTTACCTCTTCCCTCTCCCTCACCTGATACTCAAATACCACCATGGTATTCACCACCACCTGTCTACCACCTTTCCACCTCAACCCCCAGCTGTTACCTCCTCTTACCACCATCTCTCCTCCACCTATACCAACCCACTATTGCATTTAATGCTTTCCCACAACTAAACCTTACCCTGTACCACTTACTTCCCCTGTTTTGCTACTAAGTGCCAATTTGGCCACTAACCCTTCCTTTCATGTCCCCTCCACCAATACAACCATCCAAAATTCTTTAATTGCAAAATTTTGGCTGCAAGATACATATCTCACTTTTGGCGCCAAAAGTAGATTAAATGGCTAGGATCACTTTGACTCATCCAAAGGTCAAGATTATTGATGGGAAATGTTCAGAAGCATGTGGGGAGTGCAAGAAGTCTATAAAGAAAGAGAAGGAAGCAACATTGTAACATATCTAGTGTAATTTTATTTTATTTATGTCGTTCTTAATGTTTTTAATTTTCAGTGTTAAATTAAGCTTTTAAGAACCTTTGTTAGTATCATCAGTGTGTAATCAATCTTTTGTAAGTCTCAATTACAGTGTTAATCATCAATATCAGTTTATGCAATTTTCTTGTTCAAAATCTCATGTTACTGTGAATGTTGTTATTAGTATTATTTATGGACTCATAAGCTCATATAAGCTCCTCATATAGCTTGTGTAAGCTAATAGAAACCTTAAAATTCAGTTATAGTGTTAAAAAGCAAAAATACAAAAGTGAGATTAAAATGAGTGAAAATTCAACAATGAAGAATGCCATGATCAAGAAGCTGGAGCAGGGTTGATTGTGGATTACCCTGGGTTAGAAGCTTATTGGTAAGCTATTAGGATTGAACTTGGTCCTTGTTCTTGGTTCTTTAACTGGATTGCAAAAATTGTAAGCTTTTTCACCGTTTCTTGCATTTCACTGTGGTTCTGTGTTTCATGCCAATGTTGTTGTTGTTTATTGCTTATAAAGTCTTCTTTAATCATAAAATAAGGTGTAGAATCAGTGTTAAGGTCCAAATCATGTATTTGCTTTGAAAATCATCAAAATCAGTTGTTAAAGGACTGTTTGGATTTTGCTGTGCTTATCTGTGATTCAGGTTGTTTGTGTTGTTGTTTGGTATTGTTATAAGTTACATTAGTTCACATTAACTCAGAGAATCAATAAAAACCAGTGCTCATTAGATAGAAAGTCAAATTTAGCTTTTTAGCTTAATAACCAGTTAACTGTTGAAATTTCATAAGCAATATCTCATCATATCACTATATAAGTTAATCATTTAGCTTAATTTAGTTTAAATACAACATATTATAGCTTATTTAGTAACTAGGATTCATTAGAAGTTCATCAAAGTCAAACTATTTAGTTTTACTTAAAAAGTCAAAAATGCCCTGTGCATCAGGATAGATAGTCTTTCATAAGCTTGCATAATCTTTGCTATTTAGCTTTAGCTTGTGATATTTGTTGTTTTCATAAGCCCTTCTGGCTATCTTGGTTTGTATGCTTTTGCTTTTCCTTTATATGCTTATTTGGACTGCTTATCATGCTTATTTTTGTTGCTCAAAAACAACTCCCTATACTGAGTCATCAGTATAGGTGAGTCAATTTCACAAGCTCATCAGTAAGCTTAAGCTTGTGTTCTTTGGCTTTTTATAAAGTTTAACCACCATTCTCCAAGTTCCAGTCCTTATTTTGCTTTTTCAAGCTTATTTGATAGGGCTGCAACTAGCTTTTAACTTGTCCCATTTTCATAGTATACTGAGTAATCAGTATATTTGTGGCTTTTTCATAAGCCCTTCATAAGCTCATCTGTGGACTCCATAGGTTGAGCTTGGACTTTTTGGAAAGCCCACCAACCCAGCTTGCTACTCCAATTTTCATATTGTGCTTATAAGCTTATTTCATAAGCTTATTT
Source organism: Artemisia tridentata subsp. tridentata (assembly GCA_021014915.2). Taxonomy (NCBI): domain Eukaryota; kingdom Viridiplantae; phylum Streptophyta; class Magnoliopsida; order Asterales; family Asteraceae; genus Artemisia; species Artemisia tridentata. The sequence goes on from CP139508.1 coordinate 351,089,936, forward strand.
ACCCTCTAAAGTCAGCAGCAGGTTGATACTCTAGCAGTACCTTTGGTACTCTAGCAGTACCTTGCTGATTTGCTTATTGTAAGCTTATCAGTGAATTCCTTTGTCCCTTTTTTCTTATTCCTAGTTACTTAATTAGTTTTGATCTTATTTTGTCTTTGGTTTCCTCTGTGTAGCTTATTTAAAGCTTATTCAAAGCTTAAACTCTTAATTTCAAGCCAAAAGCTTGACTGTTAAGCAAATAAGCCCACGAATTGCTTATTTTCAAGTTCAATAGTTTTTGTTTTCATTAAAGTTTCATATTATCAGTAGTAAAATAAATTTGTAAAAGAAAATCCAAGAAAAGCCAACATAAAAATAAGTGATAGCTTCTATTTAAACCATTTGGCTTATTTTCAGCTTTTTCCTTAAGCACTTATCATTTTTATATTTTTCATAGGTTCCTGTACTTATTTAATATTTATATAAAAAGTTTTAGATTTTTCTTTGTTCATTTAGTATTTATTATAATTTAAATTAGTTTAAATAATTATTAAATAATAATTAATTAATAATAATTAGATAAAAAGTGTAAAAAATATATTTTTAGTTTTAAAATAAGTTTTAGGTTATTTTAGATTTATCTAAGTTAAAATTTTAATTTTCTAGGTTAATTTCCTATTTTCTTTTAATTTAGTACATTTTAAATAATTAATAAATAGTTATTAATTAATAATAATTAATTAAATAGTTAAATAATTAATTTTCTTTTTCTTAAAATTTTCTTTTATCTTTAGGTTTATAAAAAAAGTTATTTTCATATTTTTAGGATTAATATTTCTTAATTTTCACTTTTTATTTTGTACGTTTACGTTTATTTAAATTTAAACGTACGTTTCTAGATTTCTAAACATTTTTAAGTAATTTGGTTTCCTGTATTTATTTCCATAGCTTGTTTAAAGCTATTCTCTTTTATTTCCTTAGTCTAATAATTCAAAAACCCCTTTTCCATTCAATATCACCAGATCACAGATTCGTTTTATTTCAGTTTACACACCTCGTTGGGACTTAACGACCCGGGGAAACACTAACTCCTTTGGTAAATTGCATTGTGTGCCCTAGATTGTTTGACTCTTGTTGACCATTTACTTGGTCAATATTAGTTGACTGTTTAGCACCGATCAAATTTTGGCGCCGCTGCCGGGGAGGTGTGCTGCGTAGAACGTATTTGAAGAATCAGTGTTGTTGAATATACATCCATTGTATATTAACCATCCTTGTCCATATTCTCTTATTTTCAGATAAAAACAAAATTATCGTGAAGTTAATTCATTTGACTGATCGATAACCAAAAATATCGTATTTCAAATTTCCATAAACCAAATAAAATCCAAAAAGAATCTTCTTCCCCTTTTTCTAAGTTTCCTCAACTATAAAGGATTCTTAGACTCGTCTTAGTGCATGCGCACTCATTCTTCTAGGTCATCAAGCCCTTTTCGTGAGCTTGGAAACATACCTCGAAGACGTCGTAGACGTTCTGCTCCATCAGACGTACCCGAGATACGTACTGATCCTAAAACCCCTGTCATCATGGCAGAAGACCGTCCTATGAATGAGCTTCTTCAAGCTCCCACTGAGGGTTATGGAGATGCCATTATTGTTCCAGCCATCGTGGCTGAGAATTTTGAGCTTAAAACCGGGTTGATAAACCTTGTAACATCGCGTCAATTCTATGGTTTTGAAAGGGACGATCCTCAAGATCACATTCGATGGTTCAATAAAATTACATCCACCATCAAATGTAAAAATGTCCCTGAAGAGGCAATCAAACTTCTTCTTTTCCCGTTTTCCATCGATGGGGCAGCCCGGATTTGGCTTGATAAACAACCCCCTCGATCAATTGCAACATGGGAAGAGTTGGTTCAAAAGTTTGTAAATGAATTCTTTCCTCCTTCTAAAACCACGCATCTTAAAAATGAAATCATGAAATTCACACAACAATATGATGAATCATTTGGTGAGGCATGGGATCGTTTCAAAGGATTACTTCGCAAATGTCCTCATCATGGTTTCACCGATTTGATGCAAATGGACATTTTCTACACTGGTTTAAACCCATCTGACCAAGATTCTCTCAATGCCTCAGCTGGAGGTAATTTTCTGAGCAAATCCACTAAGGAAGCCATTGCACTCATTGAAAATAAGTCAAAGGTCCGCACTGCACGAGCCAGACCATATAATTCTCAGGCTAATGCTGGTCCTTCTACTTCATCTCCCGTGAGTCAGTCTAATACTGATTCTCAGCTTGCTGAACTCACGAAGGTTATTCAATCTTTGGTTTTCTCCTCACAAAAGAAAGAGTCCAATCCGCAAACTTCTCACACTGCTGAAATAAAAAAGGTAGAAGTTTGTGTTACTTGTGGTGGTCCTCACGCTTACTACAATTGTACTGCCACCGATGGCAATGCATTTGAAGTCAATGCTATAGCCGGAACTTCCAATCAAGGAGGTAATCAATACCGTCCTCAAGTGGAAACAAATTACCGTGCTAGCAATCAACATGGACCACCCGGGTTTCCTCCACCCAACAATCCAAATAGGATTAATCCTAATCAACAAAAAGGGCAAAACATGCAAAATCAATTTCATGCCCCGAACAATCAATACCCACCCCAAAGGGGAAATCAAGGGTATTCAGCTCCTAATTACCAAAGACCTCTCCCAAATGAACTTGATAACTACATCAAGGTTAATGAGACCAACATGAAATCAATGCAAAATCAAATCTCTAATTTGAAGAATGAATTTCAATCTTCAATACACAAGCAAGGAACTGAGCTAAAGAATGAGATTTCAAACAAAATTGATCATTCTCAAAGCGAGGTTAAAAATATGTTTGCCAGTCTCATGAACCATCTCAATCTACCTTCTTCCTCGGGAGGTCTCCCTGGTAATACCATTCCAAACCCAAAGGGTGAACTCAAAGCTGTCACCACACGCAGTGGTAAAGCTTATGATGGACCCACTATTCCTACTACCTTTTCTTCTCCTCCTCCCAAGGTAGTGGATAGTGAACCTGAGGTGACTAAGGACACAGTACTTCCTACTAATAATGGAGGTACCGACGACATCCAACCTCAAGTTGTCCCGAAACCCAAACAAGGAGTTGTCTTTGAACCGCATGAAATCCCTGTTGATAACCCTAAATCCAAACCTTCTATTCCTTACCCATCACGTTTAAATGAGCAAAAGCTCCGCGAAAAAGCTAGTCAACAAATGGAAAAAATTTTCCAAATTTTTCAGGAATTACATTTTGACATAAGCTTTGCGGATGCTATCATTCTAATGCCCAAGTTTGCATCCACAATCAAACACTTGTTAAGCAACAAGGAAAAACTGTTTGAAATGGCAAAGACTCCATTAAATGAGAACTGCTCAGCAGTTATCTTGAAAAAGCTTCCCGTGAAGCTTGGAGATCCTGGAAGATTTCTACTACCTTGTGTCTTTCCAGGAATGGTTGAATGCTATGCCTTGGCCGATCTTGGTGCAAGCATCAACCTGATGCCTTATTCAGTGTGGGAGAAACTTTCTCTTCCTGAACTCACTCCTACCTGCATGACTCTTGAGCTTGCAGATCGTTCCACATCTCATCCACGCGGCATTGCTGAGGATGTATTTGTGAAAGTAGGAAAGTTCCATTTTCCAGCTGACTTTGTGGTTGTTGATTTTGATGCTGATCCTAGGGTTCCTCTCATTCTTGGAAGAGGATTCCTAAGAACGGGCCGTGCTCTCATAGATGTATTTGAGCATGAAATCACATTACGTGTGGGTAATGAAGCTGTTACCTTTAACCTCGATCAAACTTCGAGGTACTCCTCAAATTATGATTCTGAATCGGTTAACCGAATCGATGTCATCGATATTGCTTCAGAGGAGTACTCTCAAGAGTTTCTTGGTTATTCTCATAATTTTGTGAGTGGGGATCCCACCACATCTTCTCTACCTATCATTTTCGACTCTTCCCCTTCTCTCACTCCGTTTGAGGGAAGTGATTTCAATTTGGAAGAGATCGAGGCTTTTCTCAAGTGTGATTCATTTCTAGAAGGGATTGATAACGCTGAGATTGATCTGGAGAGAGATATTCTTCTTCTTGAGAAATTGTTGAATCAGGACAATTCTCCTCCACTCCCTCCCGTTGAACTTCATAAAGAGGAAATCAAATCAGTTGAGAAAACTGATGAATTTCCTGAGGTCGAACTCAAAGACTTACCGCCTCATCTTGAGTACGCATTTTTGGAGGGTGATGATAAATTACCCGTCATTATTGCTAAAGATTTAGGTGATGAGGAAAAGACTGCTCTAATAAAGGTCTTGAAGTCACACAAGCAAGCCATTGCTTGGAAACTCTCCGACATAAAGGGTATCAACCCTGAATTTTGTACTCACAAGATTTTAATGGAGGATGACTTTAAACCAGCAGTCCAACATCAAAGAAGGGTGAATCCTAAAATCCATGATGTTATCAAACAAGAGGTTCTCAAACTTCTTGATGCAGGATTGATTTATCCCATCTCTGATAGTCCTTGGGTTAGTCCCATTCACTGTGTTCCAAAAAAGGGTGGCATAACTGTTGTCACAAATGATGAAAATGAGTTGATTCCAACTCGATTGGTTACGGGGTGGCGTGTTTGCATTGACTATCGTAAATTAAATGATGCCACCCGTAAAGACCATTTTCCTCTACCTTTTATGGATCAGATGCTTGAGAGATTAGCAGGGAACGAGTATTATTGTTTCCTTGATGGTTTCTCGGGTTACTTTCAAATCCCCATTGATCCACAAGATCAAGAAAAGACTACCTTCACGTGCCCTTATGGAACCTTTGCTTATAAATGTATGCCTTTCGGCTTATGTAATGCTCCAGGCACGTTCCAGAGGTGTATGATGGCCATATTTACCGATATGATCGGGAAAACAATGGAGGTCTTTATGGATGACTTCTCAGTCATTGGGGATTCGTTCCAAGCATGTCTCTCCAATTTAGAAAACATGTTGAAACGGTGTAAAGACACCAATCTTTGTCTAAATTGGGAGAAGAGTCATTTTATGGTCAAAGAGGGCATTGTCCTCGGCCATAAGATATCAAAGAACGGGATTGAGGTTGACAGAGCTAAAGTTGATGTCATTGCTAAATTACCTCATCCCACTACCGTCAAAGGTATTAGGAGTTTTCTGGGTCATGCCGATTTTTATCGTAGATTCATACAAGATTTTTCCAAAATCGCCCGGCCTATGACTCATCTCCTTGAAAAGGATGCTCCTTTTATCTTCTCACCCGAGTGCATCAAAGCTTTTGAAATATTAAAGAAAAAGCTTACTGAAGCACCCATTCTAGTTGCCCCCGACTGGGATTTACCCTTTGAGCTCATGTGCGATGCAAGTGATTTTGCTATCGGTGCAGTCCTGGGGCAACGAAAAGCCAAACACTTTAAGCCTATCCACTACGCAAGTAAAACCATGACTGAAGCTCAAACTCATTATACCACTACAGAAAAAGAATTATTAGCTGTGGTGTATGCCTTTGAGAAGTTTCGGCCATATTTAATCTTGACAAAATGTGTAGTGTATACGGATCACTCGGCTCTCAAATATCTCTTTGCAAAACAAGATGCAAAGCCGAGATTGCTCCGTTGGGTTCTCCTCCTGCAAGAATTTGATATCATTATACGTGATAAAAAAGGGGCTGAGAACCTAGCTGCTGATCATCTATCACGATTAGAGAACCCGCACCAAGATGTTTTCGAGAGAAAGGAAATAAATGAAACATTTCCTCTCGAGACGCTCAATGCGGTTGCTTTTCGTGGAGATTCTACTACCCCATGGTTTGCTGACTTCGCAAATTACCATGCGGGTAACTTCATAGTGAAAGGGATGTCGACCCAACAGAAGAATAAATTCTTTAAAGATGTTAAACATTACTTCTGGGACGACCCCTACTTGTTTAAAATTTGTGCGGATCAAGTCATCCGACGGTGTGTTTATGGACAGGAAGCTATTGACATTCTCAAAGCTTGCCATGCTGGACCCACTGGGGGCCATCATAGTCCAAACTACACCGCCAAAAAGGTGTTTGATTCCGGGTTTTATTGGCCCACAATCTATAAGGATGCCCATGATCTCATCAAAACTTGTGACGCTTGTCAACGTCACGGAAATATTTCACAACGAAATGAAATGCCACAAAATGCTATTCAAGTTTGTGAAATCTTTGATGTCTGGGGCATTGACTTTATGGGGCCATTTCCATCATCTCGAGGAAATAAATACATTCTCGTGGCTGTTGACTATTTGTCAAAATGGGTTGAAGCGAAAGCCTTACCCACCAATGATGCCCGAGTTGTTGTAAAATTCCTGAAAGCTCTTTTTGCCCGTTTTGGAACTCCACGTGCTATAATCAGTGATCGTGGTATGCATTTTTGCAATGACAAATTTGATAAAGTCATGCAAAAGTATGGTGTAACTCACCGTCTTTCTACTGCATATCACCCACAAACAAGTGGGCAAGTAGAAGTTTCAAATCGGGGTATTAAAAGAATACTAGAAAGGACTGTAGGAGAAAATCGTGCATCCTGGTCGGATAAATTGGATGATGCACTATGGGCCTTTCGTACAGCTTACAAAACACCCATTGGGTGTACACCTTACAAGCTTGTGTACGGAAAGGCATGTCATCTTCCGATCGAATTAGAGCACAAAGCCTACTGGGCCTTGAAACATGCTAACTTTGACCTCCAAACTGCGGGTGATCACCGTAAAGTTCAAATGAATGAATTAAATGAACTGTGTGATCAAGCATACGAGAACTCTTTGATCTATAAAGAAAAGACAAAGAAGATTCATGACTCTAAAATCAAGAACCGCGTTTTTAACGTTGGTGATCGAGTCCTTCTTTTCAATTCAAGATTAAAGATCTTCTCAGGCAAACTCAAATCCCGATGGTCTGGTCCATTCACTATTACAAAAGTTTATCCATATGGTACCGTTGAGTTATCTCAAAATGACGGTCCAAATTTCAAAGTGAATGGTCATCGTTTGAAACACTACTTTGGAGAGGATATACCACCAATGGTTATCCCGGATCTCCAAACTTTCCCCATGAACCAATGAATGCGGGGTCGAGTCAAGCTAGTGACTCGGTGAACAAAAACATTAGCCCACAACATGGGTTTTCACCCATGTTTCTGACTTCTTTCTATTTTCTACCACCTAAGTGTGGGGGAGTTGCCCCTGCTGTTGTATATATGTATATAAGTCTCAAAAAAAAAAAAAAAAAAAAAAAAAAAAAAAAAAAAAAAAAAAAAAAGTGTGTGTATATGTATATAAAATAATGGCTATTAGTATTTCCCTTTCACGTTCTAAGTGTTGGTTTAAAAGCCGGTACTTTGAATATTGAGGGCAATATTCAGTTCTAAGTGTGGGGGGGGAATTCTAGCGAATTTGATCATATGTACCATCTAGTACCCCCATTTTGGCCAAAATTTTAAAATTTTTCTCACTTAGAACATAATAAATGGTTATCAGTCCACCATGTCTAACCCACATAAGGATTGGCTAATCCAGGAGCAAACGGCTCTTGGTAAAGATATATCAAATCCGTTTATGGCTTGCAATTTGCCTAAAATTGTATGGTTTTCGACTCACCATATCTTTATAAGTGAAGAGTTGGCTAGCCCGCAAGGTTATGGCTTGTGGTAAAGGCAGTGGAAAACCATAATTGGTAATCAGCTCACCAAAGATAATAGTTGTAATTTATCTAAGAGTTGGCTAGTCCAGAAGCAAACGGCTTCTGGTAAAGACAAACCAAACCCGTTGACAGCTGATGATTTGCTCAAAATCATTTGGTTATCATTGTACCAAAGTATCACATACTAAAACAGTGGCTACTCCAGAAGTAATGGCTATCTGGTAAAGAGTAAAATCCATTAAACTTTCAAAAAAGATTGCTAGGGACTAGCAATAGTTTAGTGTGGGGGATTGATGAGTGTCTAAATACTCATCATTTCTTTCACATTTAGACTGCAAAAATATTTAAAAACATGCAATTATGCTTCAAAATACAGGAAATATCATTTGATTGTGTTTTTATGTGTTACAAATGCAAAAGGATTAAAAACAAGTGAAAACGAGCATAGTTTGCATAATTGTCAATTTTAGTCCTTTCACTTTCAGAAATTGGCAAAAATAGTCCCTGGTGTTAAAAATATCATTCAAGGTCCCTAAGCTATTTAACTTTTACAATATTGGTCCTTGGATGAAAGTTCTAAAGAAATGGCAGTGTTGGTCATTCAAGTTTCAAAAATGGCAAAACAAGTCCCCCGGGTTTTAAATATTGAAATTTAACATCTTAAGTCCTTGGGGAATTGAAACTTGGCAAAAATGGTCCTTGTAATAATCTTTGGAAAATTGTCACTTCAGCCCCTAAAAATCCAAATGTTACAAAAATGGTCCTTGTGATTAAACTACAAACTAACCGGACCCTTATATAATAAAACCCAACCCTTTACTTAAACTTACCCAAGCCCAAAACCAAAACCCCTTGACCCGGCCCAATCCCAATTTAAATAACTAAAACCGGAGTCAAACCCAGTCAAACCCACCTTCTCTTTACCTCTTCCCTCTCCCTCACCTGATACTCAAATACCACCATGGTATTCACCACCACCTGTCTACCACCTTTCCACCTCAACCCCCAGCTGTTACCTCCTCTTACCACCATCTCTCCTCCACCTATACCAACCCACTATTGCATTTAATGCTTTCCCACAACTAAACCTTACCCTGTACCACTTACTTCCCCTGTTTTGCTACTAAGTGCCAATTTGGCCACTAACCCTTCCTTTCATGTCCCCTCCACCAATAAAACCATCCAAAATTCTTTAATTGCAAAATTTCGGCTGCAAGATACATATCTCACTTTTGGCGCCAAAAGTAGATTAAATGGCTAGGATCACTTTGACTCATCCAAAGGTCAAGATTATTGATGGGAAATGTTCAGAAGCATGTGGGGAGTGCAAGAAGTCTATAAAGAAAGAGAAGGAAGCAACATTGTAACATATCTAGTGTAATTTTATTTTATTTATGTCGTTCTTAATGTTTTTAATTTTCAGTGTTAAATTAAGCTTTTAAGAACCTTTGTTAGTATCATCAGTGTGTAATCAATCTTTTGTAAGTCTCAATTACAGTGTTAATCATCAATATCAGTTTATGCAATTTTCTTGTTCAAAATCTCATGTTACTGTGAATGTTGTTATTAGTATTATTTATGGACTCATAAGCTCATATAAGCTCCTCATATAGCTTGTGTAAGCTAATAGAAACCTTAAAATTCAGTTATAGTGTTAAAAAGCAAAAATACAAAAGTGAGATTAAAATGAGTGAAAATTCAACAATGAAGAATGCCATGATCAAGAAGCTGGAGCAGGGTTGATTGTGGATTGCCCTGGGTTAGAAGCTTATTGGTAAGCTATTAGGATTGAACTTGGTCCTTGTTCTTGGTTCTTTAACTGGATTGCAAAAATTGTAAGCTTTTTCACCATTTCTTGCATTTCACTGTGGTTCTGTGTTTCATGCCAATGTTGTTGTTGTTTATTGCTTATAAAGTCTTCTTTAATCATAAAATAAGGTGTAGAATCAGTGTTAAGGTCCAAATCATGTATTTGCTTTGAAAATCATCAAAATCAGTTGTTAAAGGACTGTTTGGATTTTGCTGTGCTTATCTGTGATTCAGGTTGTTTGTGTTGTTGTTTGGTATTGTTATAAGTTACATTAGTTCACATTAACTCAGAGAATCAATAAAAACCAGTGCTCATTAGATAGAAAGTCAAATTTAGCTTTTTAGCTTAATAACCAGTTAACTGTTGAAATTTCATAAGCAATATCTCATCATATCACTATATAAGTTAATCATTTAGCTTAATTTAGTTTAAATACAACATATTATAGCTTATTTAGTAACTAGGATTCATTAGAAGTTCATCAAAGTCAAACTATTTAGTTTTACTTAAAAAGTCAAAAATGCCCTGTGCATCAGGATAGATAGTCTTTCATAAGCTTGCATAATCTTTGCTATTTAGCTTTAGCTTGTGATATTTGTTGTTTTCATAAGCCCTTCTGGCTATCTTGGTTTGTATGCTTTTGCTTTTCCTTTATATGCTTATTGGACTGCTTATCATGCTTATTTTAGTTGCTCAAAAACAACTCCCTATACTGAGTCATCAGTATAGGTGAGTCAATTTCACAAGCTCATCAGTAAGCTTAAGCTTGTGTTCTTTGGCTTTTTATAAAGTTTAACCACCATTCTCAAAGTTCCAGTCCTTATTTTGCTTTTTCAAGCTTATTTGATAGGGCTGCAACTAGCTTTTAACTTGTCCCATTTTCATATTATACTGAGTAATCAGTATATTTGTAGCTTTTTCATAAGCCCTTCATAAGCTCATCTGTGGACTCCATAGGTTGAGCTTGGACTTTTTGGAAAGCCCACCAACCCAGCTTGCTACTCCAATTTTCATATTGTGCTTATAAGCTTATTTCATAAGCTTATTTACCCTCTAAAGTCAGCAGCAGGTTGATACTCTAGCAGTACCTTTGGTACTCTAGCAGTACCTTGCTGATTTGCTTATTGTAAGCTTATCAGTGAATTCCTTTGTCCCTTTTTACTTATTCCTAGTTACTTAATTAGTTTTGATCTTATTTTGTCTTTGGTTTCCTCTGTGTAGCTTATTTAAAGCTTATTCAAAGCTGAAACTCTTAATTTCAAGCCAAAAGCTTGACTGTTAAGCAAATAAGCCCACGAATTGCTTATTTTCAAGTTCCATAGTTTTTGTTTTCATTAAAGTTTCATATTATCAGTAGTAAAATAGATTTGTAAAAGAAAATCCAAGAAAAGCCAACATAAAAATAAGTGATAGCTTCTATTTAAGCCATTTGGCTTATTTTCAGCTTTTTCCTTAAGCACTTTTCAATTTTATATTTTTCATAGGTTCCTGTACTTATTTAATATTTATATAAAAAGTTTTAGATTTTTCTTTGTTCATTTAATATTTATTATAATTTAAATTAGTTTAAATAATTATTAAATAATAATTAATTAATAATAATTAGATAAAAAGTGTAAAAAATATATTTTTAGTTTTAAAATAAGTTTTAGGTTATTTTAGATTTATCTAAGTTAAAATTTTAATTTTCTAGGTTAATTTCCTATTTTCTTTTAACTTAGTACATTTTAAATAATTAATAAATAGTTATTAATTGATAATAATTAATTAAATAGTTAAATAATTAATTTTCTTTTTCTTAAAATTTTCTTTTATCTTTAGGTTTATAAAAAAAGTTATTTTCATATTTTTAGGATTGATATTTCTTAATTTTCATTCTTTATTTTGTACGTTTACGTTTATTTAAATTTAAACGTACGTTTCTAGATTTCTAAACATTTTTAAGTAATTTGGTTTCCTGTATTTATTTCCATAGCTTGTTTAAAGCTATTCTCTTTTATTTCCTTAGTCTAATAATTCAAAAACCCCTTTTCCATTCAATATCACCAGATCACAGATTCGTTTTATTTCAGTTTGCACACCTCGTTGGGACTTAACGACCCGGGGAAACACTAACTCCTTTGGTAAATTGCATTGTGTGCCCTAGATTGTTTGACTCTTGTTGACCATTTACTTGGTCAATATTAGTTTACTGTTTAGCACCGATCAGTATCGGGTGTTTAAAATAAGTATTGTTTCGTAATTAATTAAATTATCGTAATTATACATATTTTTAAATATATATAATAAATGAATTCAAAACACAAGGTAAAATAATACTTGAATTTTTGTAACATTGTATTGGGTGTAAAAATTTGTTGGTACCATTGTTAGGAGTATCGGCTATATTGTTCATGAATAAAAATCATGTAAAAGCGTTTATCTAATTTACGCAAAATAATGAATAGTGAAAACTACGAGGATGAATAGTAACTTTTTCAGGGACGAATAGTAAAAGTTCGAGTTTAAATAATGACCTGAAAATACGAGTTGTCTCATTTTAGGAGGTGACATTGATGAGAGGAAAATGTCATGGGTGCGATGGAACCAATGTTTGGCTAGCAAAGATTTTGGAGGCCATGGCATTGGGAGTATTTTCGGGCTCAATATCGGGATTTTGTTCAAATGGATTTGGAGGTTTCTTTGCAGCCCTTCCGCTCTTTGGGTGAGGGTTATCAGAACTATACATGGGCCTCATGGCAGCATTAATGATACTTTTTCTCGTCATCTTAGCTACAACACTTGGGGAGGTATTCTTTCTTTTATTAAGCGCGTTAAGATTAAAGGTATTGACTTACTTTCTACTGTACTCGTAAAATTGGTAATGGTGCTACTACTAGATTTAGGGGAGGATTGTTGGGTTTGAAGATGCTGTTGCTTGAGGTTTGATTATACTGCTCATGGTTCTTATTGGAAAATATACTAAGTATCATTCTGCTGCTGGGCTAAATGATTCTGCTGCTGGTATATTGATTCTACTGCTGGGTTTATGAGAAGATTGAAGAAATAAGCTAAGTGTGATTCTACTGCTAGCCTACGAGGATTCTGCTGCTAGAGTAATCATTCTGCTGCTTATTAGATAAACATGTATAGTTTGTTAAGATAATTATGGTAATGATACGATTAGATATTATCTTGTATAGAAAGCATTGTAACCGACTAGGACTCCTTAAGTCTATAAAAGGAGGATCTAGGGTTAGGGTTTAGTACACGATTGTTTAGCATACGTATTGTTTTGTATTCACTTCAAGGTTCTTTGTAACCCTGTTACTTTTGAGTAACCGTATTCAATATATTGAGGTGATAGTTGAGAGAATTATTGTGTGTACGATTCTTAATTCTTCTTAAGATTAAGTGTTAGTTTCTGCATAATACTTAATAGCATATTCAAAGAACAGTCTCTATACCTATTGTCTTAGATCAACATCTAAGGTAATTAACAAGATCGATTAGCTCAACTGGGATCAACAAGTGGTATCAGAGCTTGTGATCTAGAGACTGCTATCAAGAAGAATTTCTTAAACTCATAACTGTTCATCATCTACATAAGCAATGGATTCAGATACTACTCATATGGTGACTGCTTCTAAGGTACCAATGCTGAAGGCTGGTGAATATGAACTCTGGAAGATGAGGATTGAGCAGTATATGAAGATGCTTGACTACTCCATGTTGGAAGTTAATCAGAATGGAGATACTCCACCTCCTAAGGGTGCTGATGGAAGACCTTTACCCATTAAAACTAATGAGGAAAAGGCACAAAGGAAGCTGGAAATCAAAACTCACAATATGCTGTTGATAGGTATTCCGAATGAATATCAATTGAGTTTTGGTAACACTCAGTCTGCTAAAGAGTTGATGGATGCAGTTGAACTCAGATTTGGTGGGAATGAGGCCACCAAAAAGTCTAGGAAGAATCTGCTCAAGCATCAATTTGAAACATTTACTGCTTCAAGTTCAGAAAATATTGATGCTACCTATGATAGACTTCAGAGGTTGGTGAGTCAATTACAACTTATGAAGGTATCAATGCTACAAGAAGACATCAATCTCAAGTTTCTGAGGAGCTTACCATCTGAATGGAATACTCATACAGTGGTCTGGAGGAATAAGACTGACTTTGAAACAATGACTTTGGATGATTTGTACAACAATTTAAAAGTATATGAATCTGAAGTCAAAGGTACATCCAGCTCATCTTCTAGTACAAGCAATCTTGCTTTTATGTCTTCTAACAACAAGGGATCTGGAAGTTCTCATGACAACCAGTCTGCTGCTGCTCATGTTGTTTCTGCTGTTGGTGCACCTGTTTCTGCTGCTAGTTCAAATACTGATAACATAAGTGATGCATCTATATGTGCATTTTTGGCTGATCTCACTACAAGCACAGCTGTTACTGATCAGGATTTGGAGCAAATAGATCCTGATGATCTTGAGGAGATTGACTTAAAGTGGCAGATGGCTATGCTAACAATGAGGGCAAGGAGATTTTTAAAGAAGAATGGAAGAGCACTCAAGTACAGACAAACCAATGTAGGGTTTGATAAGTCAAAAATTGAGTGCTATAATTGTCAGAGAAAGGGATACTTTGCTAGAGAGTGCAAAGCACCAAAGAAGAACAAAGAGCCTGCAAGGATTGTTCCCATTGAAGAAACCAAAACTTCTGCTGCTCTGGTTTCATGTGATCGATTGGGAGATTATGACTGGAGTGACCAAGCAGAGGATGGACCAAATGCTACTTTCATGGCTGAAGAAGAAAAGAAGGAACACGATTTTGCTCTAATGGCCTATGCTTCTTCATCCTCTGGTTCAGACTCTGAGGTATCTAATGAGTCATCTTGTTCTTTTAAATCATGCCTAGATACTGTTGAAGAATTAAAATCTAGGAATGAGAGTTTAAGAATGGATGTAGAAAAGTTAAAACTTGATAATTTAGGTTATGAATATGGCCTAAAATCTGTAGAAGCAAAACTTGACTTTCTTAAACAAAATGAAGTAGAGTATGTTGATAAGATTAATGGTCTAGAAGTAGAAATTATTAAGAAAGATGCTGAAATTAGTGTTCTTAATAAAAGAGTTGAGGAGGCTGAAAAGGCTAGAAATGTAGCCTTATCTGAAAAGGAAAAACATGTCATCTTGGTAGAAAAACAACAGCTTGCAACTGATCTTATCAACAAGTCAATTGGAAGTCAAATACTGAGAAGAGGGAGTGGTTTAGGATTTGCTGAAGTACCACCCCCAGTCAAAAGTGCCTTTGCACCTCCCAAAAAGGAATTGTCATTCTTAACTGAGGTAGATGAAAAACCTGTAGGTGAATCAAGTGAATCAAATAATGCAAAACCTGATAGAACTTATGCACCTAAGGTAGAAAAGAAGTTGTCTGATATTGTAATCATTGAAGATTGGGTGTCAGATAGTGAGGATGATGAAACTGATTCAACACTCAAAGCTAAAAAGAGAGAAATTTTTAGGAATGTTGAACCAAAAGTCACTCAGGTTAACACAGCTGAAACTAAAGCTAAACATGTTGAATTTGTAAAACCTGTGTTAGGAAGCAGAATTTCTAGGAAAATGGCTGAATATGATGTAAAACCTAGAGATTATCCTAGGAAGACTAATAACTTGCCTAGAGGAAACCAGAGAAACATGAACAACCTGATTTCACACAAGTTAGGTAGTGATTTTGAACTGGTTAAAAAGGTATGTCACAGCTGTGGTGGTTTTGAGCACTTAGAGGAAGATTGTTATTATAAAAGGCCTGTTAGAACATCTGCTCAAAAACCTATTTGGAACCAACACACAAGGGTAAACCATAGGAATTTGCTAGAAAGACTCACCCACACCCCAAGAGAAACATGGTTCCTAGGGAAGTTTTGTTAAGAGATGGTGCTTCTAGGACAATTACTACTGCTGTACCATCAAGGCCCATTCCAAGGAAAACAGAGTTTTCTACTGCTAAGGCAAAAGCAGTTTCTGCTGCTAAGCCAAAAGTGGTTACAAACACTGTTGTGGGCAATCATTTCTATTCTGTTAAGACCTCAGCTTTCTGGGTTTGGAAACCTAAATCCAGACACAACAGTGCATCAATGGACTTCAAGAAATTTGATTACTTTGATGCACAAGGCAGATCCAAGTCTGTAATGGCTTGGGTCCTAAAGAGAAACTAATTCTCTTACTTTATGTGCAGGGCAATCTACAGGATGAGCTAAAGGATAAATGCATTTTTGATAGTGGATGCTCTTCACATATGACTGGAGACCAAAGCAACTTGGAAGATTTTGAAGCTTTGGATGGTGGCTATGTTGCCTTTGGGAATGACCCCAAAGGAGGTAAAATTGTTGGAAAAGGTACTATTAAAATAGGCAACCTGGATTTTGAAAAAGTGTATTTGGTAAATGGACTTAAGTTCAATCTTTTTAGTGTCTCACAAATGTGAAACAAAAGGAATTTTGTTCTTTTTACAGACACTGAGTGTCTTGTCTTGTCTCCTGACTACAAGATGCCTAATGATAAATTACTACAACTTAGAGTCCCTAGAAAAGACAATATATACAGTGTGGACATAAAGAACATCCTTCCCAAAAGAGATTTAACTTATCTGTTTGCCAAAGCCACAATTGATGAATCCAAACTTTGGCATAGAAGGCTTGGACACTTAAATTTCAAAACAATAAACAAATTGGTTAAGGGAAACCTTGTTAGAGGTTTACCTTCAAAAGTTTTTGAAAAACTTGAAACCTGTGTTGCTTGTCAGATGGGAAAGCAACACAGAGCTTCTTGTAAGTCCAAAGTGGTGAACTCTATTTCTGAGCCCTTATACATGTTGCATATGGATCTTTTTGGGCCAACTTTTGTGAAAAGCTTGAATAAGAAAATGTATTGCCTAGTTGTCACTGATGACTTCAGTAGGTTTACTTGGGTTTTCTTCTTAGGAACTAAGGATGAGACATCTAGCATTCTTAAGGCTTTCATAACAAGAGTAGAAAACCTAGTTAATCACAAAGTTAAGATAATCAGATGTGACAATGGAACTGAATTTAAGAATAATGTGATGAATCAGTTCTGTGTTGAAAAAGGTATCTTAAGACAGTTTAGTGTAGCTAGAACTCCTCAACAAAATGGTGTTGCTGAGAGGAGGAATATGACATTAATTGAGGCTGCTAGGACAATGTTGTCAGAGTCAAAATTACCCACTACTTTTTGGGCTGAAGCAGTCAAACACTGCTTGCTTTGTGCAAAATAGGAGTAAGGTAGTGAAGCCTCATAACAAGACCCCTTATGAATTATTTCATGGTAGGAAACCTATGATAGATTTCTTGAAACCATTTGGGTATCCTGTTACTATCTTAAATACCATTGATAACCTAGGCAAATTTGATGAGAAAGCAGAAAAAGGTTTCTTTGTTGGATACTCCACAAATAGTAAGGCTTTTAGGGCATTCAATCAAAGAACTAGGCATGTGAAAGAAAACTTACATGTTAGGTTTAGTGAAACCACACCTAGTGTTGCTGGAAGTGGACCTGAATGGCTGTTTGACATAGATTCATTAACCAAAAGTATGAATTATGTGCCAGTAAATGCAGGTACAACTAACATGTCTGCAGGAACACAAGAAAATTCTAATGCAGGTACACAAGCCAAGGCAAATGAATCTGCACAGGAATTTTTCATTCTTGAGAAATGGAAGCTTGATCAACTTTTCACACCCAAAGAGAAGGAGGGCAAGAGTTCACAAGGTGATGCTGTTCAAAAGGATGTAGAAGGTGGGGCTGAACCTTCTAATGCTGAAAAGGTGGTTAATGAAGAACCACATGTTGCTGATAAAGTGGATCTTGGTGAAAACAGAGGAATTAACACAAGCAGTAGAATCCCTGATTCTACTGCTAGGCCAAAAGTTTCTGCTGCTCAGCCTAGCAGTTCTACTGCTATACCAAGATTTTCTACTGCTGATGAAGATGGAGGATCCTTTGATGATGTTAACTATCCAAAAGACCCAAATATGCCTGGATTAGTTAATGTCTATGCTGACACTGATGATGAAGTTGTAGAAGGGTTTGGTGCAGAGGCTGATTTCAACAACATGGAGAATGCAATTCCAGTCAGTCCTATTCCAACCACTAGAATACACAAGGATCATCCAAAGGAGCAAATAATTGGAGATGTTCATTCTGCTGTTCAAACAAGAAGTAAAGTAAAAGGTTTCAGTAATTTGTTTGATCAAGGCTTATTTGCTCAGTCTCTTCATCAAAGAAAGAGCCACAAGGATTTACAAAATTGTATGTTTGCCTGTTTCTTATCTCAAGTGGAACCCAAAAATGCCTACAAAGCATTAAAAGATGAAAGTTGGGTTGAGGCTATGCAAGAGGAGTTATTGCAGTTCAAGCTTCAAGAGGTCTGGACATTGGTTGATTTGCCATCTGGAAAAAGGGCAATTGGTACTAAATGGGTGTTCAGATGCAAGAGAGATGAAAGAGGAATTGTAATCAGAAACAAGGCAAGATTGGTGGCTCAGGGATACACACAAGAAGAGGGCATTGACTATGATGAAGTATTTGCACCAGTAGCAAGAGTAGAGGCAATCAGACTATTCTTGGCATTTGCTTCATTCAAGAAATTCACTGTGTATCAGATGGATGTGAAAAGTGCTTTCTTGTATGGAAAGTTTGATGAGGAAGTTTATGTGATGCAACCACCTGGATTTGAAGACCCTGATTATCCTAATAGGGTTTATAAGGTGGAGAAAGCACTGTATGGACTACATCAAGCTCCTAGAGCTTGGTATGACACCTTATCCAAGTTTTTGTTAAATAATGGTTTCAGCAGGGGAACCATTGACAAAACTTTGTTCATCAAGAAAGACAAAAAAGATATCCTACTAGTACAAGTTTATGTAGATGATATCATTTTTGGGTCTACAAATAAGGTGTTATGTGAGGAATTTGAGAAGCTCATGCATAGTAGATTTGAGATGAGTTCTATGGGGGAACTCACTTTCTTTTTGGGGCTTCAAGTTAAGCAGAAAAAAGATGGGATTTTCATCAGCCAAGACAAGTATGTGGCTGATATTTTGAAGAAATTTAGTTTTTCTGATGTGAAGCCAGCTAAGACAACAATGGAGACCAACAAGCCTTTGCTCAAGGATGAAGATGGGGAAGAGGTTGATGTGCATTTGTACAGATCCATGATTGGATCTTTGATGTATCTAACTGCTTCAAGGCCAGACATTATGTTTGTTGTGTGTGCTTGTGCCAGATTTCAAGTGAACCCCAAAGTTTCTCACTTGAATGCTGTCAAAAGGATTTTTAGGTACTTGAGGAGTTAACCTAGGTTGGGCCTTTGGTATCCTAAGGATTCACCTTTTGACTTAGTGGCATACTTAGATAGTGACTATGCTGGAGCAAGTTTGGATAGGAAGTCAACTTCTGGAGGCTGTCAATTTCTTGGACATAGGTTGATCTCTTGGCAATGCAAGAAATAGACTGTGGTGGCTAATTCAAAAACTGAAGCTGAGTATGTGGCTGCTTCTAGTTTTTGTGGACAAGTACTCTGGATTCAAAACCAACTACTGGATTATGGGTACAACTTTTTAAACACCAAAATTTACATTGATAATAACAGTACAATGTGTATTATTAAAAATCCTGTTTTTCATTCAAAAATAAAGCATATTGAGATAAGACATCATTTCATCAGAGATTCTTATGAGAAAAAGCTAATTCAAATAGTTAAAATCCATACTGACAACAATGTTGCAGATTTACTCACTAAAGGTTTTGATGTGAGTAGATTTCAATTTTTAATTACCAGTATTGGAATGATTAATCTTTGAAAAACCTTATCTCTGTATGTTTTTGTAATGTTTTGTAAGGATTTGTACTGTTATTAATCAAATAAGTTGTTTCTCTTGCTTGTTTTGTTTGTATGTTGTCTGCTGCTAGTTGGTTATTCTGCTGCTATGTATAACAATTGCTTGTGATTATTGTGGAATATTCTTGCTTGTGTTTTTGTGGTTTTGGACTCACCTTTTGCAGGTTAAGTCAATGAGGATTGCTGATTTGATGAGAAAAAGATGTTTGGAATGCTCAGTGAACATTCTGCTGCGGGTTCCAAAAGTTTCTGCTGTTAGGCAAAACGCTCTACTGCTGAAGGTTCTGCTGCTCAACTTGAAACTATTGGGATTCTGCTGCTCGGTTTGAAAGTAAAGGGACTATTTTACAAATTGGCGCGAATTAAACCCTAATTAGATCCAAACGGCTTAAAAACCCAATTCGATCTCAAAATTCACTTTGTGCGCCCAAAATTAAACCCAATTCAAACCCTAACACATCTTCTTATCATCCAATCAAAAACCCCCAAAATTAAAACCCTAAATTCACAATGACGAAAAGAGAATACTCTGCTAATCACAATCAAGTGGCATTTCTTCAGAAGGTCCCCGAAGCTGAGGGTTTTACTGAGGTCATTGACTTTCTTAACGCTTCCCATATAAGGTATGCGTTAACAGTAAATCCCACAATATATAAATCCCACATGAAACAGTTTTGGTCCACTGTCAGGGTCAAAACTAATGAAAATAGGGGATAATATTTGAAGGCAAAAGTAGACAATCAAAGGATAATTATTACTGAATCAGTTGTAAGAAGAGTACTTCATTTTACAACTGATGAAGCAATAACTTGCCTTGATAATGCTACCATTTTTCAAGAACTGGAAAGAATTGGGTATGAGAGGAAAAATGATAAGTTAAAATTTTTCAAAGGTCTTCTCTGCCCACACTGGAAATTCCTTCTTCACACCCTTTTACATTGTCTTAGCCCTAAAACTACTGGATGGAATGAGTTCAGTACAACTCAAGCATCTGCCTTGATTTGTCTTTCCACAGACCAACCATTTAATTTTTCGGCTATGTTTTTTGAAGGGTTTAAAAAGCATATTTCTGGAAATATTTATGTTTATCCAAGGTTTTTGAAACTAATAATAAATCATCTATTAAAACAACCTTTGGAACATCAAGGGATTCATCCCAGTCCTGAACTAATAAGCAAAATGTTTTCATATTTGAGGAAAAATGGAAATGGTTTTTCTGGGACAGTAACTCCTTTGTCCCAACATATTTTGCAAATGGCTGCTCCTCAGGGTGAAGAAGCTGAAATCCCAACAGCTTCCCATCACACACCCACTCCTGAACAATCACATGAATCAACCCAAAAGACCCAATCCCCTAGGACTTCAAAAAATGAGGACATTGTGCACCCTCAGGCCAATGTTAGTATGGAAGCAGATGAGGCTGCCACAAGGGATGTAGGTGGCATGATGGGAGAGGCTGGCACTACTGTTTCCAACTTAGTAGTTAAACAGGACAATACAAACATACCTAAGACCTCAAACATGGCAACATCTAATGTTGAGAGTTCTTTTGAACTTGCAACAGGTGATGGAAACCCCAGTCACATGGCTACAAAGGGGGGCTCAGATGATCAACCAAGGGTTGATACTGAGTTTAAGTCCATTGATTCACCTCTCAGGGAAGGAAATACATCCCGAAGTGATGAGGACAGAGATGAAACAATTGAATTGATGGATACTTATGTGCACAATGACATTGCCAATGAATCACCTCTCGGACCAGGTCACACAGGTCGAAGTGAGGAGGCTAGACTTGAAACTAATACTGATGAATTGATGGTCCCAAATGTACAAAATGCCAAATCTGATGATCCACCTCTCAGGTCCGGTAACACAGACCGAAGTGGTGAAGATAGTCTGAAACTAATAAAGAAATTGATGGTCAAATGTACAAGATTGTCAAGGGAAGTGCTTGGTCTCAAGAAGCAATTGGTGATGGTCAGATCTACTCAGGGTGCAGAAATTAGAAAGCTAAAAAAGAGGGTTAGACATCTTGAGGGGTTAAAGAGATCAAGGGCTTCAGAATCAAAGGCTACCAAACCTGGTTTGGGGGAGGATGCTCCCAAACAGGGGAGGTATGAAGACCAGGGTTCAGGGAAAGAGAACAAGGGTCAAGGGGAGGTTGAGACAAGATTGGATGAAAATATTGATGTAGACATGGATTCAGGAGAGAATAAAGAGTATGTGGTCAAGGACAAGTCTGGGAATGAGGTGGTTTTGGAATCAGAAAAGAAGGAGTAGATTTTAGGTGATAATGCTGCTGATGATGTTGAGAAATTGGATAAAGAAGATTCTGCTGCTGGCTCAGGGCATCCTACTGCTAGTGTTACTCATTCTGCTGCTGAGCCAGAGCAAAGTTCTACTGCTGTTGGAGTTGAGAAGTTGGACAAGGAAGTTGTGTTTGTTGCTGGTGTTGAACATTCTGTTGCTGAGCAAGGAGATGAAGAGTCAGATGATGATGCTCTTAGTTTGGCTCAAGTGATGATTAATATGAAGAACAAAGTTCCCACACCAACAAAACAACAATCTAAACCAACACCAAAATCAACTACAAAAAAGTCACTCCCAAAACCTACAAGAAAACCAGCTAAAGGAGTTGTCATTAGAGAGTCTGTACCAATCCCAAAACCTGCACAACCAACTATTGCATCAACAGACAAAGGCAAAGGAATTCTTGTTGAAGAACCCAAACAGAAGTTTAAGTTTCAATCACCTATTCAACAAGAACAACAAAGTCTAATAGATGAAGAAGTTGCTAGACAGGTTCAAGCACAACTTGATGCAGAAGAAAAAGATGCAAGGAGAAAGCAAGAACAAGCAGATTGGGAAGTAGCAATGAAGACTCAAAAAGAAGAAAGAGAGAGATACACTCCTGAAGAACAACAATGTGCTATTGATGATTTGCTGGGTGAATTTAGAAAGAAACAGAGTCAAAAGAAAAGTGGCAATAAGAAGAAGAAACCTTCAAGAGCTGATTTGATAAGTTCCATGAAAAATTATCTGAAGAACCAAGCTTACTGGAAAGCTAGTTCATTCAGAGGGATGACTAATGCTGCTATTGAGAGAGCATATTTTAAGGCTTATGCAAGGTTACACAGACCTGTTGAACCCATGTCAGATGCTGATATTGCTAAACTTACAAGACAAAAGACACCTAGGGCTTATATGAATCCAGAATCTAATGTTGCAAAGTCTAAGGAAGTATCTAAAAGTGTTAAAGAGAAGGTGGATTCTGAGAAAGTGACTGAGGAAGAGGAGAAAGAAAGACCCAGTGGTGGTATTAAGAGAACTAGAGTTAGGAGAAAGTCTATTGGAAGGAAAAAGAAGAGAAAGGTAGTTGTGACAAGTTCTGATTCTGAAAGTGAAGGTACAAAGAAGAAAAGAACTAAGGTTGAGAAAGAACCATGTGTTGATGAGCATGAATCTGAAGAGGAAACTGAGTAGGATAAAGCAAGAGTAATGTCTATCACAGTTTTAGCTCCACAAAAAGAACCTGAGGTATCTAATGCAGTTCCCTTAACAACCAAATATTCAATCATCTCCTATTCACACACAGTCAGAGATGGAAGTGAAGCATATTGGGAAATCAAGAGATCAAATGGCTTATATTATGGATTTGTTAGATTTTCTCAGATGTTACATTACATGGATAGAGATGATGTGGTACAACTCTGGAAACTGTATAAGGAAAACTATGGTGATAACAGAGCAGATGTGATCTATGAGAGGATTAACTATTATTTTTTGAAGAATATGTTTGAGCCACAAGGTAGTGATCTTGAATGGAAGGAATTGTTTAATACCAAAATTCACAGATGGTATTTGTATCAATCTTGAGGAGTACATGAACTGGTTGGACAAGGTGTGATGGTTTATATGCTTGTGGAAAAAGATTATCCTTTGGATACAGCTGTTATCACTCAGATGTTAAAACCTGGAAAGTTAAAGTTGCAGAAAGGATTCTTTTCTGATAATCAAGCCTATCAACTTTTGAAGAAGTATGAAAAAGTGCTTAAATCTAAGTCTTCAAAGCAGAGCTAAGTGTTTGGAAGCATCCTCTTGGTGTTGATCTGTGCTTAGAAGAAACTTGCATATTTTGGGAGAAAATATCAAGTTTAGGGGAGGATTGTTGGGTTTGAAGATGCTGCTGCTCGAGGTTTGATTATACAGCTCATGGTTCTTATTGGAAAATATACTAAGTATCATTCTGCTGCTGGGCTAAAATGATTCTGCTGCTAGTATATTGATTCTACTGCTGGGTTTATGAGAAGATTGAAGAAATAAGCTAAGTGTGATTCTACTGCTAGCCTACGAGGATTCTGCTGCTAGAGTAATCATTCTGCTGCTTATTAGATAAACATGTATAGTTTGTTAAGATAATTATGGTAATGATACGATTAGATATTATCTTGTATAGAAAGCATTGTAACCGACTAGGACTCCTTAAGTCTATAAAAGGAGGATCTAGGGTTAGGGTTTAGTACAAGACTGTTTAGCATACATATTGTTTTGTATTCACTTCAAGGTTCTTTGTAACCCTGTTACTTTTGAGTAACCGTATTCAATATATTAAGGTGATAGTTGAGAGAATTATTGTGTGTACGATTCTTAATTCTTGTTAAGATTAAGTGTTAGTTTCCGCATAATACTTAATAGCATATTCAAAGAACAGTCTCTATACCTATTGTCTTAGATCTACATCTAAGGTAATTAACAAGATCGATTAGCTCAACTAGGATCAACATTATTGGTTCTTGGAAATGATAAATACTGTTGTAGTTGTTAGACACGCTTGGTTATTCTTTTTGTATTTTAATCATAGGTGCTCTTTTATACTTGTGTATAAATAGGAACAGATGGAGAAAAGTGGGATAAGTTTTTGTGCATTAAAAGCTTAGACTTTCACAAAACCACTTTTCTCCTTCAAAGAGTAACCACATCCCTGAGATAGCTCAGTGGGTCATTATTGTTACCATTCAAGAATAACTTGAGTTTAGAGAGGAGTGTTGGGAATTAAACCTTACAGTACAAACTGCAAGGCTTAAAGTTTCAACTGCTGAAGACTGATGAAGATTACACTGACAGTACTAAGTCAGTTAGTACTGCCAGCACAAGAAGTTAGTACTGCTTATAAGGTGAAGACAGACGCGTGTATAGATAATTATAGAATAGATATTGTGTATATCCTATTTAAATAGAATTATAGTTATCTTGTACAGGAATCATTAGTCTATAAAAGGATATCCTAGGTTAGGTTATATATATATATATATATATATATATATATATATATATATATATATATATATTATATATATATATATTATATATATATAATCAGTTTTGTGTTAAGATTCAAGGTTGTAAACCCTAGTACTAGCAAGAGTACTCGTATTATTGATCATAATAATATTGAATCGTTTTGGTTAATCAATTGTCTTCATTGTTCATACATTGACATACAAATACTTACTGTTCCATTCACCTCACAAACAATATCTTCTAAGTATAACTAAGTAGATTCCGCATACTTGGTTGTATCAACTCATAGTATCACATACACATCATAAAGGATTAACACCCTAAGTGTAACACATCAAACGATCCTGACAAGTGGTATCAGAGACTGGCTTTGATACTTTGATTTAGAAGATCCAAGAATAACAGTTTCTCAGAAGAAGATGGACTTGGAGACGTCAACAACCAATCTTGCTGCAAAATTGCCTATCCTCAAGCCCAATGAGTTCGATATATGGAGATTGAGAATTGAACAATTCTTCCAAGTGCAGGACTATGCACTCTGGGAGATCATAGAAGAAGGGAATTCGTTCAAGCCTTCTACCACAACAACAACTGAAGAAGGAAAATCTGTGACAACAGTGCAGACAAAGCCTATTACTACTGAAGAGAAGGCACAACACAAGAATGATCTCAAAGCAAGAAGCTTGCTGCTATTGACCATACCTAATGATCAATTGTTGAATTTCAGCAAGTTCAAGTGTGCAAAGACACTCTTTGAAGGCATTGTTGCAAGATATGATGGGAATGATGCCACCAAGAAAACACAGAAGACCCTTCTCAAGCAACAATTTGAGAATTTCTCAACTACAAGCAATGAATCACTAGACCATATGTTCAACAGGCTACAGAAACTAGTGAGTCAGCTTGCTATTCTTGGAATTGAGATACCTCAAGAAGATTCTCAACTCCAAATTTCTGAGGAATCTACCATCAGAATGGGCTATGCATGTGGTTGTGTGGAAGAACAAGCCTGATATAGATTCCATGAGCTTAATGGACCTTTATAGCAATTTCAAAATAGTGGAGCATGATGTAAAGAGGTCTGCTGGAACAAGCTCAAGCCCTGGAAATTTAGCATTTATGTCATCCTCAAGTACTTCAAGTCCAGATGAAGAAGTACAAGTTGCTGGAGTAGTTGGTACTTCTAGTTCTAATATTTGTACTGCTAGTACTTCAAGCAGTAATAATGGACTCCTGGATGAGAATACTTATTGTGCTTTCCTAACTACTCAGCACAATGGTACTATGTTGACTCATGAAGATCTTCAGGAGATAAATGAAGATGATATTAAAGAGATGGACATCAAGTGGCAACTCTCTCTTCTTAGCATGAGGGCTAAGAGATTTTTGAAGAGAACATGCAAGAAGATAGTCATAAATAGCAATGATGTTGCTGGTTATGACAAGTCCAAGATTGAGTGTTATAACTGCCACAAAATGGGTCATTTTTCAAGAGAGTGTAGGAAGCCCAGATAGCAGGACTCAAGGAATAAGGGCTATGTAGGCAAGTCAACAGGATCAAGGGTTGTGGAGATTACGGACTCAAGCTCAAAGGCAATGATAGCCATTGATGGCTTAGGGTTTGATTGGAGCTACATTGCAGAGGAGGAAGCAACACCTACAGAAATAGCTCTCATGGCTTTCTCAGACTCTGAGGTACAAGTTTCTAAATGTTCTAAATCTTGTGATGCTTTAAAAGAATTAGAAACACTTAGGAAACATTATGATGAACAGAAAATAGAGCTAAACAAAACCAATTTTAATTTAGCAAATCATAAAAGGGGTTTAGCTGTTCTAGAAGAGCAAATTGTTCATTATAAAACTAATGAGTCTACTTTCTCTGAAACTGTGGCTGTACTTAAAAGAGATATATTTTTTAGAGATGCTGAAATTAGCAATTTAAAAGCTGGGGTTGATAGACTTAAACAGGCTAAGGAGAACATTCAATTGAGTGTAGACACATTAGAGTATACATCAAAAGGTGTTCAGAAGATAATTGAATGTCAAATTATCAATAAGGCTAAGTCAGGGCTAGGATATCACTCAGTTCCACCTCCTTATAGAGGAATTCCAACACCCCCAGGCATAGACCTAGAACACACCGGTTTAGAAGAATTTCAACTACCTAAAATGGAATATGGCCCAAAACTAAAAGAAAAAGAAGTAGTTGAAAAACCTGTAGATGTAAGTTTTGAGAGTGCAAGTGATAAATCACTCTCTGAGGATAAGGTGTCCTCTGATAGGTCATCAGGTAGAGAATCAGATGCTCCAACCATAGAAGATTGGACTTCTGATGATGATGAGAGTGATCAGGTTGTGGTTAAGCCTGTTAGTGTTAAGGTTGAGGAACCAAAAGTTCCAAAAGTGGTTAGAACTGAGACTGTTAGGCCTAAAACCAATTCTAAACCTTTTAGACCAACAGTTAGGTATGCTGAAATGTATAGAACCACAAACAAGCCCAGAGGTAACCAAAGGAATTGGAACAACCTCAAGTCTCACCAACTAGGTAATGACTTTGTTTGTTATAGGAAAGCTTGTTTCATATGTGGTAGCTTTGACCATCTTGCAGCTTATTGCAATAATAGGGTAACTAGGTATTCAAGTCCTAGGGTGAACTCAGTTAGACCTCCCACTCACCCTACAAATGCTAGAATGATACCTAGAACAGTTCTTTTAAGGTCTGGACCAAGAGCAGTTCATACTGCTAGACCAGAAATTCATACTGCTAGACCATTTAGACCTGTTTACCCAAGACCAACAGTTCAAGATGCAAAAACAACTTTTAAATCAGCACCAAAATTTTTTAAAAGGCCATTTCAAAACAATGCAGTGATTAACAAACAAGTTTGGAAGCCTAAAGTTGTAATTGCAAACCCAGCAGTTCATACTGCTAGGCAAGCAGTTAATACTGGAAGTTTTAAAAATACTGCTAAGGGAAATATGGGTAATGGTATTAATGCATCTGCATCATGGGTTTGGAGACCACTTCAATCCAATGGTACTCTAACTGTGCTAAAAAGATTTATTATATTGATGCTAGAGGAAAACCAAAGTCAATGATGGCTTGGGTTCCACAAGGAAATTAATTCCTTGTTGATTAGCAATGTTAGTCATATGCTTATACTGTTATGAGGCAAGTGCTTTGCACTTTGTTTCTTGCTTTTGGACTAACAATTGCAGGTTGCTGGAGTTTGTGAATTGAATACTTTATATTTTGGACTGAATGGTGAGATGATTTGGAGCTCAGTGTGTGATCTGTGCACACAACAAATGGTTATTGGTTCACCATGTCTAACCCACATAAGAACCAACTAGTCCAGAGCAAATGGTTTCTGGTAAAGACTAATCAAATCCGTTTATGGTTGACAATTTACCAAAAATTGTATGGTTATCAACTCACCATATCTAACAGTGAAGAGTTGGCTAGTCCAAAGCAAACGGCTATTGGTAAAGACATATCAAATCTGTTGATAGCTAATAGTTTGCTAAAAACTATATGTGAGTTATAATGTTTCAAATTCATATAAGTTCATACTATTCTTTGAAATTTTTTGATAATGGTTTGTACTGCTAGTGCAAAGTTTGTACTGCTAGTGCAAAGTTTGTACTGCTGAACTAGCCGTTGTAACTGTTGTGTCAGTAATTAATTTTTACTTAGAAACTAGCCGTTGGAAGTTTGTTGCGATTTTTACTGATTAAATTACGGTTTTTAAGGGATCCTCTTCTAGATATTTTAACTTTTATTCTATTATAATCATATCCTAAAATAAAAGTTAACATATTCTTTAAGTCGGTCAATAGAAACCCTAATTCTCTCAATAATATCTCATCTCACTTTCATCTTCTACTTTCTAACCTAAATTTTCTTCTAATTTACATCCTTTCTATATTAGTTTGATTATGATCTGAGCCTTCTTATTATGGCTTTCTTATATGATCTATTGCCTTTGCCATGTTTCACTAGAATTATGAACTATTAATTATGAACCATTTATTATGAAACTTATGGACCTTTGATATAATATGACTTTTAAACCCTACAGTTTGATACCCGAGCCACTATGTTTCCTAGTCATGGGGGTTCCATGGCCGTGTCATTGATGCACCAATGGCATGACTCTAGTGTGGTCGAGTGATGTTCCACACCGTCCCTTTTCTGTTATTTATTATGAGCTCAATTATTATATATGTTTGGCCACTAACATCTTTGCAGGGGCGTATGGATGCATCCTAGGTATGTTTTGTGTATGCTATGTTGTGATCTGTTTGGTGTCTGATGTTGGGTGCAATCCACGTCTTCACATTTTAGGAGCTGATCACTCCAATGGTTACTGAGGACTCCCCTCTTGTTTTCCTTTGGTATTCTGAGGTCACCCCTCCGAATCCAATGGTTACTATGATATGATTTGATTTGTTTGGGCTTGTGGTAGATTACTGATTTTTCCTTCGCTTGTTATCAGTTTGTTTATACCTTATGCTTTTCCCCAATGCACCATATTTTATTCTTTGTTCCTTATCTTTTGCTTCGTTTATATATATCTGTTCACTGGGCTTTTTATGCTCAGCCGCATTTTCTTTTCCTGCGGCAGGTATTTAAGCTATGAGCTGGTGATTGCTTTGGGTTGAGAGTTGAGCTTGTGTGGAGACTTTACCCTAGTCATCTTAGTTACCATTTATTTATGTTATGACTTTGTTAGACTTGGATTCATTGTTCCTTTCTTTGGAGTATTTTCCATTTTCTCGAACTTATGTATTGTTTTAAGTCATGTTGACTTAACTCCTTTGATTATTTATGCTTAAGACTTCCGCTGTTTATTATGTATGCTTTGATATGTCACCATAATGTGATACTTCTACCCTTGTCGGGTTGGGGTGTTACAATTATGGTATCAGAGCCCAGGCTGCGACCTGTAGTACATAAGTCATGGCCTGTGAACATATGGACCTTAGGATTTGACCCTTAGAGCTTAGGTTTTGACTGGCGAGGATTTGGGTAGACACTAGGTTTCTGTTTCGTCTTTTCCTTTCGTGCTTATTCTCTCTAATTTTTTTGGTGATCATTCAGATGGTGACTACGCGTAGAAACGGTGTTGGTGGGGATGTCCCTGACTTCGAAGCTATGATAGCTGATGAAGCGAAAAGTGTACCACTTTTAGGGGGTCATTTAAGCCCTAAATCGTATTTATTTGATCAAATATTGCCCTAAATCGTTCCTTTTGTCATTTTAGGTACTTTGGAGAAGAAATCTGGAAAAGGAAGCATTTTGGACGTTTTTGGAGCATAAAAGTGAAGTAAACGACAAAGTCTCAAAATCGGCTGGAAAAGTACCTGCGACGGCGTCAAGCACCATTGTGACGCCGTCAACCCTTGACGCGCCAGAGAGAATTTTGGATGATTAAAAGGGGACGGCGTCAAGAAGGCCATCAAGAAACCCTAACCGCGGCGAGGTGACGGCGTCAGCTCTATAACGTGACGCCGTCAGATCTGATTTTCTATTTATATTCTCATAATTTTTAGTCATTAGTGTGCAACTTTGTGAGGAGAAACCCTAAGATGATTTTTCTGCTACTTTTAAGGGTTTTATACCCTTGGATCTCCCATGTTCAATTGAAGATAAGTAATCAATTAATCATTCAATATGTCTATGTGTTGTTTGATTATATCTTGTTCTTGTCTTTTATTTAACATGCTAGGCTAGATTTATCTTGTGTTTGCTTAGATCTAATGAAACCTAACTATTGATTATTGGTTGTTGGTGTGTTATTAATTGTATTGGATGATTATTTATCGATGTTAGGCTTAAGAAAACTGGCTAACCTCCTATACGGTAACTTGCTTGAACGTCTTAAGAAACATGAACCAATGCGTACTAAGGTTTTTATGGTTGTATTTAATGCATGAGCGAATTCTAGTGATCCCATGTTAGGAGCTTCTTAGCCGGCTCGACATAGGAGTGAAGTAGGAGCTTATAGAGTTGGGGAAGTACGTACGCCACCCCACGATTGGTATTAAGGAATACACCCGTCATCCACGCAATTAATACACATTAATCAACCGGTAAAAGATAGTTAGGGAGTAAGGAAATCTAAGTAAACACATTTCTCTCCATATAAGTTCCACAACCTTTTTATTTTCAGTTATTTTATTTTATTTGCAATTGTAGTTATTTGGGTTAGTTGACTTGCAACTAATTCCGCCCACTCCTTCAAACCCGAGATTTTACTTGCTTTTATAAAAATATAAAAAAATACAAAAAGAATCTTCCCTCACCCTTAGACCTATTAGAGTAGTTTTTCAATCCTAACGACACTATTCCCCTAGAGAACGATCAATCCCCCGGTACTTGCCACTACACTATACTACATCGGTCAGGTACACTGCCTGGTGGGGATTGCAAGCCTCTTGAGATCCCTCGAGAGGTAAAACCTGTTGTAAGGTCGCAAAACCACGCATCAAGTTTTTGGCGCCGCTGCCGGGGAATAGTTAATGTTTAGGTTGAATTTTTATTTTATTAGGTCTACTCACTAGATTCCTTTCTAGTGAGATTTTTATTTTCTTTTTCTAGGTTTTCTTTAGTCTATCTTATTTCTTTGTACTTTTGTTTGTGACACCTTCCACCTACCTCATGAGTAATAGTGATCGCTTGATCCCTGTTATTCGTATTTTCTGTCGTGCAAACTTCCAACTACCCGTTCCCGCCCCCATCGTAGAAAACAACAACCTTTCACCCGACCACCACTTTGGTAACAATTCTGAGATGGAGGAGTCTGACCATGAGAATGACTATGCAGTTAGTCCATTTTACGACTCAGACTCCGATGAGGATGCTGGTAATGGAGAAGTAGTTAACGAGGAATGGAGAAAAGAGGAAATTGATCCCTTTAAGTATGTTGACCCTAGGACTAAGATCGAAAATGATAGCCTCTTTAACATGCAATTTCCATGTAAGATTGGTTATCATAGTCTTCATGCTTATCTTAACTCATCTTTGCCTATGAACATTATCTCTCGCGCTAATTATAATAAAATCATGGTAGATGAGCTAGAATATCAAGGAGATAACATTGTTGCTAGGATTGAGCCACTACACGTATTCGTAGGAAGTTTTGTGTATTTGGTGGATTTTATGGTTATGGAGAACTTAGGAGAATTTATTGATAACAAATTAACCCAAGTCATTTTTGGAGAACCCTTCAAAAGGCTGACCAACCTTGACGAAAAACTTGTGGACGGGTTAATTACATTCTCGGATGGGGATGAAGATTTTTTTTACCAAATGCCCCAATCACATCCTAGGTTTAAGAACTTCTCCATTGAATCTTGCAATAGACTTGTGCCTATTGACTTGTTAAGTGAGAATGATAAGAGAAAGGGGCTCAAATATCCACATGAGAAAAATAAGAGATATTATCATGGATGTCTGGAGCTGAATGATGAATACAAGAAAGATGAGGCAACAATTAGATGGCTCACACTCGGATACGTGAGCATAAGCGACACTAGATAAGCCTGACTTTGAGTCTAGCTACAAGACTCGTTAATAAAGAAAAGCGCTTCTTGGGAGGCAACCCAATCTTTATTTGCTTTGTGTGTTTATTTATTTGTTTGTTTGATTTTATTTGCTTCCGTATGTATGTTTAATTTTTATTATTATTGATTCATGTTCGAAACTAAATTGTGAAAATGCTTTATCTTGTTTTTAACTTCGTCTTAACTACATATAAAGGTATTTTGCAAAAGATAAGTGTAAGGGAAATCCAAATCGGTTTATTAGAACAGATGAACATGAATCATAACAATATTAAATTAACATACATATTAGTAATTGTTTGAGTCAAATGCTTGTATCGAGTCATAATGATATTTTGCAGGATTTCCAGGAAATAAGGATTGAGTTTTTCCAGAAATTTTCTGGAAACTTAAAATGAAAAATCTGTCAGATCACTTCTGACGGTGTCAGACCCCAGTCTGACGGCGTCAGGAACAGTTTTCTGGAATTTTTTTTTTGAAAGTTTTGTTTTTCTTCCGGAATCATAAAATGCTTTATTAAATCTCTAACTTATAAACTCCAGGAATCTGCAAAAAAATCATTCCACAAGCATTATATCCTTATATAGATTTATCCCGCCGATGTTATGCAGGTTTTCGTGTTTGTTTTCTCAGGTTTAACAGGTTATTTTGGACAAGGAGATGTATGTGGAATCTAGCTTTTGGCGCTGCTTTAATCTTGAAGTTTCAACATTACCTTGGAAGAAGATCTAACCATGTTACCTCTTTATCCACCGAGCGAATCAGGGGAGTATTTGATTTCATTCTTTTACCTTATTTACTTTTACATCTTGTTATTTGAACATTGAGGACAATGTTCATCTTAAGTGTAAGGGGGGGGGGGAGGGTAAAGTACGATACCTTAGAGAATGCTATTACGCTTGATTTTTCGTTTGTTTAATGGTAGATGTGTAATAAAACTGAGAGAAATACCTGTTAAGGCAATTTTAGTGCCAAATTTAATTTTTTTACAACATATAGGAGTGAAACTTTGGTCTTAATGAGCGTCTCACGGATAGGAGTTATATGACTAGCACAAAACCGTACCACTAAAAAAATTTCCACCCCCAAATATGTGAGGTTCGCCCCTAGAATTGGTAGGAAAAGCATTTATGCTATGATGTGTGTACCGGTAGCACTTAGATTCTAGAACTTGCGTTAGGACCATTCCGAGGCCACAAGTGAGACTACATTCGTGTAGTTAGATTTACTACATGATAAGAGGCATTAGGATTAACCCATTGTTTTACACCTGTGTTTTTGTTATAATTACATTGGCTACATTGGTCAAGTAATTCTCCCACACCCTTTGCGTTGTACTCATTTTTAGTACACGATACCCCTAGTACACCCCTCAGAGCCTATCTTTTCGTTTCTAACTTTAAGCATTTTACTTAAAGTAAGAATTTGTTTACACCCCACTTAAATGTACACCCAAATCGCCTTAGCCTACCTTGTATGCACTCATTTTTAGTGCATTATTGTGACAACATTTGTTTAAACCCCAAGTTAATTATCTAATTGATTAAATGGTTGCTAAGTCGAGTCATATCCTTGTACATATTGTTTTGGGACGATTGGGACTCATGGGTAAAGTACTAGTGTAATGGAGTAATGGGGAAGAACAACATTATTACCCCCATATGTGCTAAATATTTTAAAAGTACTCCAAGTGTTTCGATTATCTTAATTCGAGTCATTATAATAGTTAATTGTAAAGTTATGTAAAAGTTCAAGTGTAAGGGGGATACAACCCCCCTACGATGTATTATTTTGGATGGTAGGGCAAGAGTGTATGCAAAAAAAAAAAAAAAAAAAAAAAAAAAAAAAGTAGAAAAAACATACGGACTACCATCCCGTTTCATTTTATGTTTATTTTATCTTTTTGTTATTTTTTTCATTAGCTTAAGTCGAGTCTAGTCTTGGCTTAGCAACGCCATATTGTACATGTAATTAATCAAGATCTTTAACTCGCCACCAGTAAAATATCCTTTATCCAACAAAACCGTGTTTATCATATCCCTACACCTAACGTTATAACCCGTTTAAAAGCCCTCTTTGATAGTTTATCTTAGGTGCTTACGCCTAGTGGAGGAGGTTTTTGATCCTTTCCCAAGCCTATGGTAATCTATTTGCTGTGACAGGTAGTGAGAGATATTATTCATTTTCATTTATGAGATATACTTTTATGACACCTGAGAGATGTGAGTATCTAAACACTACTTGTGAGGTGCTAGTTTGTAATCTCCGTGCTTATTATGATTAAAGTGGAATGACTATTTGTTGTAATTACTTTTATATTAGCGTTAAATGACCCCTAACTTGTATTTTGATTTGAATAAAAGCGCATTTGCTTGAGGACAAGCAAATCTCAAGTGTAAGTGTATTTGATGAAGCGAAAAGTGTACCGCTTTTAGGGGGTCATTTAAGCCCTAAATCGTATTTATTTGATCAAATATTGCCCTAAATCGTTCCTTTTGTCATTTTAGGTACTTTGGAGAAGAAATCTGGAAAAGGAAGCATTTTGGACGTTTTTGGAGCATAAAAGTGAAGAAAATGACAAAGTCTCAAAATCGGCTGGAAAAGTACCTGTGACGGCGTCAAGCACCATTGTGACGCCGTCAACCCTTGACGCGCCAGAGAGGATTTTGGATGATTAAAAGGGGACGGCGTCAAGAAGGCCATCAAGAAACCCTAACCGCGGCGAGGGTGACGGCGTCAGCTCTATAACGTGACGCCGTCAGATCTGATTTTCTATATATATTCTCAAAATTTTTAGTCATTAGTGTGCAACTTTGTGAGGAGAAACCCTAAGACGATTTTTCTGCTACTTTTAAGGGTTTTATACCCTTGGATCTCCCATGTTCAATTGAAGATAAGTAATCAATTAATCATTCAATATGTCTATGTGTTGTTTGATTATATCTTGTTCTTGTCTTTTATTTAACATGCTAGGCTAGATTTATCTTGTGTTTGCTTAGATCTAATGAAACCTAACTATTGATTATTGGTTGTTGGTGTGTTATTAATTGTATTGGATGATTGTTTATCGATGTTATGCTTAAGAAAACTGGCTAACCTCCTATACGGTAACTTGCTTGAACGTCTTAAGAAACATGAACCAATGCGTACTAAGGTTTTTATGGTTGTATTTAATGCATGAGCGAATTCTAGTGATCCCATGTTAGGAGCTTCTTAGCCGGCTCGACATAGGAGTGAAGTAGGAGCTTATAGAGTTGGGGAAGTACGTACGCCACCCCACGATTGGTATTAAGGAATACACCCGTCATCCACGCAATTAATACACACTAATCAACTGGTAAAAGATAGTTAGGGAGTAAGGAAATCTAAGTAAACACATTTCTCTCCATATAAGTTCCACAACCTTTTTATTTTCAGTTATTTTATTTTATTTGCAATTGTAGTTATTTGGGTTAGTTGACTAACAACTAATTCCGCCCACTCCTTCAAACCCGAGATTTTACTTGCTTTTATAAAAATATAAAAAAATACAAAAAGAATCTTCCCTCACCCTTAGACCTATTAGAGTAGTTTTTCAATCCTAACGACACTATTCCCCTAGAGAATGATCAATCCCCCGGTACTTGCCACTACACTATACTACATCGGTCAGGTACAATGCCTGGTGGGGATTGCAAGCCTCTTGAGATCCCTCGAGAGGTAAAACCTGTTGTAAGGTCGCAAAACCGCGCATCAATAGCCAATGCTTTGGCTAATGCTCTCCCGAATCTCTCGGCTGAATTGATGACCAGAATCACCAATGACATCTGGAATGGTGCTGGTTCATCAGGTGGCGGTGCTCCACCTACTGGGATACATGTTTGGATTGAGAGATTCACCAAGCTTAAGCCTCTTTCTTTCCGATCTGCTGCCACCCCCACGGAGGCAGAAGATTGGATCACTCATATGGAGAAATTGTTCAAAGTCTTGGGTTGTGGTGACGAATTCAAGACGCGTTTGGCTACCTTCAAGTTGGAAGGTGATGCGTTGAGTTGGTGAAAGGCGTATGTTCTGGCTAAGGGAGAGAACTTTGCTGACACTTGTGCATGGGAGAC
Organism: Artemisia tridentata subsp. tridentata; assembly: GCA_021014915.2. NCBI lineage: Eukaryota > Viridiplantae > Streptophyta > Magnoliopsida > Asterales > Asteraceae > Artemisia > Artemisia tridentata. Next base: position 351,126,337 of record CP139508.1, read on the forward strand.
TTTTCGTGACATCTTCTATAAGCAGTATTTTCCTTTCTCTGAGCAGCAAAGGTATGAGCGTGAGTATGGAACTATATATCAGTTTGATCGGGAGTCATCTGGGGAGTACATGCAGAGGTTTCTGAGGTTAGCTAGTTTCGTTGGACCGATTGCGGGTGATGCTCAGAGGCAGGCTAGGCACTTTAAGTGGGGACTGAAAAAGTGGGTTTTGGACCGGATTGTGAATAATGACTACACAGATGTTGCACTAGTTGCGGACGCGGCTCGTAACATAGAGCTACTTCACGCTGATGGGGGTTCAAACAAGAGGGACAGAGATGGAAACCGTATTAATTATCGGGGTCAGAGTCGTCAGGACCGGGGTTTTGATTCGAGGCGACAGGAGTCCAGGGGTCAGGATCAGAGGGTTACTGGTAGGAATGGGAATGACCGTCAGGGTCAGGGTAACAACAAGCAGCGTCAGTTTAGGGATCAGTCGACTCGGGATTCTCAGCAGGGTCGTTCTTCAGGTTCTTCGGGTCAGAAAAGGTGTAACACCCCAACCCGACAAGGGTAAAGATGTCACAACAATGGTGACATATCAGAAACATACACAAGCATACATCTTCAATGATACAAAGGAAGTACAAAGGTTACAAGTGAAATACTGAAATTACAAGGTTACAAAGCGACTACAAATTTTAACAATATAAAAACTTCTAATCATCTCTAAGCCAAAATCATTATCAAAGTCTTCTAAGTCCAAAAGTCTCTTCACTCATACCCAAACCCGTCGTCCTGCTTATTACCTGCCGCACACGAAAAGAAAAACGTGCGGCTGAGCTTAAGAAGCTCAGTGAACAGATACATATACAAGGCAAAGAATAACGCAACAGAAATATAATATAGGCAATGGGAATGTCATAAGGTATAAAAGAAACAAATGGATCATAAGAGAAGAATAGGATAGTCATCCACCACGAGCCCAAAACTCAAAGTCAAATCTCAAAGTCATAGTCTCACAATCAGAGGGGATACCTCTCAGGCAACCAGATAATATGAGGGGTGTCCTCATGTATCAAAGGGTGGAGTGATCAGCTCCCAGAAATGTGAAAGGCATGTATTGCACACAGTACCAGTCACCTCAAAGTCATAAACTCAAAGTCATAGTTAAATCCACTAAACATACAAATCTAGGATTGCAACCCATACGCCCCCAACTCAAAGTCATTCCAAAATCATAGTAGCCATGGCAGATAATCATAAAAGGGACGGTGTGAGAAATCACTCCCCCACACGGGAGTCATGCCAGTGGTGCATCACAGACATGGCCAGGTTACCTTCCTGGCTAGGTAACATAAAATGGCTCGGGTATCAAACTAAGAGTCAGGTCTCAAGGTCATCACCAAAAGATCATATATCAAAAGGTGCATCTCAAAATCATACCACAAGGTCCATAGAAAAGGGTTCATATCGAATAGTTCATAATAGAGTGGTTCACCAAGGTCTTCCAAAGTTCATATCATAGTTTTAAAAACAGAGGGAATCATAATTAAAGTTCAAAGTCTGTATCAAAGGGTCCATCTTCAAAGTCTTTATTCAACAGATTCATTTTAGAAAGCTTAATTAAGTTATTTAATTAAAATGGTCTTTAAATTGGTTTCATAAAGATAATCATTAAAATAGTCTTCGTAAAAGATAGTTCAAAACAAGTAGTTCAAAACCTTAGTTTAGTAAACCATTTCAAAATCTTAGTTTCTCACAAGGATAGTTCAGAACTTTAGAGCAACTTGGCAAAGGCATAGGTCAGATATACGAAGCTCAGATCATAATCAAGAGGAATATCAAAGGTTCACTCGAAGGGAACATAGCAATGGCTTGGGAAATCTTAACTGAATCATAACTCAAAATCAATGTATAGAATATAAGAACCCTTACTGAAAAAGGCAGAGTATCTGTACCTTAGACCGCAAGTGCAAACATAACAGAAACATAAAGATCGGAATCGAACTCCTTCTTCAGCGAATCTACACGAATACATGATCGTCTTATTATTAATATGTTATTTAATTCAGATTACTTATTTTAGTCGGCTTTCCATTTTTAGTAACTTTCCTTTTATAGCAGCTTTCCAAAAATAGTAACTTTCCAAAAATAGTAAGTTTCCCAAAATAGTACTTTAATACTTTAGGGGTTAAAGTGACAATTATAATAGTTTAGGGTTAGCTATGACAATTTAGTAAAGTTTAGAGTCAAAAGTAAATTATCAACGTTAAATATTAAACAAGTCAAATAAGATTCTTTTTAAAGTTTATGTTATACTTTTATACTAAGATGATAATTTTAGACCCCGCCGTTCATAATTTATTTACGTATTCTCGACATTAATCTTAGAGCGCTACGACCAACATATGTTATTATCACATGCTTCACACGACTCGTGACTATCCTTCAAAACATTATGCATAAGTATTTGTAATACTACCACTCACATACATGCACACACAATTATATATAATGAGCCCAAAGCATATTTTTCAACTTCACACATATTTATATACGCTTCACTTCCCACTCGACATCTATTAAACCTACGCCCCCTTATTATTTAAATCAGTTTGTATATAAGATTTGTACTTTATGTGACTCACTAACCTTTTACATGAAACCTTCTATCCAACACTAACTTAGCTTGACAAGCTTGACAAAAGCCATGAAGTAGTACAACTTACACAGAACTAGCCTCTAGCTCTTTTAGACTCACTGTACACCCACTTACCCACACGTTATTATGAATGCCAATTTACTATATTATACATATACCTCAATGACACAAGAACAGTCCATTTAGCAAGACAAAACACCATGACAAATCTCACATAAAATTGTAGACTTGGCAACCATAATTCTCCTTCCTTGACCTTATTTCACTCGACACAACAAGCATGCAGTACTATCTCATTTTCACATGCATATTAACTAGGTTTCACAACCCTCTTAAGTCGACATAACATCGCACACATACATACACGTTTAAAATCTCACAACCATGAACGCCTTACAAACAAGACACAACTCATCACATGGAATCATACATGACCAGGCCTTCTTCGCGATACACTTTAATGAGACTAAACATGTTTCCAACGTGACCACTTATTTGCCAAAACAAACCACGTCCTTGATCCATTGTCAATCAGTTTGTACACATGCATGACTCTTCTTAAGTATTCATGTTTTGTAACTCGTTTTTATCGCATAACATGTATCACATCAGAATTTTAATCATCAGGTTTATAGGCATATATATATATATATATATATATATATATATATCAGATATATATTCGAATAGCAAGACAGAATAAATTCTGACGTATGCGTTTCGTAACTTATGATTTTATGTAGTTTCTTACTATTATATTCGTACAACACATAAAAGAGACAACCCTTGCACGATTGCTTAGCATGATTTATCTATGACTATGCGCAATATGGTGTCGAAAGGATTTGAGATACCTCAAGGATGATTTAAAAAGGTCGGATCAAAGAACACAAGCACCGAGACTCAACCCCTTTCGGGCCAAAACCAAAACCACACTTGAGCCAAAACTTGCGGCTAGGACAACTCGAACATGAATCAGGGCCAAACTCTCATCGAACCAATATCTTCTACGAACCAAAGCCCCTCGGACTAAACTACAAGTTAAACCTTCCAAGCCTTAGTCGAGGTCTCAGTTTAACGAGAATATTGGGTCGGATTTTAGTGATGTTGCATGTTGTGATTTTAATGGCCACGCATGAAGAAGAAGGGAGATAAGCGTTCGAATGAGAGAAAAGGGAAATGTGAATATCATTATAATATAAACGTGTGAGGAGGTTTTAAAATAGGTAAGGAGTTATCACTTTCTTTTTAGAATCCATTGACTTGCTTGCAATTCACATTTTATAATTAATGACGTATCGACTCGTTTTTTGTTTTCTTCTTATATTGTTGAAACAGTTAAGAGGTGAATACCATTTTAATAGGAGCGTGTAAGGAGATTTAAACTAGGCAAGTATCAATCAAAATTATGGGTTGATTGATTTGGTGATTATGTCGAGATTATGGGGTGTGATTCAGCCAATATTATGTGAGGTGATAAGAAGATAATTATCAACTATATTGTTTCCATAATTCGAGTTCTAAAAGTGTGTGCACAAAATTTATGAATCGATCCATACATCTTTTAGTCGTGTGAGATTATTTGTTCTTTAGGATATATATAAGGTCCTTTTCATATTTGTCTTATGCTTGTAAAATTTCAAAAATATTGAGGGGCAAAAAAAAAATGGGAATTTCAAATGAACGGAAATTTAGGGTTTTACAACTCTTCCCCTCTAAAAGAAAAATTTCGTCCTCGAAATTTGAAGTCCCAGGGTTAGACGAAGTCGTAGCAAATCGCAAAAGATCGTCACAAACATTCTCACACCCGGGGAGGTTCTTCCAAAGAGGAAGGCTCATATGGAAATACGAACAAGATTTCAGATCAAATTATCTGTATCAACAGTAGAGAGCTCTACTAGAGTTCAAGATTTATAACTGAGGTCAACAGAATGCAAAACGAAAATCCGAACTCATCCAGATATCTAATGAACAAAGGCAGAGTATACGCATAGGTAGAATGAACCTAAAGTCTCACTAATCACGGATAAACCAACGGAGACCAAATTCTAACTTATTAGGTAATCCCCAAGATATCCTATGCCCACAACAAGTGCACGCTATATGATGTAAGTATTATCACGTTGGCCAGGCGTCATAATACTGGAATCATATAAATATGCCCTCATGATGGTCATACTTTATCTCAAGTCGTAATCAAAACCACATATCTTAATCCACCTAGTACTTCTACAGTCTCAGAGGTCAACAAAAACTATTTCCACAGTCAAGAGGGGAAACAAAACTATTCGCAAAAGTATCAAAATCCCAGATTGTCTAGCAGAAGTGGGGTATGCTGTCACAGCATCATATCTTCCACAATTCGCCAAAATCTCTCAAAATAAAGTCATCACCGAATCATACGAAAGATAAACACGAACAGAAATGCTTCTAGGGAACTTAAATCATAAGAGGAACCTATTACTAGATAACGAAACTTAAGAGGGTCAACGAAAATGAAAATTAGTCGCCAAACTTCTGCCTTCATAGAATCAAATTATTCCAAGTATAGAGGGTCTGTTTCAAATATCCGCTTATTCAACCCATCTAATCTCTTCAAGTCCGGTTGATCTGTCTTCGGCTGTCCATCAATCGGGAAGTGAAATCAAAATCGGGAACTTGTGTCTGATTTGTCGAGCCTCCTGCAGTTCTTCTTGTAATGTGATGGGTATTGTGGATTTCTGGCACGGTCTTTAAATCTTCTTCATCATCCAGTCTGCTTCCGCTCTCAATTCATCTTAGTACAACCAAGATGAATAGGGAAGTGAGACTGCATGTCTTCATCAGCTCCAGGTTCGCGATCTTGACCAGAATTTCTTCTTGTGCATCGCCAACACTTCTGTCTTGAAAGGAATGTCTTCACTCTTCGGGGTAGCCTCCGCAGTTATCAACAAATATCAATCTCCCAGAATGTACAAATGATCGTCAAATTTTTAAGAAGGTGCAAAGAATTGATTTTCATGCTCTTCCTCGTTTCTGAACGTACTATTAAGTCATACAATGACCACTTGTCCAAGTACTCACGAGAAAACATTATTTATCAAATTCACGAAATAGTCAGGGCTTTAGCTAATACCATTAGCGTCACTAACCGTCATAGTAGTCGATTACGAATATGGGGGGTCGATTCCAAGAATAGACTCAATTCCTCAGAAGGAGACTTCGCGCTCTGAAATTTAACAAACACACATTCGTTTCAGGGTGGAGGAATATTGGTTCCTAACAGTATTACGATTCAGCTTCCAGAAATCAATACATATCTCCTGTCATCATTCTTCTTTATTGCGAACAAAACTGAATTACGCCAAGAGAATGCACTTAAGCAAACTTACTTTACACTCCGGTGGAAAACTTGGTGGTTCAATCAGAAATCGTGTTTCAGAAAATTCAGGGTGCCAAATAGCGTTCAATATAAGGTTCATGCTCAGACGACTCAAAGTGCCAAATAGCTTCCAAGATAAGGTTCATTCATTAGCGTACGAAATGGGTTCTAGGAAAACTTCATACCCGCTAAATTAACACAAGAGACTCCAGAGTAATAGTGATAGCAGAGGGTTTATCAATCGGTAATCATGGTAGGGAGTTCAAAATTGTTGCAAACGTTAAAGGTGAGACATAGAAGGGAAATTGTCCATATTTGAATGCTCAATCAGCCGATTCCTTGTTAGAATAAAATTGAAGTTACTATCCCAAGATAGACGGATCACAAATCAAATCTTTATCATTTAGAAGTGAGAGGGAAAACATTCTTATCCTCGTGGTTACACACCACAAGGCTTCTTATAAGGACAGAGATGGGCGAAACGAAATTGAATAGTGTCGGAAGATTCATAGGTACTTATCAAAAGAAAAAGACATATAAAAAAAACATATACAGTACTTCATCGCCATGGAGGTTCTCAGAATGCCCGAATAGGCATCAAAGTGATTAACAAAATTATCAGAGTGCAACGTGGGCCTTTATCAAAATGATTAATGAAAGAAATCTGAAGATAAGGATCCAAACAGTGTCGGGCAATTATTATGAAATTTCTCAATGCCTTCCAAATTTAATCAGGTTCAAATCTTAGGTGGTGCAAAACATAAGCTTTCACTTTCCAGAAGTGGTACCACAGGATCTAACCATAAGCAAGGCACGAATCAGAGTGATACGGAAGCAATGATGCTTAAACAAATGCCTTATAGTCTACCCATTCCTCACCGGTCAAAACTTAGGTTCCTATGGAAATCCTAAAGCAATTTTCAAAGGTTGACTTACGAGTGCCTACAGGGAAAGCTTAGTGGTCCTAACTTACACAGGTCAAGGGTAAATGTATTACGAAATCGCAGCCTGTCTCTCTGATACCATAATTGTAACACCCCAACCCGACAAGGGTAAAGATGTCACAACAATGGTGACATATCAGAAACATACACAAGCATACATCTTCAATAATACAAAGGAAGTACAAAGGTTACAAGTGAAATACTGAAATTACAAGGTTACAATGCGACTACAAATTCTAACAATATAAAAACTTCTAATCATCTCTAAGCCAAAATAATTATCAAAGTCTTCTAAGTCCAAAAGTCTCTTCACTCATACCCAAACCCGTCGTCCTGCTTATTACCTGCCGCACACGAAAAGAAAAACGTGCGGCTGAGCTTAAGAAGCTCAGTGAACAGATACATATACAAGGCAAAGAATAACGCCACAGAAATATAATATAGGCAATGGGAATGTCATAAGGTATAAAAGAAACAAATGGATCATAAGAGAAGAATATGATAGTCATCCACCACGAGCCCAAAACTCAAAGTCAAATCTCAAAGTCATAGTCTCACAATCAGAGGGGATACCTCTCAGGCAACCAGATAATATGAGGGGTGTCCTCATGTATCAAAGGGTGGAGTGATCAGCTCCCAGAAATGTGAAAGGCATGTATTGCACACAGTACCAGTCACCTCAAAGTCATAAACTCAAAGTCATAGTTAAATCCACTAAACATACAAATCTAGGATTGCAACCCATACGCCCCCAACTCAAAGTCATTCCAAAATCATAGTAGCCATGGCAGATAATCATAAAAGGGACGGTGTGAGAAATCACTCCCCCACACGGGAGTCATGCCAGTGGTGCATCACAGACATGGCCAGGTTACCTTCCTGGCTAGGTAACATAAAATGGCTCGGGTATCAAACTAAGAGTCAGGTCTCAAGGTCATCACCAAAAGATCATATATCAAAAGGTGCATCTCAAAATCATACCGCAAGGTCCATAGAAAAGGGTTCATATCGAATAGTTCATAATAGAGTGGTTCACCAAGGTCTTCCAAAGTTCATATCATAGTTTTAAAAACAGAGGGAATCATAATTAAAGTTCAAAGTCTGTATCAAAGGGTCCATCTTCAAAGTCTTTATTCAACAGATTCATTTTAGAAAGCTTAATTAAGTTATTTAATTAAAATGGTCTTTAAATTGGTTTCATAAAGATAATCATTAAAATAGTCTTCGTAAAAGATAGTTCAAAACAAGTAGTTCAAAACCTTAGTTTAGTAAACCATTTCAAAATCTTAGTTTCTCACAAGGATAGTTCAGAACTTTAGAGCAACTTGGCAAAGGCATAGGTCAGATATACGAAGCTCAGATCATAATCAAGAGGAATATCAAAGGTTCACTCGAAGGGAACATAGCAATGGCTTGGGAAATCTTAACTGAATCATAACTCAAAATCAATGTATAGAATATAAGAACCCTTACTGAAAAAGGCAGAGTATCTGTACCTTATACCGCAAGTGCAAACATAACAGAAACAAAAAGATCGGAATCGAACTCCTTCTTCTGCGAATCTACACGAATACATGATCGTCTTATTATTAATATGTTATTTAATTCAGATTACTTATTTTAGTCGGCTTTCCATTTTTAGTAACTTTCCTTTTATAGCAGCTTTCCAAAAATAGTAACTTTCCAAAAATAGTAAGTTTCCCAAAATAGTACTTTAATACTTTAGGGGTTAAAGTGACAATTATAATAGTTTAGGGTTAGCTATGACAATTTAGTAAAGTTTAGAGTCAAAAGTAAATTATCAACGTTAAATATTAAACAAGTCAAATAAGATTCTTTTTAAAGTTTATGTTATACTTTTATACTAAGATGATAATTTTAGACCCCGCCGTTCATAATTTATTTACGTATTCTCGACATTAATCTTAGAGCGCTACGACTAACATATGTTATTATCACATGCTTCACACGACTCGTGACTATCCTTCAAAACATTATGCATAAGTATTTGTAATACTACCACTCACATACATGCACACATAATTATATATAATGAGCCCAAAGCATATTTTTCAACTTCACACATATTTATATACGCTTCACTTCCCACTCGACATCTATTAAACCTACGCCCCCTTATTATTTAAATCAGTTTGTATATAAGATTTGTACTTTATGTGACTCACTAACCTTTTACATGAAACCTTCTATCCAACACTAACTTAGCTTGACAAGCTTGACAAAAGCCATGAAGTAGTACAACTTACACAGAACTAGCCTCTAGCTCTTTTAGACTCACTGTACACCCACTTACCCACACGTTATTATGAATGCCAATTTACTATATTATACATATACCTCAATGACACAAGAACAGTCCATTTAGCAAGACAAAACACCATGACAAATCTCACATAAAATTGTAGACTTGGCAACCATAATTCTCCTTCCTTGACCTTATTTCACTCGACACAACAAGCATGCAGTGCTATCTCATTTTCACATGCATATTAACTAGGTTTCACAACCCTCTTAAGTCGACATAACATCGCACACATACATACACGTTTAAAATCTCACAACCATGAACGCCTTACAAACAAGACACAACTCATCACATGGAATCACACATGACCAGGCCTTCTTCGCGATACACTTTAATGAGACTAAACATGTTTCCAACGTGACCACTTATTTGCCAAAACAAACCACGTCCTTGATCCATTGTCAATCAGTTTGTACACATGCATGACTCTTCTTAAGTATTCATGTTTTGTAACTCGTTTTTATCGCATAACATGTATCACATCAGAATTTTAATCATCAGGTTTATAGGCATATATATATATATCAGATATATATTCGAATAGCAAGACAGAATAAATTACGACGTATGCGTTTCGTAACTTATGATTTTATGTAGTTTCTTACTATTATATTCGTACAACACATAAAAGAGACAACCCTTGCACGATTGCTTAGCATGATTTATCTATGACTATGCGCAATATGGTGTCGAAAGGATTTGAGATACCTCAAGGATGATTTAAAAAGGTCGGATCAAAGAACACAAGCACCGAGACTCAACCCCTTTCGGGCCAAAACCAAAACCACACTTGAGCCAAAACTTGCGGCTAGGACAACGCGAACATGAATCAGGGCCAAACTCTCATCGAACCAATATCTTCTACGAACCAAAGCCCCTCGGACTAAACTACAAGTTAAACCTTCCAAGCCTTAGTCGAGGTCTCAGTTTAACGAGAATATTGGGTCGGATTTTAGTGATGTTGCATGTTGTGATTTTAATGGCCACGCATGAAGAAGAAGGGAGATAAGCGTTCGAATGAGAGAAAAGGGAAATGTGAATATCATTATAATATAAACGTGTGAGGAGGTTTTAAAATAGGTAAGGAGTTATCACTTTCTTTTTAGAATCCATTGACTTGCTTGCAATTCACATTTTATAATTAATGACGTATCGACTCGTTTTTTTGTTTTCTTCTTATATTGTTGAAACAGTTAAGAGGTGAATACCATTTTAATAGGAGCGTGTAAGGAGATTTAAACTAGGCAAGTATCAATCAAAATTATGGGTTGATTGATTTGGTGATTATGTCGAGATTATGGGGTGTGATTCAGCCAATATTATGTGAGGTGATAAGAAGATAATTATCAACTATATTGTTTCCATAATTCGAGTTCTAAAAGTGTGTGCACAAAATTTATGAATCGGTCCATACATCTTTTAGTCGTGTGAGATTATTTGTTCTTTAGGATATATATAAGGTCCTTTTCATATTTGTCTTATGCTTGTAAAATTTCAAAAATATTGAGGGGCAAAAAAAAATGGGAATTTCAAATGAACGGAAATTTACGGTTTTACAAAAGGCCTACGGAGACCTTACCTCCTCCACCACCTTGTGCTACTTGTGGAAAGCCTCACCCGGGTGTTTGTTACAGGGCTACGGGGGGATGTTTCAATTGTGGGTCTACTGCCCATAAGGTGAAGGATTGTCCCCGGCAGAAACATATTGTACCAGTGAACTCTGCTAGGCCACCTCCTACTATGGGTCATGTTTATGCTACGACTCGTGATCAGGCAGCGAACACATCAGGTACTATTACCGGCATTCTTTATATTTGCGATCGTACTGTTTTTGCATTATTTGATACGGGTGCCACACATTCTATCATATCTATTTCATTTGCCAAGAAACTAAATTTAACCCCAACACCACTAACAAATCAGGTATCCATCTCAACACCAATGAAAAACCATGTACTCATTGAGCATGAATTTGTGAATTGTCCCTTACGTTTTGAGGATCGCATTCGCCCGGCGAATTTACTCCCTATTGATATGATTGACTTTGATGTGATTTTGGGCATGGATTGGTTGGCTTCTCATAGGGCTACCATTGATTGTCATGCCAGAGATGTGATCTTTGGCGATGTCAATCACCCCGATTTTGTCTATCATGGTTCTCAACCTCTCAAGTCTGCTAAAATTATTTCGGATATGAAAGCCCGAACTCTGATTTCCCATGGTTGCCAAGGTTTTCTGGCATCCATTAAAGATACATCCCTGGAAAGCTCGAGTATTGAAAGTCTTTCCGTTGTGCGTGAATTTCCTGACGTGTTTCCCGACGAACTTCCTGGTATTCCTCCTGCTAGAGAAGTTGAGTTTGGCATCGACTTGATCCCAGGTGCCGAACCTATTTCCAAAGCTCCGTACCGTATGGCGCCTATTGAATTAAAGGAGTTGAAGGAACAGTTATAGGAACTCTTGGAGAATGGTTTCATCCGACCCAGTGTTTCTCCTTGGGGTGCACCTGTTTTATTTGTTAAGAAGAAGGATGGAAGTATGCGACTCTGTATCGACTACCATGAGCTTAACCGTATCACTATCCATAATCGTTATCCTCTTCCGAGTATCGATGATTTATTCGATCAGTTGCAAGGGGCTAAATTCATTTCGAAGATTGATTTGAGGTCCGGTTATCATCAACTTCGGGTGAAGGAGCAAGATGTTCCCAAAACCGCTTTTCGAACTCGATATGGTCACTACGAGTTTTTGGTTATGCCTTTCGGTTTGACTAATGCTCCTGCTGTATTCATGGATTTGATGAATCGAGTATTCCATGAATATCTCGACAAATTCGTGATTGTGTTCATCGACGATATCCTAGTCTACTCTAAGACCCAGGAAGAACACGAGCAGCATCTTAAGATTGTTTTGGAGACTCTTCGGCAGCAGAAGTTGTATGCGAAGTTTTCGAAGTGTGAATTTTGGTTGAGCCAAGTTGCTTTCCTTGCTCATATTGTATCCGCCAATGGTATCACCATGGATCCAGCTAAGGTTGAGGCTATCACCAAGTGGCCAAGACCTACTACTGTGACTGAGGTGAGGAGTTTTCTGGGGCTTGCGGGCTACTATCGACGGTTTGTTGAGGGCTTCTCACGGTTGGCGTTACCATTGAAGCAACTGATGAAGAAGGGTGAGAAGTTTGTTTGGACGGAGGAACGTGAGAAGAGTTTCGAAGAGCTAAAACAGAGATTGGTGTCCGCTCCTATTTTGACTCTTCCATCAGGTTCTGGGGGTTATCAGATTTACAGCGACGCGTCGAAGAAGGGTTTAGGCTGTGTCCTTATGCAGCATGGCAAGGTGATTGCTTATGCTTCGAGGCAATTAAAACCCTATGAGGAGAATTACCGGACCCATGATCTAGAGTTGGCTGCTGTTGTGTTTGCGTTGAAAATTTGGAGACACTATTTGTATGGCGAGTCATGTGACATCTTTAATGACCATAAGCGTCTCAAGTATATCTTCACCCAGAAGGAACTTAACATGAGACAAAGACGATGGTTAGAACTCCTCAAAGATTATGACACGAACATTCAATACCATCCGGGCAAAGCTAATGTTGTTGCTGATGCACTTAGCCAAAAATCTGGTATGATAGCAAGCTTTGAGATTAAACCTCGAATTCTTAATGACTTGGAGATTTTGGAGGTTGAGCTTTGTGTACGAGGTTATGATGGATATTGGGCTAGTATGAAGGTAGAGTCCAATCTTATACTGCGGATTAAGGAAGCTCAAAAGGATGATGGTGAGCTTTGGGCTGTGGTTCAGAATGTTCAGGAGGGTAAACAGTCGGAGTTCAGAGTGGATGACTCTGGTATAGTATGGTTTGGAGATCGGCTTTGTGTTCCGGATGATCCTGAGCTACGTGAGGCTGTTTTATCTGAGGCTCATAGTTCCCCATTCACTATTCATCCTGGTTCTACCAAGATGTACAGGGACCTTAAGCAGCATTTTTGGTGGAATGGTATGAAACAAGATGTAGCTTCTTTTGTAGCCAAGTGTATTCCATGGATTTTGTAACGGGGTTACCTCTTACTAGAAGAAGACATGATGCGATTTGGGTGGTCGTTGATCGGCTAACCAAGTCTGCTCATTTCTTACCTATTCGTATGGATTATCGTGTTAGTAAATTGGCGGAGATTTTTCAGCAAGAGATTATTAGACTTCATGGTACTCCAACATCTATTGTGTCAGACAGAGATCCGCGGTTTACTTCTCGTTTTTGGAAGGGTCTACATAATGCTTGGGGTGCACGTCTTAAGTTTAGCACGGCTTTTCATCCACAGACAGATGGTCAGTCAGAAAGGACCATTCAGACTTTGGAGGACATGTTGAGAGCTTGTGCATTGGAGTGGACTGGTAATTGGGATGAATACTTGTGCTTGGTGGAGTTTGCCTACAACAACAGTTGGCATGCTAGCATCAAGGCAGCACCTTATGAGCTTTTGTATGGGAGGAAATGTAGGGCGCCCATTTGTTGGAATGAAGTGGGTGAGCGTTTGATTGAAGGTCCGGAAATTATTGAGATCACAAATGAGAAGGTGGCGGTTGCCAAAGAGAAGCTGAAAGAGGCTCGTGCTAGACAGAAGAGTTATGCTGATAAGCATCGTCGTGATTTGGAGTTTCAAATTGGGGATCGTGTATTTCTTAAAGTATCGCCATTCGGAGGTGTGAAACGTTTTGGGATTAAAAGGAAGCTTAGTCCTCGATTTATCGGACCGTTTGAGATTCTTGAACGTATTGGGGAGGTTTCTTATCGCTTGGCTCTACCTCCACAGTTATCGCATGTTCATAACGTCTTCCATGTATCTCTTCTGAGGGGATACAACTATCATCCTTTACATGTGGTATCCTATCCATTTGATTAGATTCAGCCTGATATGTCTCTTCCGGAAGAACCTGAAGCTATTCTGGATCGACAAGATCGAGTCATGAGAAACAAGGTCATTCCGTTTGTGAAGATTCTTTGGAAGAATCACCCAGAGCGTGAAGCTACCTGGGAGACCGAGGAATCGATGTGAACAAGTTATCCTCATTTCTTTTCGTAGTCTGGTATGTCTTCATTCCATTCTCATTTCAATTTCGCAGACGAAATTTTCCTTTCAGAGGGGAAGAGTTGTAAAACCCTAAAATTTCCATAATCTGAAATGACCAAAATACCCCTCTAATTTTGAAATTTTAAGAATATATAAAATTATACAAATAAATATTATTTGAACCAAACCTAAAGTAATTAAAACCTTAAGTTACCTAATAAATTAAGTTAATAAAACTTTACATTATAATCAAAAATCGCAAAACAAATGTTCTCTAAATCAAGTCTAAATTGGCGACATGATATTATAACCCATATCAAAGTTTCAGCTAGGATCAAGTAAAAGATAAGTATGATTTTGATTGATATCACAATCCCAGAAAAGTAGTTCCTTCCTTGTATAACCTAATCACATTACAAAGTTTTTTTATTCCTTTTTATACCGAACTTTTTTTTTTCTCATTGAAAACCCTAAAATTACAAACAAGCTTGGCTGCTACTTTTTTTTGTTGCTGTTCGGTTCAAGATCAAATCAAACAGGAGGTTCTTTTGTTGGCTTCTACTTGGTTACTAGGCGTGTTGTTTTTTAGTTCATGGTGGTGTTCTTGCTCGTAGGTTTTGGAAGCTATTCGAAGGGATTACTGGTTCGGGTTTCGGCTGGGAATTTTCTGGGTGAATCGATCTTGTTCTCCTCCTCTTTTGATCACGCAACAAGGGTAACTAGTATCATCCTTTTTCAACATGACTTTACTTGTCTTGATTCTTGATATGTTTCGTTCCTACCTTGTTGTTCTTGTCGAGTTAATTGACATAACATAATAGAAGAAAAGCTACATAAAATCATAGAAGAAACTACATGAAATCATAACTAGTTTCACATAAAATAACAATTCTGAAAAGCCTCATATAATCGACCTATTGTTATTGTTTTGTTTCGATTGTTATATGCATGTTAACACCATATATAGGTTGACCTAAACCTGCTTGAATTGCGTTAAAAATCATTTTATGTATTTAGAAAAATAGTTGGAATAATAAAACCTTAACCGGTCACATGAAATAATAAACCCTATGTTACTGTCCAGAAAATTAGGTCAAATTGATTTGGGTGGATCTTGATGATAGTAACGTGTTTTTGAGTGATTCTTGGGTCTAAAATCAAGTTCAGGAAAAGAGCTTTCTGAATATGTAAGCCTTATAATTTTTGGAGGTCAGGAAGATATCTTTTCTGATTTAACAAGTTCAAGTGTCAAAACTATGTTTTGGGTGTCTGGTCAGTCGATGTTTATGATTTTTCATTTTCAAACCAGGTCAAATTAGTGGCTGCCAATTTACAAGAGTAATATTTCATATGTTTAGTAATTACTGAAATTTTTGTAGATTTTTCTGAAGGGTTTAGATGGGGTAACAAAATACAAACTTTTCGTATGTATAATCTGATCAGAAATCTGGACTAGTTGACTTGATGGATTTTTTAGACTATAGTTACACTTGGAAATAAATTCTGTAAAAATTCACCTAAATACTTAAGACATATATGAACCTAGGATAATTATATGGGAGCTCTAGGAAATACCTAAGTATACTTGAGAAATCCGAATATGTGTAACCTGTTTAAGTGTATTTACCTGATCTTTGTATAAAAGGCTAAATAAATGTTTTAAACCTAATTGTCACTAACATACTTTAACCTAATTACACTTTATCATTATTATAACCTTTAAAGGCGTAATCAAGATACCTTAATACATTTCATAACCTAAATTGGCCTATGACATGATTAGTGCATGTATTAAATGTTATACCTAAGATTTAAACCCAAATTAAGATAATAGTAACCCTAAGATACCATATATGAAAACCTACTAATTTTGGAAACTTACTAAGTTAGGAAACCTGCTAAAAATAGAAAGTTACTAAAAAGGTTAACTTAATTAAAGCGGAAACTTACTAAAAATGGAAGGTTACTATAAATGGAAAGTTACTGAAAATAGAAAGTTACTAAAAAGGTAAAGAGTACTAAAATGAGTAACCTAATTCATATGAACTCAAAGTAATATGTGGTTATTAATTCGTATAGGTTCCGTGAAGCGGGAGTGATC
The DNA here is from genome assembly GCA_021014915.2 of Artemisia tridentata subsp. tridentata. Lineage (NCBI taxonomy): Eukaryota > Viridiplantae > Streptophyta > Magnoliopsida > Asterales > Asteraceae > Artemisia > Artemisia tridentata. The sequence continues at coordinate 351,142,788 of CP139508.1, forward strand.
ATCTTGTGGCATTCCTTTTCTTGTTTGCTTTTGCTTTGAATAAGGTACATATATTCTGACCTTATCTCTTAAGGTTTCTCATGATTCATTTGCATCCTTTCTATATTAGTTTGATTATGATTTGAGCCTTCTTATTATGGCTTTCTTATATGATCTATTGCCTTTGCCATGTTTCACTAGAATTATGAACTATTAATTATGAACCATTTATTATGAAACTTATGGACCTTTGATATAATATGACTTTTAAACCCTACAGTTTGATACCCGAGCCAATATGTTTCCTAGTCATGGGGGTTCCATGGCCGTGTCATTGATGCACCAATGGCATGACTCTAGTGTGGTCGAGTGATGTTCCACACCGTCCCTTTTCTGTTATTTATTATGAGCTCAATTATTATATATGTTTGGCCACTAACATCTTTGCAGGGGCGTATGGATGCATCCTAGGTATGTTTTGTGTATGCTATGCTGTGATCTGTTTGGTGTCTGATGTTGGGTGCAATCCACGTCTTCGCATTTTAGGAGCTGATCACTCCAATGGTTACTGAGGACTCCCCTCTTGTTTTCCTTTGGTATTCCGAGGTCACCCCTCCAAATCCAATGGTTACTATGATATGATTTGATTTGTTTGGGCTTGTAGTAGATTACTGATTTTTCCTTCGCTTGTTATCAGTTTGTTTATACCTTATGCTTTTCCCCAATGCAACATATTTTATTCTTTGTTCCTTATCTTTTGCTTTGTTTATATATATCTGTTCACTGGGCTTTTTAAGCTCAGCCGCATTTTCTTTCCCTGCGGCAGGTATTTAAGCTAGGAGCTGGGGATTGCTTTGGGTTGAGAGTTGAGCTTGTGTGGAGACTTTACCCTAGTCATCTTAGTTACCATTTATTTATGTTATGACTTTGTTAGACTTGGATTCATTGTTCCTTTCTTTGGAGTATTTTCCATTTTCTCGAACTTATGTATTGTTTTAAGTCATGTTGACTTAACTCCTTTGATTATTTATGCTTAAGACTTCCGCTGTTTATTATGTATGCTTTGATATGTCACCATAATGTGATACTTCTACCCTTGTCGGGTTGGGGTGTTACACATAGTATCACATACACATCATAAAGGATTAGCACCCTAAGTGTAACACATCAAACGATCCTGACAAGGAGACAACACCATACCTTGTCTCTTCGATCCCAAGTGTTTATTCCGCAAACACTTAGGTAATAGATTCTTTGATTGATTTCTAATAAGAATTTAAACGTTGAAAAAACTTGTGTTTTTATATTTACGTTTTACTTATCAGTTATAATTAATCAATACGTTAATTCAATCATAGAACACAATTAGATTAACTTCGTAGTTAACTCTGCTTGTGTAACAGGAACAACAAATGGTATCAGAGCCTCTAGTTTATAAAATCTTTTCTAAAACTAAGAGTGCTCAAGGTTTTTAAAATCAAGATCCTACTATGACTGATATTAATGTGCCCCAGCTTGTTGATAAAAAGGGTGGTAGCTTTTCAGCTGTTGCTCCCAGACTCGAAGCTGGAAAATTTAGCAACTGGAAAAAGCGAATGCTTTGCTACTTGACTGGTATGGAACCATACTACATCACTTGTATCAAAGAAAGTCCTTATGTCCCTAAGACTGCTGAGGGGTTAAACAAACTTGAAGCTTAGTGGACTATAGATGAGAGAAGGGTGGTCAATCAAGACCAACGCCTGAAAAGCATAATTATATCTTGTCTTCCTGACGATATAATGGAATCAGTCATTAACTGTTCTACAGCCAAACAAACTTGGGATGACTTGATTAATAGCTTTGAAGGTCCCTCAGATACCAAGGAAAACAAGATCATGGACCTGAAACTTGAGTACAACACTTTCAGGGCAAAGGACTCTGAAAGTCTCTCTCAGACATATACCAGATACAAGACCCTGATAAATGAATTGTCAAATGATGGTGTAGTTTTGTCTAAGCATGAGATCAATGTTGGCTTTGTCAACAGTCTCCCTGAGAAGTGGCTAACCTTCTCACAGGGCCTTAGGAATGCTAACCACATTCAGACCCTTGAGCTCCCTGAGATCTATGGGAAGTTTGTCAATGAAGACAACTTAATCTCTAGGAGATACCCAGACTCAAAGAAAGCTCTTGAGACCAAAAAGGCCCTGACTTCCTCACCCATATCAACTGCCTTTTATTCTAATGGTGTTGTGCAGGATTTTCAAGAGGATTTTGATGATGAGGTTGATGAAAGAACTAGTAATGAGTACCTAAATGATTTAAACTTAGAATTCCAAGAAAGGGAACTCCTTGCTAATTCAAAACCTTTTATCAAAAGAAATCAGTCAAACTTTTCAAAAGCTAAAGCAAATGAAACCACTGAATGTTTCAGATGTGGTAAAAAGGGTCATTTTACTAAAGACTGTTATTCAAAAAACATCTTAGAACCCTCTTATAAATTTTCAGGAAACAGTTCCTCAGGAACTGGCAAGTTTCAACCTAAAATGCTTCAGTCGACCCAACATTTTCAAAACAATAATGTTCAAAAGGGTCAAAAAGATTTTGAGGCTAAATATAGGATAGCTAAGGCTAAACTTGCCCTCCTTGAAACTAATCCCTCAATGTCTCAGGCTGCTCAAACTTCTAAACCTATTCAGAAAAAGAACAAGGTTCTTGTAGCAGAAGCTTATGACTGGGATAAAGAAGAGGTCTCCTTAGAAGATGAGGAAATTAGAGTAAGTGCACTAATAGCACTTTCTGAAGGTGATCAGCTGGCTGTTGGAAAAAGCCATGCAAGGAATGGAGAGTAGGTCAGCATAACCATGAAGAAGGTAAACAGTTTACTTTCAATTGATGATGATTCTGACTGGCAGTCCTATATGAATTACATCTGTGTAGATCTTAAGTTTGTAGAACAACAAAGGCTTAATTTGCTTTCAAAATATAACAATCTTGTGTTAGAATTAAATAAGTGTAGAGATGAATTGCTTGTATTAAAACAGGCCAAGTTAGAAACTATTACACTTCAAATTCAAAACACTGAGATTTTGAAACAAAATCAAGCTCTTCAAAATGAACTTAACAAAGAAAAGGCTGTTATTGAAGGCTGGACTAAAAAAGAACCCCAAAGTCTATGAAACTGTGAGTCTAATTCCTAGTGAAAATAAGAAAATTATAGGAATAGACCAACTCACTGAAAACCCCAGTGAAAGTCACAGAGAAAAGAATTTTATTCCAGCTGGCATATCATTTGAGCAAGAAATGGAACCCAAGTCAAATGACTGGATTGTCAGGGATAACCCAGTCAGTAAGTTACCAAACTTTGAGACGGGAAAAATCTTGCTTCCTGAAAGTCAGGCTCTGAAAAATATGCTTGGACTCACTGACCAACCCAGTAGTACTGAGTCAGTCAATGAGTCTGAATCAGAATCATTTACACCACTCACACCTCTGAAAGTCCTTCAGGGAGCTGCACCAAGCTCAGACCTCACACCATTGGTCTACTCTCAGCATTCTCCAAAGGAGAAGCCAGAAATGGGAAAAACCATCCTGAAATGGCAAACCCCTGAAGTCTCAGTTCATACTGATGACTCATCAACTTCAGTCCCTTCTGAAGTAAAAACAGAAAGCCCTGACTCAAAAATTGATCAGTTGGCTGAGCTTGTCAGGAAGCTGAGTGAGAAGATTGAATCTTCGGAGAAACCTTCTCAATCTAAGATGAAGGAACCCAAACCAGCTTCCTCAAGCACCAAACCAAAGCCCTCCAAACCCCTGAAAAGGTATGAGCTGTGTCACTATACCAATCATTCCACTGATGATTGTTATAGAATCCTTTACTGCATGATATGCAAAAAGGAAGATCACAGGACCTCTGATCACCAATAATACACAGCCACATCAAAGATGGCAAACTTTAAAGCACAGGCTTTAAAATATCCTTCTGATTCTAAACAGAAACAGAAACAAAAGGCCAAGCCTTTTGCACCTTGCCCTCACTGTGGCTTCAATGACCACCTCCCTAAGGATTGTCTAATGGACAACAGTTATGATATTTGTGAAGATCCTACTCATGACACCTCAGGACATGAGAAGGTCATTCAAACCAGAAGAGGTATGACCAAGTCATCCTCTCAGTCTACTGAGTCTACCTCTGCAATCAAATGCAAAACCTGTGATATCTCAGTCCACTCAACCTCTAACCATGAATCAATTGCTAATTTTAAGAAGGCTACTAAAGCCAATTCATCCAATAAGAGGGGTCCTAGAAAGAACTAAATCAGTTTACCATTTGTGCAGAGGCATACAAGGGAGCCAGTTTGGCATCTAGATAGTGGATGTTCAAGGAGCATAAATGGTGTGAAAGAGTATCTGCCCAAATATGTAGAAGAATGATGAACTCAAATAAGTACATTTTATTACCATCATTTATCCTATGTATTTGACTTGTTTTATTATATTATATATGAGAATTGATACTTAATTGCTTACTTTTGTAATTCTCAGGTAAAAACAAGCATTTGGTGAAACTAAGCGATTTTGGACTAAAAATGGAGCAAAACAAGCAAGATTGGAAAAGTCTACTGCATTGAAGAGATTAAGGACCATTGCCTGACTTTGAAGAATGCGCCGCATGGATTTATCCCATGCGCCGCATATGAAACCTTGGTCAACGAGAAGAACCAACTTGTTTTACTCCAGATGCGCCGCATGAAGCTCCTGATATGCGGCGTATCAATCTCAAGACTTCACCAGATACCCAAGATATTGAAGAATATTCGCAAATATTATAATCCTGGACCCCACGCGAAGTTACCTTGATACGCCGCATCAGACCAATCCGATGCGCCGTATCGGCCATATACAATCCTTACCAAGAATTCAAGAGATCAAGTGAAGATTAGAAGCTTAATGAAGAAGTCAAGATTACAAGTTGACACTTGAAGATGCTTTCGTATTTTGGCCATAAAATCTTCATCCGGACTCCGTTTTAGGTGATTCAAGCGGCCACGGAAAGAGAAAAAAGAGATCTACCTGTATCTGAAGGAGATGCGGCGCATCTAGTCCTCAGATGCGCCGTATTGGGAGATGAGGCGCATCTGGTATTTAGATGCGCCGTATTGGGTCAGTTTCAGACTTGGAGGCTGCGTTTACTTATAGATGCGGCGCATCTAACTCTATAGATGCGCCGTATCGACCCAGATTTCAGAATCTATAAATACCGAACTCATTAACGAATTTGGGCATCTTTGGGAACCTTTAGGGTCATTCCCAAACGATCACAACCCCTCCAAACAGCAGAAGATCACCCTAGAAGACCTAATTATCCTTGAAGAGTATCTCTAATCATTGTAACGTATTCATTATGCTTAATACTCTATTAATTACGATTATGTTTATGCACTTTGTTATAGAGATTATGGGCTAACACCCTTATGTGTTAGCCATGTTTATGATTATTTGATGTTTTGATATGTTTCTAATTCGATTGGTTGCTAAGTCTTCGTTTTAATTGTTTATGTTAGTAGTTTGTTTTATTGTAATAGTAAGCTTTAATTCATCAGGATTGGTGGCTTGTGTAATGTGACAACGGAAAGATTGCACTCCCTTTAATATTGCTTTCCCATCAATTAAAGTTTATATGTTGATGTCTTTGGTTACTACTTATTAGTGCATTGATAACCTCTGTGTTTATTAGTGGCCTGCGCATTTGACTACGGAAGAGAATGTGGCTCCCACGGTTATAGCTAACCTGATCAGTTAAATATAACTTTTAGACATAAGTAATCATTAAGGGATTTCTCGCCGATATGATTAGAGCCAACGAGAAAGGATTAATTACATACACTTCATATAAAACTAGCAATAAAACAAGTGACAAGCTATTTAAACATAAACACAATTATTAAGCAGCTTTATGCGGATTCCAATGGAATCTAGACTCTAGGTACAAGAGGTAGGATGGACCGCGCCTAGTCTTGAGCACCAATCACTGCAGGTCTTAGAACTTATTAAAACTTAATCATATATGAAACTTGGTTAACACACTCTTCATATCTTTGGTATTTTCTATTGTTTGTTTATCTTAGTTTAGTTAGAATAAAACCAAACCCGTGCCAGTCTCTCAGGCTGAACCCCCCCCCCCCTTTACGTTAGTTTAGGAGAGTCTAATACCTCTAGAATTAGTATATTAGAAATCTCACTCTTAGTGATCGACACCCTACTTACCAACTAAGCTACATTGATCGGGTACACTGCCCGTTAGTGTTGTTATAGGTTAAGTCGGCAAAATATAAATGTAAAACTTGATAAGGAATAATCACCTATACAACGACACATCAAAGAACCAGGACCCAAGGTGGTATTTGCTGATAATTCATCATTTCTCACTGAAGGTTATGGTTCAGTTAACTGTAGTGGTATAGTCTTTACTAGGATAGCTTATGTCAAGGGTCTTAAATATAATTTGATCAGTGTCAATCAACTATGTGATGCAAAGTACATAGTTCAGTTTGATGATAAGCAAGGAACCATCTTCAATGCGAATAAGGAAGTTTTCCTTATTGCACCAAGAAGGCAAGATGTTTATGTGTTAGACATGTCCAGTCTAACTCAGAATGGAACTTGTCTCTTTGCTAAGGCCACTGAAACCCTCAACTGGCTTTGGCATAAGAGACTCTCCCATCTGAACTTCAAAAACATAAATAATCTTGTGAAACAAAACAAGGTCCTTGGCTTACCATCACTTGTGTTTACAAAGGATAAACCATGCTCTGCCTGTGAAAAAGATAAAAATCATAGAGCATCCTTTAAAATCAAAACAAACTTTTCCATTAGGAACTGCCTTCATCTTCTCCATATGGATCTCTTTGGGCCCATCAGTCCTAGAGCCATTAACCATGAGAAGTATACTCTGGTCATTGTGGATGAATACTCAAGATACACTTGGGTTTACTTCCTGACCAAAAAGAGTCAGGCAGCTGAAACAATCATGTCCTTTGTCAAGAACATTGAAAATCAAAATGACATTAAAGTCAAACAGATTAGGACTGACAATGGGACAGAGTTCAGAAACTATGAACTTGAATGTTTCTATGATGAGAAAGGAATTTCCATAAAATTTTCCTCTTCTTACACACCTGAACAAAATGGTGTTGCTGAAAGGAAAAATAGAACACTCATTGAAGCAGCTAGGACAATGTTAAATGGATCAGTCCTTTCCAAACACTTCTGGACTGAAGCAGTAAAAACTGCCTGTTACATACAAAACAGATCCATCATTGTCAAGAGACATATCAAAACCCCTTATGAGTTATTCAAGGGAAGGATCCCTAACATCAGCTACTTTCATGTCTTTGGGTGTCCTGTGTTTATTCATAACCACAAGGATCACTTAGGGAAATTTGATGTCAAAGCTGATGATGGATACTTCCTAGGATACTCTCTTGTCTCAAAGGCCTTCAGGGTGTTCAACACTAGGAGATAGCAAACTGAGGAAACATTCCATGTTACCTTTGATGAGAGCACTGAAGAAATCAGTGTCTCTAACACCTCAATGGAAGAGATAGGTATTGATGATTCATCAAGATACCCTTCTGATGAACACCATCCTGACAATGATCCTTCTACTCACTACCAAGCAAATGCTGACATCTCCTACTACATCATACCTCACAACCTTCCTTACCCAACCATCACTGAGTTTGTTGAAGCACAAAGAAGTACTGATGCAATCAATCAGTCTGAACAAAGTGCTCAGGAACCAAACAATCTCAGTGATCAACCAACAAAGTCAGACACTCAAGATCCTGAAGATCATCATGTGTCTACACCAGACCCTACCAATCAGGCCTCCACAAGTTCTAATCAGTTTCCAAGACCTCAGGACAGTTGGACTAGGTCTCAGGATATAGAACTTGTCAATATAATTGGAGAACCTACTGAAGGCATGCTCACTAGAAGAATGGCTGCACAACTAAAGGCAGCCTCAGCCAATGAATGCCTATTTGTGGACTTCATCTCCACAATTGAACCCAAACGTGTGAAAGAAGCACTTAGACATCCAAGTTGGGTTCAGGTCATGCATGATGAACTGGAACAATTTGACAGAAACAAGGTAATGACCATGGTCAAATGTCCTGAAGATGTTTCAGTCATTGGCATGAAATGGGTGTTCAAAAACAAATCTGATGAAAATGGCATAGTCATTAAAAACAAGGCCAGACTTGTAGCCAAAGGCTATAATCAACAAGAAGGCATTGACTATGAAGAAACATTTTCACCAGTGGCAAGGATGGAAGCCATCGGGATCTTCCTTGCATTTGCAACCTACATGAACTTCAAGGTGTACCAAATGGATGTAAAAAGTGCATTCTTAAATGGCTCACTGAAAGAAGAAGTCTATGTTCAACAACCTCCTGGATTTGAATGCAGTGAGTTTCCTGACTATGTCTGCAAGCTTAACAAAGCCCTTTGTTAGTGCAAATATTACGATATTTAAACTAAACGATTTCTTCGGTTTTAATAATGACAAACATGTAACTTGTAATGCATTACATAAAATGTGCAAGTTACTTGTAAATACAAATCATCAATGCATACTTACATCAACACCTCCCGACGTCTCAAGTATGCTTCAACGAAGTCGTAGATTTCCATCCCGACGTAAATCACTCAAGGTATGGACAAACAAATCTACCACTTGATAAATGATCAAAGGATTATATTTTTCTAAACTTTACATTTTTAATGTGACAAAACATTTTTTCAAAAATATATTTTACAAATTAGTTTTGAATTATAAAGAAATGTTTTATTTTGAAAAATAAGTTTAAAAATCCCAATAGTCAATTTTCCCCCCAAAACAGCTCCAACATTATCAAATAAACCTTCTCCACTAAAGACAAACGAAGGAGCGTCCACGGTACCACTAAAGTACCGACGACTCCACTAAATTTAGTGGAGCCGTCTGACAATTAGCGGAGCCGTGGGTCTGTAACGGCTAGTTTTTCCCTTGCCTATAAATAGTGGACCATTTCACACTTCCAACTTGATTTTTCCAGTCACTTTTCTCTGGTCTAATCCCTCCTCATTTAGATGACTTTCTTTGATCATTTGGAGAGTCTTAGTTTGTTTAAGAGTGATCCAATCCTCCATTCAAGTGATCATCTTCATTCCTCTTGATTAGCAAGAGAAGAACACAAAGTGTCCAAGTAGATACAAGGTGTTGTCATCCCTCTTGATTAGCAAGAGAAGAACACAAAGTATCCAAGTAGATACAAAGTTTTGTCATCCCTCTTGATTAGCAAGAAAAGAACACAAAGTATCCAAGTAGATACAAAGTGTTATCATTCCTCTTCATTTGCAAGAGAAGAACTCAAAGTATCCAAGAAGATACAAGAGTTGTAGTTGTTAGGTCTTGTAACATTTGTTACACTCTTGATTGTATCATAACATACATCAAGATCATTTTTCTTTTGAGAGTTTGTAAGGGAAGATCATTGTGATCTTGTCGAGATCTTGGAGATCTCTTGAAGCCATTGGGCTTGTGTGTATTGATCAAGTGGATCAAGGGTATATCGGGTAGAGCGTGGTAGATTGGTGCTAGCTAAGATTAGCACTCGACATCTAGCTTAGTGTCAGAAATAGGATAAGCGACGTGTACGGTGTAGATCGGGTAGATCGTGGTAGATTGGTGCTAGCTAAGATTAGCACTCGACATCTAGCTTAGTGTCGGAAAACAAGTTAAGCGACGTGTACGGTTTTCTCCGCCTGAAGGGAGTTTGTTGATTAGTGAAGTAACTCTCAAGTTGGGTACTCGGGGAGTGGAGTAGGGCGAAGAGGAGCTTCGTGACCGAACCACTATAAATCACCGTGTCCGGTTTGCGCCTTCTTACTTGTCTCTTTACTTTCATTTCATTCTTTATCGCTTTATATTTGCATTGCGTTTTTGCTTGTGTGGCTAGTTGCTTATGTTATGTTCATTATCTATGTGTCGTGGTTTGATTGTGCATATGTTGTAGTTTACTATATTCATCTCTTGATGCTATATTATCATAGTTTACACTTTTCATATCACATCACACTTGATCGGGAGTTTGATACAAAATTTTAAATTTTTAAATGGAAACGTATTCACCCCCTCTACGGTTTCCACAATTGGTATCAATGCCAGGTCGCTCAATTTTTTAAAACAAATGGTTTTCAAAATTGAGTACGATCCATGTATCAAATTACCCATGAAGGTGATAAAAATATGAAAAGTATTTAGTTGCTTAATACTTACAAGTTTTGTTGTTAAGTATACGTTGTCATACTAGCTTGAAGGTTTTCTTAAATTAATAAAAGTTGGTTCTGTTCAAAACTGAAATAACAGGTACGGCACCGTTAAATATAACGGACGGTTCCACTAAATATGGACGGAAACGCTAAATTTAACGGTACCTTCGTCTGATTTTCAGAATTCGGTAATTTTCAAAAATTCGTATAAAATCAACCGTAAGTCCGTAGGAGTCGCGCTACCTATCATTTTAAACGTAATTGAGTCTACTTTCACTTAAAAATACTTTTAGAAAGTGATTGTAAAGTAAAATTTACGAGAGTCTTCAATTCGTAACAGAGAGTCTTTTCTGGTCATGCCGATTGCACAAATTTTTCGTCAAATCACAAAGTGAACATCACACGTTGATGTATTCATGATTTCAAGGTGTTGAACTTGATCAAATCTTTGAAATGGGGAGGAAACCAATTCATTTTCAAATAAAATCAAGCTAAGTATACATTGTTATACTTAATACACAAAATGACGATAAGTATTTTTGTGTGTTAACCTGAATGGCTATTTGTTTTTATTTGTTCCTTTAATGTCTTGTTGCTATTTCTTTAGTATAGTTTTCCGGTTTATGCATTTATAAGGCTCATGCTAAATTACTTGCACTATATTAAGTAATTAGTTTGCATTGCATATAGGCATACACCATTTTTCTTGCATTTATTGCAAGTTTTTGAAATGGTTTAGTAACCCTCTTAGGAATAGAAACTAAGTTGGTAGATCATGTGTGTCGAAAGATATTGTCTTACACAATTATTTTTCCAAAGTCTTAAGTGTAAAAAGTATATCAACCCAAAACACTTAACACTTTCATAAAATCTGTAACATGATCTCTAAGACATTACATCATTTTGTCTTGCTTGACCATGGGTTGTCTAAACAAGATAAAAGATCATATTAATACATTAGTATTTAAATAAAAAAAATGTATTAAACTTGCATTGATCTAACACACATACACAATGTTTTAAACATTTAGTATTTTACGTATGTTGTATAAAAATAGTTAATATAATTATTTTTATACCAATGAGGTGTCGAAAAACTAAAAAATATTATACTTAATAATATAAATAGTTTTTCTCAAATAAAAATAAATGACAATATCAAAGTAGTAACTTAATATGTCATTAACCTCACACATACAACTAGTGTTAGAATAAATGAAACACACTCCTTAAATTTTTATTTTCTTTTTAAAAAAGAGTGATTGTGAGGGTCAAGAAAGATCTCGAGTACATATCAATTCATTATTCAAATTATGATTGATATCATTATCGAATCTAATTGACAAGTTTTTGAGTGTGAACATGAAATTGGAATTATTATTTGTCTAGCTTCAAGATAACATCAAAATATGATGAAATGTATTATCTTGAATCTACATACTCAATCACATTCGATTGTTGTGAAAATAATGACGTCCTATCAAAACGAAAATAATATGCATCAGATCATAACTCACACTTGTGTTGAAGATGCCATATTGAGTCTTCTTGTCCAATGGTTGTGTTTCAAACATTAAACTAATATATTTAAAAGATGCATAAAATACACAACCAAGTAGGATTGACAACTTGGATGTTTCATCCGAAATATACAAGTAATTTACATTGCAATGCAATAAGTAAATGTGTCATTTCCGAAAAACCAAACACGAGCAAACAAACAACATATGTAAACTTTGCTCATGAACGACTCAACACTCAAAGTCACATGTCTAGTAAAAGTGTCACACATAATACGTTATTAACTATTATGTAAGTCATCAATCTTTGAGAATATCACATATATTTCTCTTATCAAAAGATTGACAAAGGATAACTTATATCCTATGCATCTTATTTTCTTTGTAACATGAATGGTCATGTTACAAGAGAATACATTGCATCCTGTTAACAAATATAGGATATTAGAGTTGATTAATAACCTAATACGACATGTGTCATTGCATAAACAAGTAAAATTGGTCATACACTAAAATACTTGTTTCACAAAGCATTCGTAAGAGTGATAAGTTTCCTCTTAGAAAAGCATATTTGTTGAAATATACAATATGTCTCATTTTTAATATAATACTCACAAGATCTATTGAGGTAAGTAACCTTTACTAGATTCTTTCTCAAGATATGCAAAGGAGCATTCTTGAAACACACACGATGTAGTAGGTTCTACATTGTATCACATTAGAGTGTCTCTTGGTTCTAGGAAACCAAATCATGGTAAAATAACATGCAACAACTCAACAAACAAAGATGATGTCCAAGAGATCATAAAATACACCATCTCCATCAAATAACCTCTAAATCTCAAACACGAAATTAAAACATTTCGCTTGCCTTTGTTAGGAGTTGTGTAAGACATGTCATTCTTTTAACCGACTTTCAAAGTATGGTTAGTTGAGTCATATTAGGCCATGTATTAGCGAAATAGGATAATATCATCTTTGCTACACTTCAATAGGCAAATATAGGAATTTGAATTTTTCTAACATGAGAATGACTACTGGAGAACCTATCGCACTAGAAATTCAATTTGACCTAACGGTTGAATTGCTTCCAGGAGAGAAGTTGGGTTTGTGGTATTACCCATAAAAATAGTCGTGTTTAGCCTTAATTAAGCACCACTAGTGATAGTCTCATACTCATTCTCGATCTTGAAAATTTTTCATTCCTACATTTGACTAGAGATAGTTTACATCAGTGAACTTTATCTCCCGTTAGGATTTCATTTTGAACAAGCAGTAATTAGGATCATCCTTAGCAAACCTAGATTGCTTGCATCCCACATACGTGTTTCAAAATGATAACATATTCTCGTAAGATATGATTAAATGACTTCATGATCTTAAATGCTAAATGATTATCATGTTTTGCATGATGTTTGCATTTATTCCTTATGTGCATTTTACATGATTTGCTTGTAAAGTTTGCACCCACACTATGTCCTTTTGACACATTAGGAATTAGGTATGCCCATCACTATGAACCCTTAGAAGTCATAGAGTCATACACTAGTGTCAAAACCTATAAGTTAGAGTAGTCGCGAAGTTTTCCTAATTCCCTAGTCATTACTTCGCCTTCTTCCAAGTTATACACCCTTTTATCATGGGAAGGTTAGATACAAACCTAGTAGAACTCGGAGTAGGATTGACAACTTAAATATTTCATCCGAAATATTCAAGTAAGTTTAACTTGCGATTGCAATTGTTAAATGTCATATCCGAAACATCATATTCAAGCCTTTTAACAACATATGTTAAAACGCTCGTCCAAAAGCTAAAAGCTAACATCTGCCCTCGGGTGACAAAGGACTCACGAGTTACTATATAAGTAATTAGTAGTTCCTTTCACCATCGTGTGAGTATACACGTCTTAAGATCCCAAACCCTGCTGCGAATCAGCACCATAGGCCTAGCTTTACGTCTTTCAAAACCCCGTGAAACACTCACGTGCGAAGCACATCGAAATCCGTAAATCAACCAAACCGTCTAGGTCTAGGTATGATGGAACATATTCCATAAATCTTATGACTATTTAAATATTTCACTGGAAATATTGAAGTCATCTCGTGTGTCTCGTCTCATGACTCTTTAAATATTTCACTGGAAATATTGAGTCATTCTTCACATCACTCTAATGACTACCTATGTATTTCCTCGGAAATATAAAAGTCATCTCTTCTCGTCCAGTACCGTTCAAAGAATTTATTAGGTATAAATTCTCTCCTCGTATCGAAAAGTCTCACTAAATCAGCGAGACTTATTCGTAAAGTCCTCTTAAATTCTAATGACAACTTAAATATTTCATCCAAAATATTTAAAGTATATTTAATTTGCGAAATGCAATTAAATGTCATCTCTCGTTCTCGATCAACGTTCACCGAATCCAGTTGGATTCATTCATAAAGGAATTTATTTGGTATAAATTCTTTTAATCTAAGGTCTAGAAAAATCACAACATATGTGAAATTTCTCTGTCAAAAATCTTGCTTTCAATTCTCACCAACACTATCAAAACCCACTCGATGTAGTCTTGAACCAAAACCGTCTCCTATCAGAATAGATTCTATCTATCATCTGATTCCTTAGCCTTTTTTTTCCCTTTCACTTCCGCATGGTACTAAACATTATCAATGCTTCCGCATCCCACTCATCTTCCACACACTTCAAACAAAGAACCGCTAGGATACGTTGAGATAACCCTTCTTCATCAACATAGATAACCCCACTAGAACCTTATCACTAACCTCACAACCTTGAAGATTTTATCTTCTTAACCCTTAGGATATCTCCACGTGATCACATGCCTCATCATAATATTCTATGAATATTCACAATGATTGAGAAGAGCTACGTGACTTCAAAGGTGAAGTTTATCGTATGCTATCCACCACTTGTCATGACGTTACTAAGCTCATCGCTTCCGTCAACGTTTGTTTTCCTCTTTATCTTTTGCATCTTGTCCGGATGGTCATAGATTAAGGGGGAGCGAAAACACACTCATATAGTCTTTCACCAAACACTCTCAAGAACACATTAATGTGGTTCTTATTCCCTAGGAAACTTCCCTTTAGCTGCCCAGAACTAGGCTGCACAGGAAAATTCGTGACTTCCAGGTCACGGTACCGTTAAATTTAACGGTACCGTGTGGTATTTAGTGGTACCGTGCCTATATTTGATGAATTTTCACTATTCCCTCCTGATCCCTGCATCCCTAACCTCAAACCTGCAAAATTTTGCAAACTCACATACACCCTAGGATTCCCTCACTACACCATAGGACTCTATCACCAACTTTAGTTCGAATCCCATAACTCTTGCCTATATAAGGCCTCACCATTGCAAGCTTATCTTGCATCTCATCTTCAAACCTCACATTAACATCTTTCATCATCCCACTCAAACCTGTTAGCTACACTTCACTCTTGACAGTGATAGTTAGTCCAAGAACCTTCAACCCATAGATCATCACACTCAAACCTTACAACTACTCCTCACTTTGGATAAGTAATAGTTAGTTAAACAACCTTCAATCCTCACAATCACACGAAACCCTTCATGCACCAAATTATCTCTAACACACAACTAGGATCATCCAAACTAGAAACCTAGGACCTCGTTACCTCAACCCCGTTAGAGATATCCACCAACAATCCTGTTAGGATCACATGCACCTTTTCTTTTTCCCTTTTGAAATATATCATGCATCTCATTGTCAGTGCAAACGATATATTAATCTAAACCATCCTTTCCCACCTTTCCTCAAAGGGCAAAACCAACATCTCCAACCACATCATCATCATCCTCCACTTTTAGGATTCCCACACCCTTACCTCCGCCAAGTCCACCACAACCTTTAGCTCTCACACTAACCCTATCACCATCAACCCCTTTTGAACTTGGCACTAACACATCATCCTCATCACTATCACCATCACCACAACCACTAATGGGTCATCCCATTATTTATCCCCTACAACCACATACCCCAAGTTGTCCTTGTTGTCACCACGACCAACACTCTCCCACCTTATGGAATCATTTCCATTCGCATCTAGGTGCTTATCGTTCACATTTTCATTTTTTTGGTACAACCCCTATCGAGTCTACTTTATGGCACGACTTGTCATAATAGTAATCATTTAGAGTATGTCTTATCAACAAACTATCCTTAACATCAATCATCTTAGGTAGATGATTATGTTGTTCAAAAGGTTTGTTAGAACTTGCCTTCCCAATGACAACTTGGAAGAAGTCAATTTGTGTGTCAGTCAATGAACGAATCTCGTTCTTGTTAGTGTGATTGATTGAACAATTACATCTTAGATTTTCGGTCGGGTTGTGACACTTACGTGTTCACATAGTTTAACCCATGCATGTCTTGCTATGTGTATTCTATCCCTATAATGTTGCTCCTATACTATTATATATTATGTTGCACGAAGCTAACCCTTGATGTAGGAAAAGCCTTTGTAAGAATTTGATCCATGGATCCGCTAGTTACAAAGGTAAATAAACAAGGGGATTCAATTACCATAGGAGAGCATTGAGCTAGGGGGAGCTCGGGGGTATTTGAATACATAGCATGGAGTCGTCTTCACAAGTGGTGATAGAAGACTTCACTGGGATGATGCAAGCTCGCCTTTCGGGGGAGAAAGGACAGTAGTGCAATAAGGGGGAGTAGGGAATGAATTCAAGGGAGCACTCGAGGCAACTACCTTTTTGATTCGACAAAAGGGGGGAGAAGGGAGTGTAAAAAGGTAACTTTTACATTTTACTATGTGTTACGGTTTACATATTTGTCATCATCAAAAAGGGGGAGTTTGTTAGTGCAAATATTACGATATTTAAACTAAACGATTTCTTCGGTTTTAATAATGACAAACATGTAACTTGTAATGCATAACGTAAAATGTGCAAGTTACTTGTAAACACAAATCATCAATGCATACTTACATCAACACCTCCCGACGTCTCAAGTATGCTTCAACGAAGTCGTAGATTTCCATCCCGACGTAAATCACTCAAGGTATGGATAAACAAATCTACTACTTGACAAATGATCAAAGGATTATATTTTTCTAAACTTCACATTTTTAATGTGACAAAACATTTTTTCAAAAATATATTTTACAAATTATTTTTGAATTAAAAAGAAATGTTTTATTTTGAAAAATAAGTTTAAAAATCCCAACAGTCAATTTTTCCCTCAAAACAGCTCCAACATTCCCAAAGAAACCTTCCCCACTAAAGACAAACGAAGGAGCGTCTACGGTACCACTAAAGTACCGACGGCTCCACTAAATTTAGTGGAGCCGTCTGACAATTAGCGGAGTCGTGGGTCTGTAACGGCTAGTTTTTCCCTTGCCTATAAATAGTAGACCATTTCACACTTCCAACTTGATTTTTCCAGTCACTTTTCTCTGGTCTAATCCCTCCTCACTTAGATGACTTTCTTTGATCATTTGGAGAGTCTTAGTTTGTTTAAGAGTGATCAAATCCTCCATTCAAGTGATCCTCTTCATTCCTCTTGATTAGCAAGAGAAGAACACAAAGTATCCAAGTAGATACAAGGTGTTGTCATCCCTTTTGATTAGCAAGAGAAGAACACAAAGTATCCAGGTAGATACAAAGTGTTGTCATCCCTCTTGATTAGCAAGAAAAGAACACAAAGTATCCAAGTAGATACAAAGTGTTATCATTCCTCTTCATTTGCAAGAGAAGAACTCAAAGAATCCAAGAAGATACTAGAGTTGTAGTTGTTAGGTCTTGTAACATTTGTTACACTCTTGATTGTATCATAGCATACATCAAGATCATTTTTATTTTGAGAGTTTGTGAGGGAAGATCATTGTGATCTTGTCGAGATCTTGGAGATCTCTTGAAGCCATTGGGCTTGTGTGTATTGATCAAGTGGATCAAGGGTAGATCGGGTAGATCGTGGTAGATTGGTGCTAGCTAAGATTAGCACTCGACATCTA
Organism: Artemisia tridentata subsp. tridentata; assembly: GCA_021014915.2. Lineage (NCBI taxonomy): Eukaryota > Viridiplantae > Streptophyta > Magnoliopsida > Asterales > Asteraceae > Artemisia > Artemisia tridentata. The sequence goes on from CP139508.1 coordinate 351,160,600, forward strand.
GCTTAGTGTCGGAAATAGGATAAGTGACGTGTACGGTGTAGATCGGGTAGATCGTGGTAGATTGGTGCTAGCTAAGATTAGCACTCGACATCTAGCTTAGTGTCGGAAAACAAGTTAAGCGACGTGTACGGTTTTCTCCGCCTGAAGGGAGTTTGTTGATTAGTGAAGTAACTCTCGAGTTGGGTACTCGGGGAGTGGAGTAGGGCGAAGAGGAGCTTCGTGACCGAACCACTATAAATCACCGTGTCCGGTTTGCGCCTTCTTACTTGTCTCTTTACTTTCATTTCATTCTTTATCGCTTTATATTTGCATTGCGTTTTTGCTTGTGTGGCTAGTTGCTTATGTTATGTTGATTATCTATGTGTCGTGGTTTGATTATGCATATGTTGTAGTTTACTATATTCATCTCTTGATGCTATATGATCATAGTTGACACTTTTCATATCACATCACACTTGATCGGGAGTTTGATACAAAAGTTTTAAATTTTTAAATGGAAACGTATTCACCCCCCCCCCTCTACGGTTTCCACACCCTTTATGGACTGAAATAAGAACCCAGGGCATGGTATGAAACTCTCTCAGCCTTCCTGATCCAAAACAAATTTTTTAGAGGCAAGATAGACAACACATTGTTTATCTACAGGACAAATACTGATGTCATACTTGTACAAGTATATGTTGATGACATCATCTCTGGCTCAACAAGTTATAAACTTTGCAAACACTTTGAAAAAATGATGGCAAAGAAATTTGAAATGAGCATGATGGGAGAACTGACTTACTTCCTTGGACTGCAAATCAAGCAGACTGATAAAGGAACCTCTATCAGTGAAGAGAAGTATGTCAGAAGCCTACTAAAGAAGTATGAGCTCAGTGACTGTGCCTCAGTCAAAACTCCCATGGTTCCCTTAACAACCTTGGTCCTGACCTTACCGGTAAACCAGTCAATCAAACACTATTCAGATGAATGATTGGGTCACTGATGTATCTACTTGCATCAAGGCCAGACATCCAATTCTCAGTATGTTTATGTGCCAGATATCAATCTGACCCAAGAGAATCTCATCTCACAGCTGTGAAAAGGATACTCAGGTACCTGAAAGGTACTCCATACCTTGGATTATACTATCCAAAATGTTCAGGCCTTGATCTCAAAGGATACACAGACTCTGACTATGCTGGATGCAACATGGACAGAAAAAGCACCTCAGGCTCCTGCCAAATTCTTGGTGGAAAATTAGTCTGTTGGAGTGCTAAGAAGCAACAATCAGTTGCCATGTCCTCAGCAGAAGCTGAACATGTTGCTGCAGCCAGTTGTTGTGCAAATGTACTATGGATGAAAAGTCAACTCAGTGACTATGGAATCCAGTATAAGATGGTTCCCATCTGTTGTGATAACATAAGTGCAATTGCCATCTCAAACAACCCTGTTCTTCATCAAAGAACAAAACACATTGATATTAAATATCACTTCATCAGGGACCATGTCATGAATGGTGACATTGAATTACACTTCATTCCTACTGAATATCAGCTAGCTGATATATTCACCAAACCATTGGATGAACCAACTTTCACAAGACTGAAAGCTGAATTAGGAATGTTGGATATTGAGAATCAGTCCACTGATTGAATCCATCCAACTAAGTGTAAATTCTGAAAACCCCAGGTCCCTGACTCAATGTGTTCCTCAGTGAAAAAGATCACTGAATCACCTTCCCTGAACCCCTCACTGAATGAAAGGTCATTCAGGGCCCTCAAGATGACATTCAATGCTAACTTAAATACTTTAAGTATCAAGTTAGTAAATGTCTGAGGTTGGTAACTGAATACCTATTTAAAATAGGAATATATGTTCTTTTGCCTGCTGCCATGCATATCTTGGGCCCCCACTTACCCACTTGGCATTTAATGCCTCTTGATTTGTGTGGGAAGTATATATATAAAAATATCAGATATGCGTGATACGCGGGGATCAACAAGCCAACCCTTTAGAACAAAGGTTAACGTGCAAAACCCGTGAATACGATATGAGATACCGGGCAAGTGTTACCCGGGTCGTTTCCCGACGAGGTGTGAATCGAGGATTTCGTGTACGGTTTGGGATTAAAGTGCTTGAAGTGTGGAATTTGGATTTTTGTGTTTTATAATTCTAATTAAGAAATGAAAAGTAAAGAAACAAAGCAAAATAAAGCATGAACGAAATTAAACTAAAAACGTTAACCGGGAATTCAAAACGAAAATGGAAATTATGCAATTTACAACTACGAAAAGCATACACAAGCTAAATACAACTTAACAAGCATAAGAAATAGGTCTACAAAGCATAATCGAGCAAAAAACGTAAAGAGAATAAAAAACGAGCTTAAACCGGGAAATCCCGAGCCCTAGAAAAGTGAAATGATGGAATATTAACTCTACGGGTGCAAATTTAATTTTCCTAAGTCCTAAATGATAAAAGAAAATTTAGAAAAAAGAACTACATTTTTTTGACTTTTATATTTTTTATTATGAATTAAATACTAATTTTAAAAGAAATATATATAAAAAATACTAAATGAAAGTAAAAAAAATATGAAACTTTGCAGGAAAGTGCTTAAAGATAAGAGGATCCTAGGAAAAATAAAATTACTAAACCAGCTTATCCAGATAAGCTGGAAATAAGCAAAATAGGCTAATAAGCTAAAGAGAGAAAAACTTGGTTAAAAGGATTAACCAAACACCCTTGGGCAGAAACGACCCAAGGGCGCGGATGGTTAAGTGTGGTGTGATAAAGGTTGAACTGGGTTGAGGTCAGGGGTTCAAGTCCCACTCACCCCTGACTTCCCTAGTTCCCCTTTTTTTTATGAAATTTCTTTTTGAAACTTATTAATAAGCTGAAAATGTGAACTTTTTACAAAAGAATTATTTTTAGAACTCACTGAATAAGCCAGAAATAAGCAAGAAAGGTACTGACTGATTATGAATTAGACCAAAGAGCTAAGGCTAAAAACAATTAGGCTAATAAGCTAACTACACTAAATTGAATAAGCTATAAAACCTAAAATTACACTTAACTAAACAAGAATAATCAGAAAAGAGCAAGTAACATAAGCAATAAGCACTGAATAAGAGATAAGCAGATGTGGCTACTGATGTGCAGGCCAAAATGGCCTACTGAGGTACTTTTGGGCTTATTTTTAAGCTAGGTAATAAGATCCAGTTTCCAAAATAGCTTATTAACCTTAAAGTTCACACACCAAATAGCAAATAGGACAAATAACAGACCTTAATGAAATCAGATAAGCACTTAAAAGTAGCCTAGAAAATTGCTACTCAAGACTAAAATGGAGAGAAAATAAACTAACACTAACTGATTTAGCAACAAGCTACTAGAAAGCTAAAGTGCAATTTAAATAAGCTAAAGTATACTACAAGAAATCTAACTAAGCTAGGGGAACAGAATAAGCATCATACTTAAGCAAATAAGCTCTGAATAAGCTAAAAAGCAATAAAGCAGTGATGCAGGGTAGAAAATGGCTACTGAGGCAGACTTAAGCTTATTTTTAAGCTAGGTAATGATAAGCAAATACCATAAAACTGAAAATAGCTAAAGTTCATACACCAAGGAGCTTAAAAACAGAAAGTCAGATTACAAGAGCTTAAAATGAGCTTATTTGAATGCTTAGAAAAAGGGCTGTTGGGACAGATAGGGGTATGCAGGGCATGAACAGTTGACTAGACATTTTTAAGCACAAGAATAAGCACTCAGATAGCAATCAATGATCACAAAACAAAAGAGACATAAAACTTGAACACCAATAAGCACTTAGGAAAAGATTCAGACCTATTATTCAACAAATGAGCACTTGAATTTGACCCTAAAAGTCTGCTACATAGGGCAGTATCAGAATGAGTGTTCTGATGTGAGATTTTGACCAATAATTGCACAAAATCACTTCAAAACTTTAAGGAAATGGTGTTAACTCTTAGCAACCAACTTAAATCACTGAAATTAATTCAAAACTAGCAAATATAAATCCTAATTACTAATCCATTCATAATAAGCAAACTTTAGCAATCTAAACCTTCAAACTTAAAATCCGAGCTTAAAACTGCATTACCACTATAATGAGTTCAAAACAGCCTAATAACAGCTTAAAACACTCTAATTAATCTAAACAAAGTCAAATCAAATGGTCAAACTTCAATAATAAGCATAAAGGTAAAAAAAAAAAAAAAAAAAAAAAAAAAAAAAAGCTTGTGCCAAACACCCCTATTGATGGACTGTTATGCTATTTATGATAATCTAGACCAAATTAAACCCAAACTTGAAAAGATAAATGGTTCACTAAGTATATTAAGCACTTATGAGCAACTTTTAACTAGAAATAAGCACTAGATAAGCTAAATCTAATTTAAGCTATTTTTTATGAGATTTTTAAGAAAACTTAAGCAAATGGTATTTAAACTACAAAAAACAAATAAAAGCAGTAATAAACTAACAATAAGCAGAAAAAGCAAGTTATAAGCAGTAATAAGTAGTTGAACAGTAAAAATGTAAAAATTGGATTTTTAACTCACAGTTGCCCTTGCTCAAACAGGGCTTAAATGCTCGAGGAGCTACTCTACAAGCTCTAGCTTGTCTAACAACAATAAGCCCTTCCCTTTCTGGCTTATCATCCACAAGTGCTTATTTGACCATTCAGTTGACTTTTGTTGACTTTTTGAGATTTTTGGAATTAACACTGAATTAAACTAAATTAAGCTCACAAATAGCTATGATGAGCTAGAATGAGCTTAATGAGACAGAAATAAGAGCTTATTAACCAATTGTGACATTATTTAAAAAGCTTATAAGTAAATAGAACTCGGATTAAAAAGGAAATTCAACTCTATTAATACTAAAAAAGGTTTACAGAACTTTGAAAGGAAAATACAATGAGAACTTAAAGAATAAATTAAGCTAAAAACTCTAAAAGCTATATTAAGCTACAATTTGACTATTAACTAACTAACTGCCCTGTGGCTTTACATTGAAACCTATTTATACTAAAACTAAAACTAGGGTTTTCTCCTCTCTTGTGCTTCTTGTGTGAGTGGAATCATCTTGTGCTTTCTCAGCTTCAATTTCAGCCTTTGATCTTGCCTTGGTCAATCACAGCCCCTAAATGGGTTTTGGCGCCAATTTGTACCCTGGATTGCCAGCATGGCAATGGTTGACTTGTGAGGATGTTGCGCATGGGGAGGGGAAGTAAGGTGGCTGGACCAGGTGAGCAGAGGGGACATGGAGCAGGGAAAAAGCTGGGTTAGCTTTTGGCGGGTAAAGCTGGGGAAAAGGGATTGACTTTGTGATTTGACCCCGTTATTTAATAAAAGGTTTGGGTCAGGTTGGGTTTTGGATCCGGGTTGTGATTATGGGTTGGGTATAGGATTAGGTTTGGGCTGGATTTATGGTTTATTAGTTTTAGGATTTGGTATTGTAGTGGTTAAATGGGTTTAAAATGGGCTGACTTGGCCCATTAAATTGGGTTGGGTTGGCCCATTAAAAATGGTTTCGGGTTCGTTTTCCCCTGCTCATTCCAATGCTAAATCCCGGGGTTGACTTTGACTTCGTCTTCACTTGATCTAATGCACAAACGTTGTCGAGACGATCCAAAAATGTCCGTTTTCGCTCTGTTTTCTATCCTTTGTACCTGAAATACATAAAAACACAATCCAAGGATATCTGCAATATAAATTGGCATATTTGGCTGTTTTTAGTTATTTTTATGTATTAAATGGGCATAAAATGATGAGTAAATAGGCACTCATCATCCCCCTACACTATCAATTGCTAGTCCCTAGCAATCCGATCATATAAAGTAATGAAAGGATCAAAAGAATACCAAGGGTACCCCGTTTTGACTTTTTATTGAATGCAAGAAATTTAAACTATAAAAAAAATAGATAACATGCTTGATTTTCAAAAATGGCATCATGGAACGGGATTCACACAAAATGGGTGTCTCCAGGGAATTGTAATCGTCATCCTCTTTTTAATACTCCCAACTAAGGTTAAACTCATTGTGCAAATGTTTTTGTAAAATGCTAACGCTACTTATACTAATAATCTATTTAAGCCGAAACTTAACTTTTCACTCCCACAATTATTCAAGAAGTTAGGTGAGTGTGCTTATTTTCAAAATTTTGACCGCAAAAATCGACATTTATTATGGTTGTTATTTTTTTAATTCAAATACTAATTTACCGGGAACCTCAAAAATCTAAGGATCAAAAAGGGCCTTTTCCATGTAGCGGCTTTCTTCTCGGCACATCCCAAACCAGTTGGTTTTAGGTGACCAGGCTTTTGACACCACACAGAGAATAGTACCGGAATCAACGGAATTTTGATTTCAAAGATTTTAGATATTCCCACTAAGTTAGTATTAAATACTTAAATAAATAACAACAAACGATCATTTAGAGATTAGAGACTCAAAGGAGAGATCACTCCATGTAACGGCTTTCTTCTCGGCACATCCCGAACCAGTTGGTTTTAGGTGACCAGGCTTTTGACACCCCACATAGAATAGTACCGGAGCTTTCGGGACCTTTGAAATCAACAATCTACCAAATTACCGTTTAACCTTTATGACAAAATTGACAAATACTAGTTCAACTCCCGATTTAAATTTAAGAAAAAGAAAGTTTCCTACATTTATTCATATAAACAACATATACATCTTTACTTTTGCAACATTATAACTTATTTCATTTTGCAATATCATTCCATTTTCTTATTTTGCAATATCATTCCATTTTTTCATTTTTTTCTTTTTATTTATTTATTATTTATTTTTATTTTTTTTTATGTATAGGAAAATATGCTTTCTCAAAAATTTAAATAAAAAGTTGAACTCGGACTCTATATCAAAATTGTATAAAAATTTGTTTTGCATAACACAATGATTTTAACGTTCAAACGTTTGAAAACAGCACTTATTTAGTCAGATTAGGAGCTCCTGGGAGGAAAAGCCATAGATTACTTATATAAGCTCTAAAGAGAACCAACTACTCCACGCTTAGCATTTTCATTTGCACAATTTGTAAAACCTTAGTCTAATCGTTAAGGAAGCAGCCAGATCAAAACTCTGGCAGAGTCGGGATTCCCCTTGTTCTAACCTAATCAAGACTAAACACACTTTTTTTTTTATGCAATTTCTTATTTACAAAAGAAAAAAATTTAAAATTTTGGTCAAAACGGGGGTACTAGGGCACTAGAAGGTACACATGTGATCAAATTTGCTAGAATTCCCCCCCCCCCCCCCACTTAGAATTGAATATTGCCCTCAATATTCAAAGTACCGGCTATTATGCCGACACTTAGAACGTAAAAAGGTAATACTACTAGCCAAGTGTGGGAAATAAATCTTTTTTTTTCACAAACAGGATTAATAAGATATCCCTAGATAATCGTTAGCAAAAAGATCGGATATTGGGCGGCTGGATTGAAAACAGGCGCATCAATCATCACGATCTAAGGGAAACCTGAAAATAAGAGCAAACAACACACAAAACAAAGCACAGTAGAGGAATTCCCCCACACGCAGTGTTAGAAAATAGAAAGAAGACAGAAACATGGGTTGTCACCCATGAAGTGCTAATGTTTTTGCTAACCGAGTCACTAGCTTGACTCGACCCCGAATTCATTGGTCCATGGAGAAAGTTTGGAGATCCGGGACAACCATGGGTGGTATATCCCCTCCAAAGTAATGCTTCAACCTATGACCGTTCACCTTGAAGTTTGGTCCATCGGTTTGAGATAACTCGACGGTACCATAAGGAAAAACTTTGGCAATGGTGAATGGTCCGGTCCAACAAGTTTTAAGTTTTCCCGAAAACATCTTCAATCTAGAGTTAAAAAGAAGGACTCGATCACCAATGTTGAAAACGCGGTTTTTGATCTTGGAGTCACGGATCTTCTTTGTCTTTTCTTTGTAAATCAAAGAGTTCTTGTAGGCTTGATCACGAAGTTCATTTAATTCATAGAGTTGAACCTTCCGGTGATTATCCGCGGACTTAAGGTCAAAGTTTGCATGATTCAAGGCCCAATAGGCTTTGTGCTCGAGTTCGATCGGTAGATGACATGCGTTTCCGTACACAAGCTTGTAAGGAGTACACCCGATGGGTGTTTTGTAAGCGGTACGGAAGGCCCAAAGTGCATCATCTAATTTATCCGACCAAGATGCACGGTTTTCACCTAGGGTCCTTTCCAAGATTCTTTTTAAACAACGGTTGGAAACTTCCACTTGTCCACTAGTTTGTGGGTGATACACGGTAGAAAGACGGTGAGTGACACCGTACTTAAGCATGACCTTTGCAAATTGGTCATTGCAAAAATGCTTACCGCGATCACTAATGATAGCACGGGGAGTTCCAAACCGAGCAAAGGGAGATTTCAAAATTTTAACAACTACTCTGGCATCGTTGGTGGGGAGTGCTTTCGTTTCAACCCATTTAGACAAGTAATCAACAGCCACGGGTATGTACTTGTTCCCTCGTGAAGACGGGAACGGCCCCATAAAGTCGATGCCCCAAACGTCAAAGATTTCGCAAACTTGAATGAAATTTTGTGGCATTTCATCTTTTTGCGAGATTTTCCCGTGACGTTGACAAGAGTCACAAGATTTGACTAAGTCATGGGCATCATGATAAATTGTGGGCCAATAGAAACCGGAGTCAAACACCTTTTTGGCGGTGTAGTTCGGGCCATGATGTCCCCCGGTGGGTCCATTGTGGCAAGCCTTAAGAATATCCATGGCTTCTTGGCCATGAACACACCGCCGGATGACTTGATCCGCACACACTTTAAACAAGTAGAGGTCGTCCCAAAAGTAATGCTTCACGTCTTTGAAGAATTTGTTCTTTTGTTGGGACGACATCCCTTTAACAACAAAGTTTCCCGCATGGTAGTTTGCAAAATCGGCAAACCATGGGGTACTAAAATCACCACGAAAAGATACCACGTTAAGTATCTCGAGAGGAAATGTTTCATTTATTTCCTTTTTCTCGAGCACACTTTGATGAGGATTCTCTAATCGGGACAGATGATCAGCTGCGAGGTTCTCGTCTCCTTTTTTATCACGGATGATGATATCAAATTCTTGAAGGAGGAGAACCCATCGGAGCAATCTCGGCTTTGCATCTTGTTTTTCAAAAAGATATTTAAGAGCCGAGTGATCCGTATACACTATGCTTTTTGACAAGATTAAGTATGGCCGGAATTTTTCGAAAGCATACACCACGGCTAATAATTCTTTCTCCGTAGTGGTGTAATGAGCTTGAGCATCGGTCATAGTTTTGCTTGCATAGTGTATAGGCTGAAAATGTTTTGTTTTTCATTGCCCCAAGACCGCACCTATGGAAAAATCACTAGCATCACACATGAGCTCAAAAGGTAGGACCCAATCGGGGGCAACTAAGATTGGTGCTTCAGTAATTTTCTTCTTAAGAGTCTGAAAAGCTTCAATGCACTCTTTAGAAAAAATGAATTGAGTTTCTTTCTCAAGGAGACGAGTCATCGGCCGGGCGATTTTTGAAAAATCTTGAATGAATCTACGATAGAAACCGACGTGACCAAGAAAACTCTGAACACCTTTGACGGTAGTGGGATGAGGTGGTTTAGCAATAACATCAACTTTAGCCTTATCGACCTCAATCCCGTTCTTAGTCATCTTATGGCCGAGGACAATGCCCTCTTTGACCATGAAATGACTTTTCTCCCAATTTAGACAAAGATTAGTGTCTTCACAACGTTTAAGCATATTGTCCAAATGGGAGAGACATGTTCTGAAAGAATCCCCAAAGACCGAGAAATCATCCATAATGACCTCCATAGTTTTCTCGATCATATCGTGAAATATGGCCATCATACTATACACCTTTGGAACGTGCCCGGAGCATTACATAAGCCAAAAGGCATACGTCGGTAGGCAAATGTTCCGTAAGGGCACGTGAAAGTGGTCTTTTCTTGGTCTTGCGGATCGATGGGAATTTGGAAGTAACTCGAGAAACCGTCGAGAAAACAATAGTACTCGTTTCCCGCTAGTCTTTCGAGCATTTGGTCCATGAAGGGTAAAGGAAAGTGGTCTTTATGGGTGGCGTCATTTAACTTTCGGTAGTCAATGCATACACGCTATCCCATTACCAATTGAGTAGGGATCAACTCGTTTTCATCATTTTCAACAACGGTAATGCCACCCTTTTTAGGCACACAATGCACGGGGCTCACCCAAGGACTATCCAAGATAGGGTAAATCAAGCCGGCATCAAGGAGTTTGAGAACCTCCTTTTTGATAACCTCATGGATTTTAGGATTAACCCTTCTTTGATGTTGAACCGCTAGTTTAAAGTCATCTTCCATTAAAATCTTGTGTGTACAAAATTCCGGGTTAACACCCTTAATGTCGGAAAGTTTCCAAGCGATGGCTCGCTTGTGTGACTTTAAAACCTTTATAAGAGCGGCTTTCTCCTCATCATTCAAATCTTTAGCAATTATGACGGGTAATTTATCGGTACCCTCCAAAAATGCATATTCGAGATGAGGCGGTAAGTCCTTAAGTTCGACCTCCGGAGGATCATTAGAATTTTCAATAGGTTTGATTTCCTCATTATGAAGTTCTTTTGAAGGGAGAGATGATGGATCATCATTAAGCAACTTCTCAAGGAGAAGAATGTCCCCTGCCGGGTCAAATACACCATTATCAATTCCAGATGGAATTGAATCACAAGATAAACAAGCTTCAATATCTTCCAAAATGAAGTCACCTCCCTCAAACGGAGTAAGAGAGGGGGAAGAGAGAGCAACGGTAGGATCTAATGAAGTGGGATTGCCACTTAGCACTTCATGGAAGTATTCCTCGCATGTAGCATCAATGATATCAATTTGGTTAATTGACTCGCTTCCATGCTCGAGAGGATATTTTGAAGTGCTTTCAATATTTATGACCAATTTTTCATCTCCGACCCTAAGAGTCATCTCACCTTCGTAGACATCGATTAATGCATGAGCCGTTTTCAAGAATGGTCTTCCCAAGATAAGGGGGACACGGGGATCGGCATCAAAATCGACCACTACGAAGTCAGCAGGAAAATGGAACTTGTCTACCTTAACGAAGACATCTTCGGCAATACCTTTCGGAATGGTAACCGATCGGTTTGCAAGTTCGAGAGTCATTCGTGTAGGAGTAAGCTCCGGAAGAGAAAGATTTTACCAAACGGAAAGAGGCATTAGATTGATGCTTGCGCCGAGATCGGCCAAGGCTAAGCATTCATCTAGCTTCTGAAAATCACAAGGAATGAGAAATTTGCCGGGGTCTCGTAGTTTTTTTGGCAACTTTTTAAGAAGCACCGCCGAACAATTCTCATTTAATGGAGTCTTGGTTAATTCAAACAATTTTTCCTTATTGCTAAGGAGACTCTTGAATGTAGAAGCAAATTTTGGCATATAAAGAAGAGCATCCGCGAAACTAATATCGAAGTGTAACTTTTGAAAGATTTCAAGAAACTTCATCATTTGACTATTGGTTTTGTCATGGAGCTTTTGATCGTTAAGCCTCGAAGGATATGGAATTGAAGGCTTAGGATTGGTTTTCGGAACATCGGGTTCCAGAATTGAAGATTGGACGACCGGAGGTTGGACGGGTGCTGTACTTTATTGGCTTGAAGAGTGCACTTTGTCCTTTGTCACTTTGGTCTCTCGTTCCACTTCCCTCACCGGAGAAGGAGTAGGAATCGAGGGTCCATCATATGCCTTACCACTACGAGTGGTAATAGCTTTCAACTCACCCTTTGGGTTGGGAATGGTATTTAAATTAAGCATTGTAATTTACTTATTTTTAATTCAATTTCAGTTTTTTCCTTCGAATTCATTTTATATCAAACTCCTGTAATTCTTAATTTAAATGCAAGTATTGTTTTAAGCTTAAACTAAGTGCTCCAATAAGCTCATTTGAGCTTATTAAAGCTTTTTCAAATTTATTAAAGTTAGTTCTGTGTTAAGTGCAAAAAGTGGGAAAGGTCAACGAAAGTCAACATAAGCCAAAACAAGCTCACTTGGTGAGAATAAGCTGATAGGGATAAGCTCAGGGGATTTTTAGCTTGTTATTGACAAGCTAGGCTTGTTTTCTGATCAGAACATCCCATTTTAAGCTCATTGCACCTGTAAGCTAATTTCTCAATTTTTGCATATTTTATATTGCACTGTTCACTAGCTTATTCTAGCTTATTTTGCTTCTTTCCTGCTTATTGTTAGTGTAAAATTGCTCTGTATCAATTTTTTGTAATTTAAAAACCAATTGCTTCAATTTTCTTTAAAATCTCATTTAAAAGCCAAAAATAGCTTAATCTTAGTTAGCTTATTTCCAGTGCTTATTTCCTATTGAATTTTGCTATTTAGGACTTAATACAACTTAATGCATATGTATCTTTCAAAGTTATAGCTTAAATAGGGTACTAATAGAGTAAAATGCAAAACAGTCCCTCAGTAAGGGGTGTTTGGCATAAGCTTATTTAATGGGTCAAATTCATCTGTACTGTTCATCTGCACTTGTGACTAGTTTGATCTTGCTTCATTTAGTTAAAATAAGCTGTTTGTAGTGAGTTTTGAGCTGCTTTGAAGGTCTTGGTAGATTTAAGTTTGGAATCCTAGGATTTAGGTTGTGCACTGTTCTAATAAGCTTCTTATAAGCTTAAGCTTAATCATTCCTTGTTTGTGGTATTTCTATGTTCATTTTAGGTTGATAAGTTGATGTTCAAAAGATAGATTCAATAGGTTTGAGTTTAATGTAGTTTTGACTCATTTCAGTACATAAATAGCAAAATCTGCATAAGTATATTTATTTCTTAAATTCAGCCTATGTTTTTCATTTTTCATTTCTTCTTTATAAGCCCTTTTAAGCTCAAATTTGGTACAATCACTCTTGGGTAGCTTATCTACTTATTCCACATTTTTTAGATTTTTTATATTAGCTTTTCAATAGCTTTTCAGTAGCTTAATAATCACCTCAGTGGGCTGTTTTTGCCATACTATTTTGTGCAGATCAGCCCATGTTTTTTATTTTTCATTTCTTCGTTATAAGCCCAAATAAGCTCAAATTTTGTAAAATTACCATTGGGTAGCTTACCTAGTTGTTACATATTTTTATGAATTTTTTAGAATAGCTTATACTAGCTTTTTATTGGCTTAAAGTTAGCCATTTTTGCCCTGTTCACCTCAGTAGACTAGCATAACTTGTAATGTTAATAAGTGCTTATTTGCTTGTTCTTTTGGCTTATTCTGAGATAAATGGTCCATCTAGATTGTGAATAGCCTGACTTAGCTTATTTTAGTCGTTTTTTTATTAGATAATTTTTTTTTTAGCTTATAGTAGATTGTTTATAAGTCGTTTTTAGTTTATGTTTACATATTTTAGCATAGAAATCCAAAATATCCCTTTTCACTATTCATCACACACAATCACGAACCGAATCACTCAATCCATAAAGCAAAATGGAGTTTCCCAAGATAGCATTCGTTTGAATCTCTTTCCATTCTCTTTATCCCACGAAGCTGAAACTTGGTTTTATACCTTAAAAACACATTCAATTCATACTTGGGAAGAGATGTTCCTCAAGTTTCTTTCAAAATACTTTCCATATTCTAAAACAGTGCAGCTAAGGAAAGACATTCGAAATTTCCAGCAATTGCCCATGGAGTCGGTATTTGAAGCTTGGGAACGATTCAAATCTTTGTTACGGAAATGTCCTGATCACAAAATTTTGCTTCTTGATCAAATCCTAACCTTTTATAATGGCATAACTCCGATTAATCAAGATAAAATTATGTTGGCAGCCGGTGGGAATCTCATGCGGAAAACTCCACAAGAAGCGTATGATTTGATCGAGAATATGACACTTCATCATTATCAGTGGGATGCTGAAATTCAGCATGACCCTACCACTATGATGAGTGATCATTATTCCGAGAAAATTTCCGTATTGAGTACACAAATTGAGGTCCTTGGCAAGAAAGAAAATTATATAAGTGAAAATTGTCAATCTCAGCCAGGACCAGGTCATCCACACACCTTTTACTATTCAGACTCTGATGAGAGTGATGAGGATGAACCTTCAGAAGTATTAAAAGTTGAGACGTCGATACTTCCTCCGAGTGGCAATCCCAATCCGCCTTCCGAACTCGTCATTTCCGACTCTTCCCCTTCTCTCATTCCGTTTGAGGGAAGTGATATATCTACGAAAGAGCTCGAGGTTTTCCCGAAGGAAGCTGATAAGGATGTTATTGTTGAAGATAAGCCGTTAGATCCTCCGGAGCTCGAGCTCGAGGATTCTTTTCCCGAATATGAGAGTTTTATCTTTGATACCGAAGAAGAGAGTAGTGGCAATCCCACTTCTCATCCCGATTATTCTCTCCCGGCTTATGAAGCCTTTTGCTTTGACATCGATCTTTCGGAAGAGCCGAGTAGTGGCAGTACCACTTCTCATGCTTATATCTCTCTTCCCGAGTTTGATTCGTTTCTCTTTGATAAGAATGATTCGTCTATCTTTGAAGAGTTCTCCGATGAATTCTCTCAGCCGGAGTATGATCATTTTTATTTTGATCTTGAGAAAGATTTTAGTCTGGGGGAGGTGTTCTTGATCATAAGAATTTGCTTATTGATGAAATCATCCCAACCCTCCCTCCCGAAGCTTTTCTTGCAAGTGAACCTAAGAGTTTTAATGACAAATTTGCTTTTAATGATGAAGAGTTTTTCACGATAATCATCAAAATCTTTCTTCCCTTCATCACATATGATGTGATTTCTCCTCTCCTTCACTCATTCGGGAGTGAAGACACCATTTTTGACCCCGGCATCTCCATTTATCATTCTTTTGAGCCAGGGTGTATCTCATCGGTGTGGAACTTTCATTAAAATTCAATGATTATCCAAACATCTTGAATGAAAGTCCGATGAAGATTTTCGCTTCCACTTGCTTTCCCATGGACCAATGAATTCGGGTTCGAGTCAAGCTAGTGACTCGGTTAACAAAAACATTAGCACCACATGGGTGACAACCCATGTTTCTGACTTCTTTCTATTTTCTGACACTAAGTGTGGGGGAATTCCTCTACTGTGCTTTGTTTTGTGTATTGTTTGCTCTTGTTTGCAGGTTTCCCTTAGATCGTGATGATTGATGTGCCTGTTTTCAATCCAGCCGCCCAATATCCGATCTTTTTGCTAACGATTATCTAGGGATATCTTTTTAATCCTGTTTGTGAAAAAGAGAATTTTGTCACACACTTGGCTATTAGTATTACCTTTTTACGTTCTAAGTGTCGGCATAATAGCCGGTACTTTGAATATTGAGGGCAATATTCAATTCTAAGTGTGGGGGGGAATTCTCGCGAATTTTGTCACATGTGTACCTTCTAGTGCCCTAGTACCCACGTTTTGACCAAAATTTTAAATTTTTTTCGTTTTTAAATAAGAAATTACATGAAAAAAAAGTGCCTTGCACATAAAAAGTGTTTAGTCTTGATTAGGTTAGAACAAGGGGAATCCCGACTCTGCCAGAGTGTTGATCTGGCTGCTTCCTTAACGATTAGACTAAGGTTTTACGATTTGTGCAAATGAAAATGCTAAGCGTAGAGTAATTGGTTCTCTTTAGAGCTTATACAAGTAATCTATGGCTTTTCCTCCCAGAAGCTCTTAATATAACTAAATTAGTGCTGTTTTCAAACTTTTGAACGTTAAAGTCGTTGTGTTATGCAAAACAAATTTTTATACAATTTTGATATAGAGTCCGAGTTCAACTTTTTATTTTAATTTTTGAGAAAGCATATATATATATTAAAAAAACAAAAAACAAAAAAAAAAAAAAAAAAAAAAAAAAAAAAAAAAAAAAAGGAATGATATTGCAAAATAAGAAAATGGAATGATATTGCAAAATGCAATAAGTTTTGATGTTGCAAAAGTAGAGATGTATATGTTGAATAAATGTAGGAAACTTGCTTTTTCTTAAGTTTAAATCGGAAGTTGAACTAGGATTCGTCAATTTTGTCATAAAGGTTAAACGGTAATTTGGTAGATTGTTGATTTCAAAGACCTCGAAAGCTCCGGTACTATTCTCTGTGAGGTGTCAAAAGCCTTGTCAACTAAAACCAACTGGTTTGGGATGTGCCGAGAAGAAAGCCGTTACGTGGAGTGATCTCACCTTTGAGTCTCTAATCTCTAAATGATCGTTTGTTGTTATCTATTTAAGTATTTAATACTAGCTTAGTGGGAATATCCAAAATCTTTGAAATCGAAATTCCGCTGATTCCGGTACTATTCTCTGTGGGGTGTCAAAAGCCTGGTCACCTAAAACCAACTGGTTTGGGATGTGCCGAGAAGAAAGCCGCTACATGGAAAAGGCCCTTTTCGATCCTTAGATTTTCGAGGTTCCCGGTAAATTAGTATTTGACTTAAACAAATAACAACCATAATAGATGTCGATTTTTGCGGTCAAAAATTTTGAAAATAAGCACAGTCACCTAAATTGAATAAATTGTGGGAGTGAAAAGTTAAGTTTCGGCTTACATAGATTATTAGTATAAGTAGTGTTAGCATTTTACAAAAGCATTTGCACATTAAGTTTAAGCTTAGTTGGGAGTATAAAAAGAGGATGACGATTACAATTCCCTCAAGACACCCATTTTGTATGAATCCCGTTCCATGATACCATTTTTGAAAATCAAGCACGTTATCTATTTTTGTTCTAGTTTAAATTTCTTGCATTGAATAAAAAGTCAAAACGGGGTATGCTTGGTATTCTTTTAATCCTTTCATTACTTTATATGATCGGATTGCTAGGGACTAGCAATTGATAGTGTGGGGGGATGATGAGTGCCTATTTACTCATCATTTTAGACCCATATAAGACACAAAAATGACAAAAAACACCCAAATAGACCAAATATTGTTGCAAATATTCATGGTTTGTGTTTTTATGTGTTTCAGGTACAAAAGGATTGAAAACAGGGCAAAAACGGACAAAATCGAGCACGAGACTGGAAAATCGTCAAAAGCCGAGGCCGGGAAAGAATTTCGAGTTTGGACCAAGATATTTCTCAAGAAGTCAAAGTCAACCCTCAAAGAATATCAAACTGTCAAAAATGGTCCTTGGAGATAATTTTCAGATTTGGCATAATTGATCCCTGAATTTACAGAATATGGCAGTTTTGGTCCCTAAGCTAAACCTAATTCCAAAACTAATCCTAAACTACTACAACTAAACTTATCCCTTTTAACCTTTAACTAAACCCAGCCCAACACCAAATAAACCCAAGCCCAATCACCATAAAACCCAACCCGTTAATCCTTTAGCTAAATACCATGGTCAACACAAGGTCAAACCCACTCACCCCAAACCATTGCCCGCCAAAACCACCCACTCACCTATGATTCTTGCTCAATGTCCCCCCTATAGTACCTCTGCACCAGCCGCCCTACTTCCCCCTCTTCGTATGTCCCCAGCAAATCCCATGTGCACAAAACAGCCTATTTAAACCCATAATCCAACTTTCCCGCCAAAAAGCATTTAACGGCTAAGATTGAATTAAGCCAATCCAAGGGCTTGTAATTGATCAAGGAGACTTTTCAAGGATATAAAAGGGTCTGCAAAAGAACAAGACAAGAAGTTAGTTTTGAATATAAGCTCAGTAGTTAAATTATGTCGAATTCAATGTTGTTAAGTTAAACTTAATGGGTTTTAGTATTTTTCAGTTGTATATTTAAATTAAGCATTGTAATTTACTTATTGTTAATTCAATTTCAGTTTTTACCTTCGAATTCATTTTATATCAAACTCCTGTAATTCTTAATTTAAATGCAAGTATTGTTTTAAGCTTAAAATAAGTGCTCTAATAAGCTCATTTGAGCTTATTAAAGCTTTTTTAAATTTATTAAAGTTAGTTTTGTGTTAAGTGCAAAAAGTGGGAAAGGTCAACGAAAGTCAACATAAGCCAAAACAAGCTCACTTGGTGAGAATAAGCTGATAGGGATAAGCTCAGGGGATTTTTAGCTTGTTATTGACAAGCTAGGCTTGTTTTCTGATCAAAACATCCCATTTTAAGCTCATTGCACCTGTAAGCTAATTTCTCAATTTTTGCATATTTTATATTGCACTGTTCACTAGCTTATTCTAGCTTATTTTGCTTCTTTCCTGCTTATTGTTAGTGTAAAATTGCTCTGTATCAGTTTTTTGTAATTTAAAAACCAATTGCCTCAATTTTCTTTAAAATCTCATTTAAAAGCCAAAATTAGCTTAATCTTAGTTAGCTTATTTCCAGTGCTTATTTCCTGTTGAACTTTTCTATTTAGGACTTAATACAACTTAATGCATATGTATCTTTCAAAGTTATAGCTTAAATAGGGTACTAATAGAGTAAAATGCAAAACAGTCCCTCAGTAAGGGGTGTTTGGCATAAGCTTATTTAATGAGTCAAATTCATCTGTACAGTTCATATGCACTTGTGACTAGTTTGATCTTGCTTCATTTAGTTAAAATAAGCTGTTTGTAGTGAGTTTTGAGCTGCTTTGAAGGTCTTGGTAGATTTAAGTTTGGAATCTTAGGATTTAAGTTGTGCACTGTTCTAATAAGCTTCTTATAAGCTTAAGCTTAATCATTCCTTGTTTGTGGTATTTCTATGTTCATTTTAGGTTGATAAGTTGATGTTTAAAAGATAGATTCAATAGGTTTGAGTTTAATGTAGTTTTGACTCATTTCAGTACATAAATAGCAAAATCTGCATAAGTATATTTATTTCTTAAATTCAGCCTATGTTTTTCATTTTTCATTTCTTCGTTATAAGCCCTTTTAAGCTCAAATTTGGTACAATCACTCTTGGGTAGCTTATCTACTTATTCCACATTTTTCAGATTTTTTATATTAGCTTTTCAATAGCTTTTCAGTAGCTTAATAATCACCTCAGTGGGCTATTTTTGCCATACTATTTTGTGCAGATCAGCCCATGTTTTTTATTTTTCATTTCTTCGTTATAAGCCCAAATAAGCTCAAATTTTGTAAAATTACCATTGGGTAGCTTACCTAGTTGTTACATATTTTTTAGAATAGCTTATACTAGCTTTTTAATGGCTTAAAGTTAGCCATTTTTGCCCTGTTCACCTCAGTAGACTAGCATAACTTGTAATGTTAATAAGTGCTTATTTGCTTGTTCTTTTGGCTTATTCTGAGATAAATGGTCCATCTAGATTGTGAATAGCCTGATGATGAGTGGCCTTTTACTCATCATTTTATACCCGAAAAACCCCACAAAAATGACCAAAAACACCCAAATGGACCAAATATTGTCACAAATATCCTTGGATTGTGTTTTATGTGTTTCAGGTACAAAAGGATTGAAAACGGGGCAAATATGGACAAAACCGAGCTTGGAATGGAAAAGAGCCGAAAACCGAAGCCGGAAAAGACATTTTTCATGTGGATTTAATTCGAGCTCAAAATCCCAAAATAGCCCTTGGATTATTTTTACTTCACAACATTGGTCCCTAGAATTAACTTTGCAAGTTGGCAAGAATGGTCCCTACAATTTCCTAAATTACAACTTTAGTCCCTAAACTATCCATTTTATCCTAACCAACAACACTACAACCAGATCCAAACTAATTACCCATCCCATGTTTTTTTTATCCAACCCAAAAAACCCACAAGCCCATCACCACAAGGCCCAATCCCACCCTTTTTAGTTAAACTACGGGGTCAAAACAATGGTCAAACCCCTAACCACTATTCACCTTCTTCCTAAACACCATTATCCCGCCAAAACATCCCTAACCTCTTCCCTGTCACTTTCTGGCTTTCCACCTCACCACACCAGTCCAAACCCTTCACATGGATGTGTTCCCCCCTCCTCCTTGCCACCTCATCTATCCATGGGACAAGAAACCCATCTACGGCCAAGATTGGAAGTTGTGGAGAGCAAGAAAATCCGAGGGCTGAGAAAGTAGCTAAAGAAACACAACTGGGATTCGTCTCACACAAGAAGCACAAGTGCAGAGAAACCCTAATTTTATTTTTAGTATAAATAGGAGTAGTGCTACAGTAGTATAGTCAGGTTTTATTTAGCTTATTTTAAGGTACTTCTAATTTTGTTTAGCTTATTTTTATTCCAGCTTTGTAATTCACTTTTGTTTTAATATAAATTCAGTCTTTATTTTAATTCTTCAAAAAATTCCAAAAATATAGTTATAGCTTATTAACTGCTTATTGCTTGTTTTTTATCTGCTTATTGCTTGAACTTGTGATTATTTAGATGTAATACAGATAACCTGAACTTAGTTAGCTAGTATGAGTTAGTTTTGTTAGTTTTGCCTTAAAAAACCAAGAAAAGCCACACAAAAAAAACAGCCCATTAGCTTATTGCTTACTAGAGCTTATTTTAAAACTTAAAATGTGTTCATTTAGGTTAAAAGTAGTTAGTAACTCAGTAGGAATGAGTTTCATTGCTTAGTTTGATAGTTGTAGTGAAAAATCATCAAGATCAGTTCTTATGGGAGTGTTTGGATTCTGGGTCAAAATGGGTCACAATTGTGTGGTACTGTTCATTTGCATTTTTTCTAAGTTGAATCTTGATTAACTTAGCATATTCAAGTTTTTATTAGGGGCTTTTGGTCTGTTTTTAAGGATTTGTAAGATTTGAGTTCATTAGTGCACAAGTAGGGTAGTTGCTGATTTAGAAGAAGCCCTTACAGCCATAAGCTCAATTGGTGCTTATTTTGGTATTCTTTATACTCACTTTAACCCACTTGGTTGAGTTTGAAAGGGCTGCAATAGTTGATTAAGTTTTGAGCCTATTTGGTTATATGAGTACACATTAGTTATTGCAGACTAAAATTTTTGAGTTTTCCATTTGTGCAGCCTAGGTTTTTGATTTTTAAAATGCTCATGTTAAGTTGTAACAAGCCCAAAATCAGCATAGTCAAACTTGGCCTGCTTATCTAGTTGATCCCATTTTTTTTGGAATTTTAGGATTTTTCTTTGACAGCTTTAAATTGGCCTTAAATTGCCATTTTTGCCCTGACCAAGGCTGCATCAGCAGCCCTCAGTTTCTTTATTTTGCTTATTGTGTCTGTTTGAGTGCTTATTTGGTAGTAATATTAGCTTATTCTGAATATCTTAAATCCCTTAAAATAGATTTAGTTAAAAGTAGCTTAATCAAGTTTCCCCATAGCTTACTTTAGCTTATTTGCTTTCTAGCTTAATTTTTCAAATTTTCACTTTCTTCAAATGCTCCACTGTTTAGATTTGTTAAGCTGGTTCTCAGCTTATTTGTGGATTTAAAAATTGTTCACTTTTCAAAAATAGCTTATTCTATAGTGCTTATCAGTTTTTTTTTTAAATGAAAAAAAAAAATAGATTTCACAAAAAGGTGACCCAAGGGATTCGAACCTGGGTCTCCTAGCTCACACACACAAGCCTTAACCATTGCAGCCTTGGGATTTTTCTGAGATCTTTTGCACCATCAATCCTTTTAACCCTTTTTTTTTTCTTTATAAGCTTATTTAACTGATTAGCTTATTTTTAGCTTATTTCCAAAAGCTGTCTCACTTTTAGTATTTTTTTCTAGCTTCAGTATACCTTTTAGTACTTTCCCAAAAAATTTCAGATTTTTCTCAATAGTTTAAGTATTTTTAATTATTTATTTTCTTTTAAATAGTTTTTAATTCATATTAATTAAAATAAAAATCAAAAAAATATAATTCTTTTTTCTAAAATTTTCTTTTTACATTTAGGACTTAGAAAAATTAAATTTGCATCCGTAGGATTAATTTTTAAAGATTTTTACGTTTAGGCTCGTTTTTAGATTACCGTTCGCGCTTCTTAATTTTTGTTTTATTAGATATTAAAAACCAAAAAGTGAAAATCCGTATTTCAAGCATTTTAATACCAAACCTCAAACGGTATCCTCAATTTCACACCTCGTTGGGACTACGACCCGGGTATTCACTTATCCGGTTTATTACTTCGTATTGCGTTGAGTTTTACTTGATAACCTTTTTCCTAAAGGGTTAGCTTGTGATTATTCAATCACATGACTTAGCTTATTTTAGTCGTTTTTTTTATTAGATAGATTTTTTTTTAGCTTATAGTAGATTGTTTATAAGTCGTTTGTAGTTTATGTTTACATATTTTAGCATAGAAATCCAAAATATCCCTTTTCACTATTCATCACACACAATCACGATCCGAATCACAAATTTCATTCATTCCTTCGTTGGGAAAACGACTCGGGTTTACATATTTCCTTTGTAATCCTTTGAGAAAAATATATATTGATTTTCGCGAATCAATCATCCTCAGTGTCCTCGGGCAAACCTTTTTCCCATGGCTCTACTGACATACACAAGTCAGTGGGGTCAGGAACCTTCACCCTCTCACATCTCGATGAAGGCATTAGTCAATCATAACCTTTGCCTGAGGGAGAACAGGGTCCTAAATCCTCAGTAGAGCAGCACTACTCTACTGAGAAGGGGAGCCACACCCATTCACATCCCGCTTACGGTCCTGAGAAATCACACTCAGGATCTCAGGAAGGAACGGTCTCTAAATCCTCATCAGGGCAGTACAACCCTGCTGAGAAGGGAGACCTCAACATCTCAATGCCTCATGATAGTACTGGAGAACACCCGCCAGTCCTTGAAGGCACTTAGGGGGAGAAAGACTCAGAGGGACTAAAACCACCCATTGATACGGAACCCACAACCCCCCATGGCGAATCCAGTCACTTGGGAACTGACTCCAAAGTCCAGGCTGAGCAAACC
This sequence comes from Artemisia tridentata subsp. tridentata, assembly GCA_021014915.2. Taxonomy (NCBI): domain Eukaryota; kingdom Viridiplantae; phylum Streptophyta; class Magnoliopsida; order Asterales; family Asteraceae; genus Artemisia; species Artemisia tridentata. The sequence goes on from CP139508.1 coordinate 351,183,422, forward strand.
CACTCAGTGCACTTGGAGGGGTCAGGACCTGGCCACAACGAAGGCAAACCCTCTTCTGAGGGGGAGCTGGATTCTTCCCTGGTTCCTACTTTGGCGGATCTTCAGAACTTAATAAATGATGTATCAGACGAAGAGATGGTAGATTTTGGGGACGAAGAACTTTTTGGTGTTGGGGAGGAAACGAAGACTGACACATACAACTCTCCTCAGCACATTGAACAACCATCTCCTCCTCCTGAGGATCAGCCAGGGCCACTCACCTAACCATCAACATCATCATCATCATCAGGCACCTCCTCTGCTCCTACTACTCCTCAGTGGTTGCAAAAGTATGATAATTTTCTTCCACTCACTGAAAGGCAGCTGGTAATGTTCCTCCGCAAAGCCAACCATGCTCTCTTTCGTGAACTTTCAGAAGAACAATGGGAACAGCATACTGAAGCAGCAGCCAACTATGCTGACTTCAGGGCTACTGTTGAAGAATCTCAGGGAAAAGTGCTTCAGGTCTCCAAACTCACTGACAAACAACTCAGTGACCTGAGGGAATCTCTTGACTGTATGGGTATTGAACAAGACAAGCAGCTCACCAATATCCTAAATACTCTTGATTCCATTCAGGAGGAAATGAGAGATGACCCAACCCTGATCACAAAGCTGAAAGAGTACATGGATACTCAGAAGACCACCTCCACCAACATTGCTGAGCTTCTAAAGCTTCTTCAGGGGGTGGATCTTAAACCCATAAGGTCTCAGCAATATTCTATTCAACAGTCAGTCACTGATTCCAAGGATTGCCTGACCAACCTATCCTCAGCCTTTGATCAGCTCTCCAACAAACATAATGAGCTGATCACCCATTACACCACAAAGGTAACTGAACTCACTGAAACTCAGGCTACCATGGCAGAAGAAATGTCCACACTGAAGAATGAGACCACTGAAGTTAAGAAAATGGTCTCCAGCATCCTGTCAATTCTTCAGGCCTCTCCGGTTACCCCAACTCCTCAGTCAACAGGTGCATACACTGAAGTTCCAGCATCTGTTGAGGGGGAGAAACTTGATGATCCTACTCCTGAACCTTCATCCTCTGCCCTTGTTGTTGCTACAATACTTGTCCAACCTGAAGCAACAACAACGGAAGTCCCTGAAACTTCCACCAGTCAACCCCCTCCCACTGACAAAGGGAAGGGAATCATGGTGACTGAAGATCCTCCTCAAATGCAACTGGTGCCAGCATCAACCGAAGTGCATCCTAATCCGGATTCACCTTTTGAAGTTACATTGGATGATGGAAGCAAGTTCTTTGGAACTCCTCAGGAAGTGGCCGAAGTCCTGGATGAACAGGACAAAAGAAAGGCTAAGGAAAAGGCTGAGCAACTCAACAGACCCATAATTATTGAAGTTGCCAAGGAGGTAATAAAGGAAACCGATCAGGATATCAGGGGGGAAGAATTCCTCAAACTTCAGGCCGACCTCATCAGGGAACACAATGAGCAGGCCAGGCTTAAAGATGAAAGGAGGAAGAAAACCTATGAGAGGTATATGTGGCACATGACAAAGACCAAGGGAGAAGGCACAATCACTGACATGACCATTTACCTAACCAAGCCCATAAGTGTAACGGTTCACAGGGGGCCAAGAAAGTCTGAGGTAAACAAACCCTTCAAATTTTCAGACTATGGGCTAAGGGAATGGGACATGATGATGCCCATCCTGAGGAAGAAGCAAGGCAAGATTGTTCCTAGCCTTCCCAAGACACTGAACTCCAAGTATTAGGAACTGGAAAAAGTGGCAAAGAGTCTGGGTATAGATCATGAGAAGGCGCTTGCTTCTCAGATACTGTCAATCCCTGAACCTACTCAGAAGATTGGGAGGAAAAGAAAAGCTGTGGAACAGGAACCTGAACAGTTCATAGCCGCCCTACATTGCAACAGGATTCCTCCTCAAGGAGTGAAATTTGTTCCCAACAAAGTCATCAAGACTCCTGAGTATGGTATCTTCTTCATGGATGAGTTCAACCACGAGGCCTTCCAAAGAGTCAGTGATATAAAGCTTGTGGAAATGACAACTCTTCTGGCATACAAGCTAATGGCACTTTCCGTAAAGAGCCCTGAAAATGAAGAGTTTGTCTAGCTGATGGATAGGATGATGAATGAGCGACCTGACAAAGAAGTGTTAGTGTCGAAGAAAGCTAAGTTGGAACTAATGGGTATCTTGGAAGGTGGTGTACAAGAACCCTGAGCATTTTGTTTAGATGTTAGGACAAATGTAATGATATTAATAAAATGATGGCCCATGTTTTGTTATATCAGTATCCTTTCATAGCTTTCTAGTATATTCAGTATGAGAAGAAGCCCATTTGCTCACTCATAACTGATCAAAACACTTAGGCATAATTTATATCCAAATAGGGGGAGATTGTTGGGTCCGTCAGTACCCAAGAGTCCTGAAAACAGGATTTGGACACAAATTAGCCTAGTGTTAGTCAACCTTAAACACTCTCAAGTCACTGAGTGAACAGTCACTCAGTGAGTTACCTTCAAGATGCTTAGGACGATTCTAAGAAGAAAGATTCACCATTCAGTGAGGCGGAACTCCCTGAGTTTCACTTAAGCCAAAGAAGAATGTAATGGGTTCAGTGAGTATTTGACAAGAACTCACTGAACCCCAGTCTCCTCAACAACAATAAAGGATTAAAGACTGAAGACTGAAGGCGTAGACTGAAGAACCTGAAGTCTGAAAGAAATGCGAGATTAGGCGGGAAGAGTTTGAAGAGATAAGGAGAATGTTGGGTCTTGTAAAACCCAAGAATGCTTCGAACATGATTTGGACACAAATTAACTAAGTGTTAACTTAAACCGAGAACAATTCAAGTCACTGAGAGAACAGCCTCTCAGTGAGTCATCTTCAGGATGCTTAAGGCGAATTCAAGAAGAAGGATTCACTACTCAGGAAGGCGGTACTCCCTGAGTAGGACTTAAGCCAAAGAAGAAGATGATGGTTTCAGTGAGTATTGGATAAGAGCTCACTGAACCCCAGTCTCCTCAACCAACAAAGTGATTGAATGACTGAGGAACCAACGCCTGAAGAAAAGGCGGGAACAATAGGGAAAAGATCTGAGAAGATAAGAGTGTAAACCCAACACTCTTCTCTTGTCAGACTCTACCTTCCCTATTGCGGCTAAAAGTCATGGAGTGTCAGCCAACAACTCCCAAAGACTTATTTAGCCCTTTCCTATTGGTTCTTGGAAATGACAATTACTATTTGTAATTGTCAGACACGCAACCTCAACAACTTGTATTATATTTAATCACTTATACTTAGAATACTTGTGTATAAATAGATCAACTGTGAGAGAAGTTAAAGTGTGCTTTGTATAATTAAAGTCTTGAACTTTTACAAAGAAACTTCTCTCCTACAAAGAGTATACAACTCACTGAGATAGCTCAGTGGGTATATTGTTACCACTCAAGCAAAGCTTGAGTTTCGATAGGAGACACCCCATACCCTTGTCTATTCAATCCCAAGTGTTTGTTCCGCAAAACACTTGGGTATAGATTCTTGGAATTATTTCTAATAAGAATTTAAACGTTGAAAAATATTGTTGTTTTTACATTCACGTTTTATAACTGTTAGAATAATCCTTAAACATTGTATTAGTCATTAACACTAATAGATTAACTTTCTAGTTAATTCTAATCGTGTAAAGGGACCAACAAGTGGTATCAGAGCCTCTGGTTTATAAAATCTTTTAAACTAACCAAGAGTGCTCTAGGTTTTTAAAAACCAAGATCCTACTATGGCTGATATCAATGTACCCCAGCTAGTCGACAAAAAGGGTGGCAGCTACTCAGCTGTTGCACCCAGACTTGAAACTGGGAAATTTAGCAAATGGAAGAAGCGTATGATTTGCTATCTTACTGGTATGGAACCCTACTACATCACCTGTATCAGGGATGGCCCATTTGTCCCTAAGACTGGCACAGGGCTAAACAAGCCTGAAGCCCAATGGACCATAGATGAGAGGAGGGTGGTCAATCAAGACCAACGCCTGAAAAGCATCCTTATATCATGTCTTCCTGACGATATAATGGAATCAGTCATCAACTGTCTAACAGCCAAGCAAACTTGGGATGACTTGGTAAACAGCTTTGAGGGTCCCTCAGATACCAAGGAAAATAGGGTCATGGACCTTAAACTTGAGTATAATACTTTCAGGGCAAAGGACTCTGAAAGTCTCTCACAGACCTACACCAGATACAAAACTTTGATAAATGAATTATCAAATGATGGTGTTGTACTGACCAAACATGAGACAAATGTTGGCTTTGTCAACAGTCTCCCTGAGAAGTGGCTCAACTTCTCACAAGGCCTGAGGAATGCTAACCACATTCAGACCCTAGAGCTCCCTGAAATTTATGGGAAGTTTGTCTATGAAGACAACTTGATCTCAAGGAGATACCCTGACTCAAAAACACATGAGTCCAAAAAGGCCTTAACCTCAACACCCATATCAACTGCTTTCTATTCTAATGGTGTTGTGCAGGATACTCAAGAGGTTTCTGAAGAAGAAATTGATGAAAGGACTGATGAGGAATACCTAAATGACCTGAACTTGGAATTCCAAGAGAGGGCACTCCTTGCTAGTTCAAAACGTTTCATCAAAAGAAATCAGTCCAACTTTACAAAATCAAAAGCAAATGAAACCACTGAATGCTTTAAATGTGGTAAAAAGGGTCATTTTGCTAAGGACTGTTATTCTAAAACTTTCTCAGAACCCTCTTACAAATTTTCAGGAACTAGCAAGTTTCAACCTAAAATATTTCAGTCCACCCAACAATACCAAAACAAGGGTCAAAAGGATTTTGAAACAAAATATAGGAATGTCAAAGCTAAACTTGCACTTCTTGAAACTAACCCCATATTGTCTCAGGCTGCTCAAACATCTAAACCTATTCAGACAAAGAACAAGGTTCTAATAGCTGAAGCATATGATTGGGATGATGAAGAGGTTTCCTCGGATGAGGAAATAAGAGTTAGTGCACTGATGGCACTTTCTGAAGAGGATCAGGTGGCTGTAGGAAAAGGCCATGCTAGAAATGGAGAGTGGGTCAACATCACCATGAAAAAGGTTAATACTTTACTTTCTATGGATGATGATTCTGATTGGAAGTCTTACATGAATTACATTTGTGTTGATTTAAAGTTTGTTGAAGAACAAAGGCTTAACTTGCTTTCAAAATATAACATTATTGTGTCAGAATTGAATAAATGTAGAGATGAACTGCTTGTACTTAAGCAAGCCAAACTAGAAACAATAACTCTACAAATTCAGAACACTGAGATTTTGAAACAAAACCAAGTCCTTCAAACTGAACTTAACAAAGAAAAGGCTATCATTCAAAGCTGGACCAAGAAGAACCCTAAGGTTTTTGACACTATGGGATTAATCTCTCAGAAAACCATTGGCATTGACCCTCTTATGGTTGATCCAATTGTGTGTCAAAATGAATTAAACTTTGTTCCAGCTGGCATATCTTTTGAGCAAGAAATGCTTCCCAAGTCAAATGACTGGATTGTCAGGGACAACCCAGTCAGTAAGTTACCAAACTTTGAGACTGGAAAGATCTTGCTTCCTGAAAGTCAGGCCTTGAAAAATATGCTAGGACTCACTGAAAAACTCAGTAAGCTTGAACTCACTGAACCACTCACTGAGTCCTTGGATGAGTCTGAATCAGAATCATACCCTCCACTTCCTCCACTGAATACCCTACAGGGTGCTAAACCTAACCTAGGCCTCCCACCTATGGTCTTCTCACCAACACTCTCTAAGGAGAGATCAGGAAGGGGAACAACCATCCTGAAAAGAGCAAACCTTGTTGTCTCAGTAAATACTGATGACTCATCAACTTCAGTCCCTTCTGAAGAAACTACCCAAAGCCCTGACTCAAAAATTGATCAGTTGGCTGAAATGGTCAGGAAGCTAGGAGAAAAGATTGACTCTTCTGAGAAATCTTCTCAATCCAAGAAGGAACAAAAACCAACTTCCTCAAAGACCAAACCCAAGACCACCAAACCACTGAAAAGATGTGAGCTTTGCAACTATACAAATCATCTCACTGATGATTGTTATAGAGTTCTTTATTGCATGATTTGCAAAAAGGAAGATCACAGGACCTCTGATCATAAACAATGCTCAGTCATGTCAAACTTTTCAGGACTCAAGGCTCAGTGCCTGAACTATCCTTCTGATTCTAAGCAGAAACAGAAGCAAAAGGCCAAGCCTTTTCCTCCCTGCCCTTTGTGTGGATTTAATGACCACCATCCTGACGATTGTCAATATGACAAACATGGTGAATCTAGTGGAAGCTCCACTCAGAAATCCTCAGGAAAAGACAAGGTCATTCAGTCAAAAAGAGGAAGAAAGCAATCCTCTCAGACTACTGAGGCTAACCCTACTACCAAATGCAAAACATGTGGTAGCTCAGTCCACTCAACCACTGACCATGAATCAATTAATACTTTCATAAGGACCTACAATACCAAACCCTCCATGAAATGGAGTCCTAGAAAGAACTGACCTAGTTTACTATTTGTGCAGAAACATGCTAGGGATCCTGTTTGGCATCTAGATAGTGGATGTTCAAGGAGCATGACTGGTGTTAAGGAGTGTCTGCACAAATATGTAGAAGAACCAGGACCCAAAGTGATATTTGCTGACAATTCATCATGTCTCACTGAAGGTTATGGTTCAGTCAACTGCAATGGTATTGTCTTTACTAGGATAGCATATGTAAATGGTCTTAAGTATAATCTGATCAGTGTCAGTCAACTATGTGATGCAAAGTACATAGTTCAGTTTGATGATAAGCAAGGAACCATCTTCAATGCAAATAAGGAAATTGTCCTCATTGCACCTAGGAGACAAGATGTTTATGTACTAGACATGTCAAGTCTAACTCAGGATGGAACATGTCTCTTTGCTAAGGCCACTGATGCACTCAACTGGCTTTGGCACAAGAGACTAACCCACCTGAACTTCAAGAACATTAACAATCTTGTAAAACAAAACAAGGTCCTTGGCTTACCATCACTTGTGTTTTCTAAGGATAAACCATGCTCAGCCTGTGAAAAAGGTAAACATCACAGAGCATCCTTTAAAACCAAAACCAACTTTTCCATCAGGAACTGCCTACATCTTCTCCATATGGATCTATTTGGACCTGTCAGTCCAAGGTCTATTAACCATGAGAAGTATACTCTGGTCATAGTGGATGAATACTCAAGATACACCTGGGTATTCTTCCTGATCAAAAAGAGTCAGGCAGCTGAAACAATTATGTCCTTTGTCAGGAACATTGAAAATCAAAATGACATTAAAGTCAAACAAATTAGAACTGACAATGGGACTGAGTTCAAAAATAATGAACTTGAAAGTTTCTGTGATGAGAAAGGTATTTCCCAAAACTTTTCCTCTCCATACACACCTGAACAAAACGGTGTTGCTGAGAGGAAAAACAGAACACTCATTGAAGCTGCCAGGACAATGCTATGTGGATCAGTCCTTTCCAACCATTTTTGGACTGAAGCAGTCAAAACTGCCTGTTATACACAAAACAGATCCATAATTGTCAAGAGACATGGGAAAACCCCATATGAGTTATTCAAAGGAAGAATCCCTGACATCAGCTACTTTCATGTCTTTGGGTGTCCTGTGTTTATTCATAATCACAAGGATCACCTAGGAAAATTTGATGCAAAAGCTGATGATGGATACTTCCTAGGATACTCACTTGTCTCAAAAGCCTTCAAAGTGTTCAACACAAGGAGACAGCAGACTGAGGAAACATTTCATGTTACCTTTGATGAGAGCACTGATACTATCAGGTTCTCAACTGCCTCAGTAGATGAAATAGGAATTGATAATTCTTCTAGATATCCTCCTGATGAATATCTGTCTGAAAACAATTCTTCTACCCAGTATCAAGATGATGCTAACCTCTCCTACTACATTATCCCTCACAACCTACCAAACCCAACCATCACTGAGTTTGTTGAAGCACATACAAGAACTGATGATATCCTTCAGTCTGAACAAAATACTCAGGACCCAAACAATCTCAGTGATGACACAACCCACTTAGACACACAAGAAAATGGAAATCTTGTGTCCAATCCTGATCATACCCATCAGGCTTCTACAAGTTCTAACCCACTCCCAAGACCTCAGGATAGTTGGACCAGATCTCAGGATATAGAACTTGTCAATATCATTGGTGAGCCTTCTGAAGGCATGCTCACAAGAAGCATGGCTGCTGAACTGAGAGCAGCCTCATCCAATGAATGCCTATTTGTGGACTTCATTTCCACAATTGAACCCAAAAGTGTTAAAGAAGCACTTAAACATCCAAGTTGGGTTCAGGCCATGCATGATGAACTAGAACAATTTGACAGAAACAAGGTAATGACCTTGGTCAAATGTCCTGAGAATGTCTCAGTCATTGGCATGAAATGGGTATTCAAAAACAAAACTGATGAAAATGGCATAGTCATTAAAAACAAAGCCAGACTTGTAGCCAAAGGCTATAATCAACAAGAAGGCATTGACTATGAAGAAACATTTGCACCAGTAGCAAGGATGGAAGCCATCAGGATCTTCCTTGCTTTTGCTACATACATGAACTTCAAGGTGTACCAAATGGATGTCAAAAGTGCATTCTTAAATGGATCACTGAAAGAAGAAGTTTATGTTGAGCAACCTCCTGGATTTGAAAGCCATGAGTCTCCTGATCATGTCTATAAGCTTAACAAAGCCCTTTATGGACTAAAGCAAGCTCCCAGGGCATGGTATGAGACTCTCTCAGCCTTCTTAATCCAAAACAAATTTGTCAGAGGCAAGATAGACAACACATTGTTTATCTATAAGACAAATAATGATGTCATACTAGTACAAGTGTATGTAGATGACATCATCTTTGGCTCAACAAGTTTCAAACTTTGCAAACAATTTGAAAAACTAATGGCAAAGAAGTTTGAAATGAGCATGATGGGGGAACTGACATACTTTCTTGGTCTTCAGATCAAGCAGACTGATAGAGGAACCACTATCAGTCAAGAGAAGTATGTAAAGAATCTACTGAAGAAGTATGATCTCAGTGACTGTGCCTCAGTCAAAACTCCCATGGCTCCCCCAAACAACCTTGGTCCTGACCTAACTGGTAAACCAGTCAATCAAACTCTCTTTAGAGGAATGATAGGATCACTGATGTATCTACTTGCATCAAGGCCTGATATCCAATTCTCAGTATGTCTATGTGCCAGATATCAATCTAACCCAAGAGAATCTCATGTCACTGCTGTGAAAAGGATATTCAGGTACCTGAAGGGCACTCCTAACCTTGGATTATACTATCCAAAGTGCTCAGGACTTGATCTCAAAGGATACTCAGACTCTGACTATGCTGGATGCAACATGGATAGAAAAAGCACATCAGGCTCCTGCCAAATTCTAGGTGGGAAATTAGTCTGTTGGAGTGCTAAGAAGCAACAATCAGTTGCCCTATCCTCAGCTGAGGCTGAATATGTTGCTGCAGCTAGTTGTTGTGCAAATGTACTCTGGATGAAAAGTCAACTCAGTGACTATGGAATTCAGTACAAGATGGTACCCATCTTTTGTGATAACACAAGTGCAATTGCAATCTCTAACAACCCTGTTCTTCATCAGAGAACAAAACATATTGATATCAGATATCACTTCATCAGGGACCATGTCATAAATGGTGACATTGAATTACACTTCATTCCTACTGAATATCAGTTAGCTGATATCTTCACCAAACCTTTGGATGAACCAACCTTCACAAGACTGAAAGCTGAATTAGGAATGTTGGATATAGAGAATCAGTCCACTGACTAATTTTTTCCAACAAAAGTGTAAATTCTTAAACATCTCAGGTCCCTGACTAAATATGTATATCAGTGAAAACATCTCACTGAATCATCATCCTCAGGAACTAAACCCAAGTTCCTGAATCCTTGTCTCAGGAATCAATCCTCATTCCTGAATCATCAGTGACTAAACCCAAGTCCCTGAATACCAATCACTGAATGAAAAGTCATTCAGGACCCTGAAAAGGACATTAATTACTAACTTAAATGCTCTAAGTATCTAGTTAGTAAATGTCCGAGGTTGGTAACTGAACACATATTTAATTCAAGAATATTTGTTCCTTTTAGCCTTTCTGGCTTCCACCTATGGGCCACCACATTCCCACTTGGCATTAAATGCCTCTCCAATCACATTTCAAATATGTGATGACTCAACTCTGCAAGTTGCACTTTTGCAGAACTGCTCAACTGTTCACCTCGACTGTTGCGCTAAACCTGGAAAGTGGAGTGTTGGCATTAAATGCGGATCCCAAAACTTATTATTCAAATCAATTTCCAAATAATTTTTTTTGAATAAATAACGATTTGCTCAAATGACCAAAACACCCCCATCTCCTCTTTCCTATAAATACCCCAACCAGAAGAATTCACACACACGTTTTTATAGAATTTTTAAGCTAAACTCTGCCATTTTCTTTTCTCAAAAACAAATTGTGTGTGCATTCTTAAGCTTTAGAACCCCTTTAACCCTAGTCAAACCCAGACTTACCCATAAATGGCTTCTTCTAAAGCTGTGAAATATGCCCCCAACGTGGATTTCACAATGGAGGGTGTAGACCTAACCAAAAATAATGTGGTGGGAAATTTCTCATATCCACAAATGTACCCAGCCTACAAGAACGTTATGAAATATCTTCGTAATTGTTTTCTTGCAAAGGCTTTCACCCATACCCCCTCAGTCATCTATCATGACTATTTGAGGGAATTCTGGTGTACGGCTGTGGCAACCAGCCCCAAAGACACCAAAGAGTCAATCATCACCTTCACGGTGATGAATGGGAGCAGAACCCTCTCCTTTGACTACTCAGCATTCATCAAAGCCACAGGCCTTGACTTTGCTGAAGCCTTTTCCCCCAACCCTACTGATCAGGAAATAAAGAATGAACTGATCTTTCTTGCACCCCATGACCCCAGACGCCCTGAAATGTCTGTGGGAGGCTTACTGGAAAAGGCTCCAGTAGTCAAAACATGGTTCCACCCTATTTGGAGGATACTGATGACATTTGTCATTCAGGTCCTGGGTGGAAATAAATCCTCTACGGAACAATTGAACTCATCACAACAATTGATGTTGTTCAGTCTCCTTGAGGGTACAAAAATAGACATCGGAGGAATAATCTTCCGAGACCTCGTTGCTAAGCTCTCAGGAAAACATAGGCAAAGGCACATGTCCTATCCTAGATTTGTTTCCTGTGTGCTTCAGGACCTACTCGGTTCTGACTATGTGAGGACTGATGCAGAAGGTACGAAGCCTGAGGTACTGCACAAGTCAAACTTCACTAGTAGCATAAGTGAGGTTACACAGATTGCCCTGACTGAATACATGCAATCAGTCATTCAGGGCAATGACGCTATCTCTCCTGTTCCTTCACCGACCAAAAAGGTGAAGAAGACAAAGAAGGGTCAGTCCAGCCAGGTGGTTAGACCCAAGCCACTCGCCACTGAGACTGATCCTCAAAACCAACTCAACCTCAAAAAGAGGTTGAAAAAGGCCGAGACCTCTGAGACACCCATTTCTGAGACCCTCTTGACCTCAAAACAAAGGCCAACGGAAGTCACTGAGCAATCATCCTCAGTGACCTCGGGCACTCCCATTCCACATGGTCCAACTGACAAAAACAAGTCAGACAGATCAGGAAGCATTCCCCCCTCACATCCCGATGAAGGTACTGATAAATCACAATCAGTGCCCAAGGGAGGAAAGGGTCCTGAACCCTCGGTAGGGCAGCACCACCCTACTGGGAAGAGGACCCACACCCCCTCACATCCCGATGAAGGAGCTGTCAAAAAACAATCAGTTCCCAAGGGAGGAAAGGGTTCTAAATCCTCGGTAAGGCAGCACTACCTTACTGAGAAGGGGACCCACAAACATTCACATCCCGTTAACGTTCCTGAGAAATCATCCTCAGGATCTCAGGGAGTAAAGGACCCTAAATCCCCTGAAGGACAGCACAATCCTGATGGGAAGGGGGTCCACAAATTTTCACAATCAGTACCTAGTGATACTACTGGAAAGCACCCATCAGTAGTTGAAGGTGCTAAGGGGGACAAAGACTCAGAGGGAAAGAAACAACCCGCTGATATGGAACCCATCAACCCCTCAGGCGGATCCAGTCCTTCAGGAACTGCCCCCAAAAGCCAGGCTGGTGTTACCCCAGTTGTTATGGCTAGTCAGGCTGAGAAAACCCACTCAGTTATTATGACAAAGGGGTCAGGACCTGACCAAACCGAAGGCAAATCTTTTTATAAAGAGGAGCCGGTTGATTTTTTGGGTATTGAGTCCATGGGGGACTATCAGGCTTTTATGGAGTCTGATGAAGAGCTCAGGGAAGAGAGTGAAGAAGAGATTTTTGAGGCAGGAGAGGATATGGAAACTGATGTACAACCTGAACAACCTGAACCATCACATCAGTCCTCTCCAAGCCAAAGTGAAAAGTCAGGTTCGAAGTCTCCTGAATCTTCTGATACTGGGGACATCCTCCAAAAGTATGATAACTCTCTTCCCCTCACTGAAAGAACATTGGTCAAATTCCTACTTAAGACCAACAGAGCTCTTTTCACTGGTCTCACTGAAGAGATGTTTGATCAACACACTGAAGCAGCTGTTCACTATGCCAACCTGAAGGCAGATGTTGAAAGTTTTCATGAAGATGTGATCGAAATCCAATCAGACACCAAACATTCCCTGACAGCTATTGATCTTCATTTCCAGAAGTTCAATCTTTCTCTTGAAGGCATCACCAAAAGCCTTGGTACTATTCAGACAGCTGTTAAAGATGACCCCATACTCACTGAAAAGATCCTTCAAGCTGCTGAGACTTATCAGAAGCAGTCAGCTGAAATCCATGATCTCTTCAGCTTACTGAAGGATTCTAACCTTCAGGGTCTTACTACCTCCTTGGACTCAATCAGGACTACCATGGGTCTTCAGGAAAAACATCTTGGTACTTGGGCACAATCTTCCACATCCTTGGCATGGTCTCTTGGCTCAAGGATGTCAGGCATCGAAGCTTCTCAGGCTTCTCTGGCAGATCAGATCTCGAGTCTTCAGAAAGACACCTCGGACATCAAATCAATGATGACTGAGATCTATCAGGCCTTCAAAGGTCCTACTACTCCAGTGACTCCAACTCTTGCTATCACCATGGCTCATGCAACAGTTGAGGGGGAGAAAGACACTGGAGTCTCAAGCCAACAACCTCCTTCTCACACTGAGGGGGAGATTCCTTCTCACACTGAGGAAGCCTCTTCCTCCCATCAAGATAAAGGCAAAGGCATTCTCACTGAGCCTGAGCCTCAACCAGCACCTATCACGGTTGCAAAGGATCCTGAATCACCTCTCAGGATCCCATATGAAATTGATGGAGTTCTTTACCACTTCTCAGCTGATGAACTCAGTACTTATCTTCAGGAAGAGGAGGCAAAGAAGAAGTTGAAGGAAGAGGAGGAGGCAAGCAAGTCTGCCTTAATCAAGGTTGTTCATGAGGAGGCTGAGAAAATTGGTCTTGAGGCTAAGGATCTCTCAGGAAGAAAAGGTGGTATGACCTTTGTGAAAGCTCAGTCTGAGGAGATGACCACTCTCAGGCAGAAAAGGGAGGAAAGAGCCAAACGGGCTGAAGAGATCAGGCAGAATAGGATTAAGAAATATCAGTGGTACATGAATGAAAGGTTAAAGCCAGAACCAATCACTGATGTTCATATTCAAAGAAACACCAATCCTGCCGTTGTCACTGTCTACAGAGGTGCTGACAAGAGAAACTTTGATGTTCATTCACCTTTCAGATTCGCTGACTTTGGGATCACTGAATTGGACGAGTTGGGTCCATTAATAGCAAAGAAATCAAATGTTGTGGTCCCTAATCTGATGAAGTCTTTGAGTCTGAGGTATGAAAGATTGGCAGCAGCACCTAAGGAACTTGGCATTCAATCTCCTCTACCTGAATCTGCACAACCTGCTACTTCTCAGTCTTCTTCAAGGAAAAGAAAGAAGATAGAAGCTGAGCCTGAGATCAAGATTCCTGGTCTTGACTGCAATAGGGCTCTCCCTGAAGGTGTTCCTTTCAGGAACAATATGGTCATTGAACAGCCTGAAAGAGGTTTGTTCTTCATTGATGAGTTTGGTGACAAAGCCTTCCAGAGGTGGATTGATATTGATCTATCAGGGATCAAAGCTATGCTAGGCTTTCTGATAATGGCCTCTCCACTCAAGAGTCCTGAGAATGTAAGGTTTTGTCATGACCTGAAAAGAAAAATCAATGAACATCCTGACCAACATGAGCTGCAGTCAAAGAAGCCCAAGCTTGAAGCCCTTGGAATCAAGTTGAACTGATGACCTGCCTGAATACCCACCACTATCCCTTTTGTACTTAGTTTTGTTAGGACTTGTAAATGATATTAATAAGATGATGTTTTTATTATTCCAGTGTCCTTATTTACATTCTAGTACATTCAGTATGAGCAGAAGTCTTTAGCTCACTCATATCTGATCAAAAACACTTAGGAATAATTTATATCCAAATAGGGGGAGATTGTTGGGTCTTGTAAAACCCAAGAATGCTTCGAACATGATTTGGACACAAATTAACTAAGTGTTAACTTAAACCGAGAACAATTCAAGTCACTGAGAGAACAGCCTCTCAGTGAGTCATCTTCAGGATGCTTAAGGCGAATTCAAGAAGAAGGATTCACTACTCAGGAAGGCGGTACTCCCTGAGTAGGACTTAAGCCAAAGAAGAAGATGATGGTTTCAGTGAGTATTGGATAAGAGCTCACTGAACCCCAGTCTCCTCAACCAACAAAGTGATTGAATGACTGAGGAACCAACGCCTGAAGAAAAGGCGGGAACAATAGGGAAAAAGATCTGAGAAGATAAGAGTGTAAACCCAACACTCTTCTCTTGTCAGACTCTACCTTCCCTATTGCGGCTAAAAGTCATGGAGTGTCAGCCAACAACTCCCAAAGACTTATTTAGCCCTTTCCTATTGGTTCTTGGAAATGACAATTACTATTTGTAATTGTCAGACACGCAACCTCAACAACTTGTATTATATTTAATCACTTATACTTAGAATACTTGTGTATAAATAGATCAACTGTGAGAGAAGTTAAAGTGTGCTTTGTATAATTAAAGTCTTGAACTTTTACAAAGAAACTTCTCTCCTACAAAGAGTATACAACTCACTGAGATAGCTCAGTGGGTATATTGTTACCACTCAAGCAAAGCTTGAGTTTCGATAGGAGACACCCCATACCCTTGTCTATTCAATCCCAAGTGTTTGTTCCGCAAAACACTTGGGTATAGATTCTTGGAATTATTTCTAATAAGAATTTAAACGTTGAAAAATATTGTTGTTTTTACATTCACGTTTTATAACTGTTAGAATAATCCTTAAACATTGTATTAGTCATTAACACTAATAGATTAACTTTCTAGTTAATTCTAATCGTGTAAAGGGACCAACAGAGAAGTCTTATCGGGCCAGAAGCAAACCTTTCCTAAAACGGCTAAAAGTCAAGAAGTGTCAGAACTGACACTCGGAAAGACTTTTAGCCTATTCCTATTGGTTCTTGGAAATGACAAATACTGTTGTTGTGACAAACGGTAAATTTACCCTAATATTTAATTCATAACAGTTCATTATTTGTGACTAAATCACCTGATTAGACCATTATATGTTTAACACAGATAACAGACCTGCACATATTACCATCCAGAAATCTCACCAATGAACAGTGAAATAATCACATATTATAATTTACTCATTTTAATGTAGTAAGAACGGGAGGGTATCCCAGTTTCATTCAGACTGACACCACACGCAAACCAGAAAATAAATCTGAGATTCAAAAATATTAGAGAATAATTAAGGACTCGAAAATAAATTCAAGTACTACATAACGACTCTAGGAATATAAACTCTCAAATTAGAAACGGTTCCAGGACGGATCCGAATTTGACACAGTTTAACGAGACGCGGTTATTAAATTAACACACCTTAACTAAAACCCACTCAACACTTAAATTAAATAACCCACTCCACTCACACACAAACAATAAAACCTGCTACCCTTCCCCTTTATTTTTGTCGCCTCCCTTATCTTCCCCATGTAAACCGAACCATCACCATCTCAAAACCCAGGCGCCATAAATCCCTTTGACTTAAAAACTCTTGTCTCCTTCATAGATCACGAGATAGCATAGGATACAAAACCATAGATATAGAGAAAACACACCAAAAAGGTAGGATCATCCACCCCAAATCCGAAAGACGATATGGAATTACTCTCCAATATCCTCCTTAAATCCACGCCTCCAAGTGGGATTCGAATCACACCATCATCAAAGTACACCGAAAATCTGAGAAGTTCTCAAGATAAGGGTCAAGTTGTGATTCGATTGGAGGTTGAGGTGGGTTAATATTGGAGCAGTTGGGTCTCGGATTGGAGGGTTCATCCTAGTGTTCATCCGCCAAGAATCTTGTCAGGTTAATATTGATCTTAGTTATGTTGTTATATTTTTTTTAGAATCGTTATAAGTAAGAACATTTAGATCGATTAGATGAGTAAGAATTGTGTTGATGTTAGTATGTTTCGGCCAAATTAATACCTAGGCACACCCTTATTTGATCTTGAGGAAAGATTTTAAGTTTTGATTTGTAGTATATGTCGAATAGGAATTCCAGGAGATAGAAACTTTTGAGAAAATGTTATTGGCTATTGTTGTTGTCGTTAGAGTAGTGTAGGAACCACCATTGGAAGAACTAGATTACTCATGGTTGTGTTGTGTTCGAACCCAAGAAGAATGGGTTCATGAACCTAGAAATAGGGTAAATCAAATAGGTAGTTACACTCCATAGTTGTGAAGTATTCGAGAACACAAGAAATCACTGGTTCATGGGTTCGAACCTGTGGTAGATTTGTGACTGAAATAGCATAGTTAAGTAGTCATCCATTATTGCTAAGTCATGACAAAATGGTTAACAACCCCTAGGCATACCATGTGGTTATGTCTCGGTTCAAAGTATGAAGCGAGTACTCTAACACAAGAACCCAAACCGAAACCCAATGGCATCAAAACACCCTCAACAGAACCCATGTAGGATTGGAAATACTCGGACAAGGTAACCCTTAGGACGGACAAGAGAATAGAGACGTTGAGACATGAGAGCAACTAAGTTTTGAGGTCTCTATTTTCCCTATGTCGACCCCAAAATTGTTCAAGAGCTTAGCATATAACCATCACATAGACACCAAAAGCTTGGAATCGAGTAGTACTCGAATGTTGGTCACGAGGTGAGACCAAAGCCAAGATTTGTGGCTCATTACAGTCGCAAAATAGAGGTCCCAGAAAGACTTCGCCAAGATGGTAACTTGGCGCAAGACTGTATTCACCATAGTGCAATTACCAGGCCAAGAAGCCCAGCAACAAAACCCAATTAGGAGCCTATTAATAGCCCATTAGACAGCCATGGACCCAGCTGGTAACATGGGCCTGCGTACAGGCCTTTAGCCCACCAGGAATTGTTTCAAAGACAGCCCACTAGTAGCTTGATTTCCCCCCCCCCCCTCTTCGAACCCTATGGGCCGCAGCCCATTAGTGCCCATTAAGCGTTAAAAATACATTTCAAGTAACAGATAGGAAAAATAATGATGAGAGCAACTAAAATAAACAAAAGCCGTTACAAACTAAATTATACTAACTAACGTCTAAATTAGTATTAACCGAATAACCTTTAAAGTTATAATAGCCGAAACATAAAAGAGAGAAATGGAAATTCATTAACTTATATAAAACTTAGATAGTCAAAACTAGACACATAGCGAAAAATTAATCATTAATCAACTTAAGGCCACGTTGAAACAAGTATAGCCGAGAATCAAAAATGTGATTCTAGTTACATTAACATGTGTATAAAAGTTGAATAGCCAAAATGATAAACATGACGCAAACAATTAAACGACTAGACTAATATATATATACATTGCCAAACAATTAATTTTACGTACACTTAGGAAAATAGGTAAATATACATATATATGTAAACTAGATTAAATTGGGTAGTGAAGGTAATTATGTCAAAATAAATCTCACGATAGTTGTGAACTATAACACATGACGAGATATATAAAAATACGTAAGCACTTATATTTGTCATATTGATAACCAAATAAATCAAAAGTGAACGTCACTAAAATATATATATCATTTAACTTGAATAGACTAGTCGAAACATAAGATTTTAAACAAATGTTGTGCAAATGAATCATAATAAGAAAACTCGTTAAATTACTCAAGTTAGCAGTTAGAAACAATTAGGTGATGAACTTCACAAATATTAAGTCATCTTTTTAAAAATCAACATAGGCGAATCTAACAAACAATATATGTGAATAAATATACCTATCACAACTAGGTTTAATTTATACCTTAGGCCGTAGATGAATCCCGACCCCTAGTTACCATGACCTTAGGACAATTATAAGAGTACACATCACCATCCCTTAGGAGAGACTTTAGAAACCACACTCACCGCCACATGAGTAACAACACATAGGTATACTCAAACATTGAAATTAAAATCTGAAGAGACTTGAAATTTAATGTTTGAAACTAAAACATGGTTATGTATTTTAGGTTGCGTGTTGGTTTCGTGCACTCCATTCACTGTTCAGACCATAAAAGGTGAGTTCATGGCCCCTACTTTTTACTTGTTTTATAACTGTTTTGGGGGAGAATACATGCTTGTTTTAAACTAAATTCAATGACTATTTATTTGGTACATGAAATCTAGACTTGATTGTTTTACTTGAAATGTGATTGGTGTTATATGCTAGACTGTTTACTTGAATGCCTTATTTGAATACATGATATATACATAGACCAGGGGTACTGGTCAGATGTGTATAAGAATGATTTACTTGAATGCCTTACTTGGATACATGATATATACATAGACCAGGGGTACTGGTCAGATATGTATAAAAGTGGTTTACTTGAAAGCTTTATATGTATACATGACATGTTCATAGTCCAGGCGTACTGAGCAATACCGAGCGTACCGGTTACATTGACCGGGTGAAACGGTTACATTACCAGGCGTACTGGTCATGGCGAGCGTACTGATTAACCAGACTTTAATACTAAACTGTATGATATTCTGTGTAACATAATCTGTTTTAATCAAACCTATGAACTCACCAACCTAGTGTTGACCCATTTTTAGCATGTATTTTCAGGTTTAAGGAGATTATTTAGTGGCGAAGACTTTTGGCAGGGCATGGCATGGTCATAGAAGACTCTGATAAAATTGGGACCATTTAAATACTTTTATGGGCTTATATTTTCTCACTATTTTGAAATGTTGTAAACAAATCATTTTTGAATATGAAATCTATTTTTAAACGGTTAAGTTAAAACCGTTCTTTATACTTTGTGTTGTGATACCAATTGAGTAGCACCCCAGTGACATGTATGTTTCCGCTAAACCAAATTTTGGGGGTGTTACAGTTGTAGTTGTCAGACACGCTTGGTTATTCTTTTTGTATTTTAATCATAGGTGCTCTTTTATACTTGTGTATAAATAGGAACAGATGGAGAAAAGTGGGATAAGTTTTTGTGCATTAAAAGCTTAGACTTTCACAAAACCACTTTTTTCCTCCAAAGAGTAACCACATCCCTGAGATAGCTCAGTGGGTCATTATTGTTACCACTCAAGAATAACTTGAGTTTAGAGAGGAGACAACACCAGTTATAATTAATCAATACGTTAATTGAGTCATAGAACACAATTAGATTAACTTCATAGTTAACTCTGCTTGTGTAACGGGAACAACAATTAAGTTTTCAAAAAAAGTGGCATAATGCGGTATAACGCGTGACATGATGTCATAACCAAGACTCGCGTCTTTGCAAGGCTTTTGCGAAGTCTTTGCGGCAACTTTTAGAACCATGGTGGTTGAGACACTATAATATCCAACTTTGAATTCAACTAGGCACGTATTCTCTTGTCAATGGGACCATTTGCTTCTTTACAAATTACAAAATAAATTAAAATAAAAGCTTCATCCTTCTTTTCTGTTTCTTTTCAACTTTTTACGCAACTTGTTCGATAGTTGTAGACACTTAGAATTATTTAATTAATATGATAATATCTTTAGTATTATAGTATATCAATTCAATACTTTGCAAGCAAGTATTTACATATGAGCGCCTAGATAAACATACATGTGTATGGTGCCAATAGGTTCGGTTGATCGAACTCGAATCCGATAAAGCTTACAGGGGACAGGTTTATTCGGGTTAAAAAAGTTAATCGGGTTTGTTTTACCCTAATTCGATAACCTGGTTTTGTTATAAGTAGGGTCGGGGTCAGATTGAATTATTTATCTTATCAGGGTGTTAGAAAACCCACAAAGCCCCGAAAAATATTGTTTAGATCTTTCTTTCTTTTTTTTTAAAAAAAAAAAAAAAAAAAAAAAAAAAAAAAAAAAAAAAAAAAAAGCACGTAAGTATTAGTGCTATTTCTTTTCATATCGCTGTTGATTTTTTTTTTTTTTTTCATGCTACTTCTACTTTTACCCGTCTGGTTCAATTATTTTATGGGTTCTAAGTTTACAACGCGACATAAGTAACACGGATCTTATATATTCATTAGTTTTCATTCTTGAACATTACCTTTAAACTTGATGTATGTCGTCACATCAACATTTTTTGTTCACCAAAAAGTGTTTCGGCTCCATATATCACAGCGTGCTTACATGCAAATCGTGCGTATGTATATTTCATGGTCCAACATTGCCACAAACCATAAACACGTAACTATTAAAACAAAGAATCAATATCTTCGTTGACTAAACTAATTAGAATGTGCTCTTAGATAGTGATTAGAATGTACTCTTAATGATGGTATACTTTATTTACTTTTCACATACAACATTTTATATGTAATGAATATGTCTAACCAGGGGCGGAGCCACCATGTAACTAGGGGGGGCGGTGCCCTCAACAAATTGGCCGAAAAAAATTTTATATAGTGCAAAATTTTGGGTTTTACCGGAAAAAAGTTAAATTGCCCCCGGCTCAAAACTTAAATTGCCCTCAACAAAATTGAGCCCAACATAAAATCTTTTTCTTTTGTAAAAATGTGGAAAAGTTACCGGAAAATATGAAGATTCCGGCGAGGGTGGCCGGAAACTGCTGGTGTTACCGGCGGTGGAGGGGATGGTCGGCGCCGGCGGTGAACAAGAGAGAGAGATGAGAATGGGGAAAAGTATATAATCCAAAAAAATGAACAAAGATGAATACGCTTTGTGAAGAAATCAAAGTAATTTCACACTCTTGATACACAGCTGTCAATATGATAAGGAATGGGGAAAAGTATACCTTATGGTTTATACCTTATAAAATGATGACAGCCCTCCCAATAACCTTATAAAATGAGAATCATCCAAGTGGAGCCGAATGGGGAAAGTACCAAAGAACAAATAAAAACCAAATATACTTGCTCTCTCTGATAAAGACAAAAAAAGAAAAGAAAACATAGTACATTAAAGTTGAAAATAATGGGGAAAAATATTAAAAGCATGTGTGATTATAGAGAATGTAAATATGCAAAAATCTAAAAAAACTTATGAAAATATAAGAAAATGGGCAAAAACGTATGAAAATATTAGAAAACGAACAAAAACATAATGAAAAAGACTAACGACAAAGACCGAGCACCCGACCCGACCCGATTGGTTTAGCGCTACACGAAAAACCTTCTTATTGTTCGATGCCCCCCGTGGTTGCATTTCCTGGCTCCGCCACTGTGTCTAACTATTATATTTTACGAAAACGTGGTGTGCAACTTTGATCTTTTGATGTATATTACTATACTTCACACAACCCTTTTGGCGCTCAACCAGACCCGATAATAACCTGACCTGATAGGATCCGAACCCGACCACCTGATTCCTTGTTGGGTTGAGGGTGATATTTTTCTAAGAAAAAAGTGACTTAACCTGACCCGATAACACCCCTAAATTGTGTGGATCATAATCATTTTCAGTTAATAAAATATAGTGTTGTTGCACTTGTTGCATGAGAGCTTTTTTGAAAGAAAAAAGAAACACATTTATGCAGTAACATTGATTAGATTATAGCAAAAATACTAACCCTTAACACAGGGAAAGCTGGAATACAAACTCATCGGTGGAGTCGGTGTCAAACAAACAAACTGTTACGATATGTCTATATCATAAATAAATATACGGCCGGAAATACGTGAACCTATTGGGGGCACACACGTATACACTTAGAGAACTGTAACACCTGAATTTCAGATAACTTGTAAAATGACCAAAATACCCTATGAATTAAAAATTTGATTATGAAGTAATTAAAGTACCAAATGATACCAAATCTCTATAAATGAATTTTCTATGAGCCCAAATAATGTTAAGGCACCAAAATAAATTCTGTGGCACGTTTAAAAAAATGTTTGGCACCTCAATATAAATATGTAGAACTAAATATATAAGTTTATTTTATTTGTTATATTTGTAAATTATTAATCATGATAAGTACAAGGATTTAAAAGGCAAGAATCAATCAAATTAAATCCCATTGATTTTGTTGGAAATTTCCGTGATTTAGCCCCCCCCCCCCTCCTGGTCTCTCGGCCAAAAATTCAATTATATAATTTTATCCTTCATTCTCTCTTAAAAACTAAAACCGTGTAACCCTAAACTCACCAAATATTTCGCCCTGAATTCATACAATCTTCTGGACCTGGTTTAGCATTTTTCTGGGTTTGGTTATGATCTAAAGAAGCTACGAAAAATCAGTATAGGGGCTGTGGATCGCTAGTTGGCTGGGAATCGTTTATTTGTTCTATTTTGTCACTCGATAGGTATTAATTCGCCAATCCTTGTTCCACTCGTTCTAAAATTCATTTTATATTTTTTTTACATTCCTTACAACGTATAAGACTCAAGAAAAATAAGTACTTCGAAGCATGCATGGTTTTTATATAGTTTTGAATTATATGGGTTAAAGCACACGTAAATTCCAAAATATGTGTTACGAATTTTTCTGGGTGCCATGTTTATTTTATTTAGACCTAATATGATGTGTATGATCTGGGAAAAATGATGGAATGATTTATTGAGGCCTAGATGAGTCGTTGTAATTATTGGGGTTTAAAACATACCTAAAATCAAATATATTCTATGCGATTTTTCTGAGTTGGTTTTATAATTTTTATGAGTTCTATATACATCTTATAACCTGGGAAAAATGTTGGTTTGAATTTAAGAAGCTTATACGAATTATGGGGAATTGTTTGTCAAACCGGGTTTTAGAAAATAAAGATAGAAAAAGAAATAAAAAGGTAATCGATCTAGGTTTTCTGATTAGGGTTTGGTTCTGGTCTTCTAATGATGTTATAATGATGTTCAAATGATGGCTTAATGATTGGTTTAATTAGGGCTTGTAATTTCATTTTAAAAAGTATATACGATTTGGAAATTAATTAAGAAGGGTGTGTTTTGTAATTTTCCAAACTTGTGGGTCATTTTTATAAGTCATCCTAGATCTGGTAGAATGTGTAAAAATTATAATATGGGGTCCTTATGTGTAAATATTGCAAGAAAATAAATAAATGGTAATTAAAGGGTATGATTGGTAATTAATTAAACTAGAGGGACTAAAAGTGTAAATTCTGGAAAGTTGAGGTTTTCCTGAGTAAATAATGATATTATAAGTGTTTTGGGTAAATTTGAGTATTTATGGGCTTAATATGTAATTAATATGGAATTATGATTTAACTTATAAGTTTTGTAAACTTAAGGGACTAAATGTGTAATTTATGAAACTTGAGGGGCTGGATTCGTACAATAAGTAAATCTGATGTGTCATACTGTATTTTGATAAAATATGAGGCATGTTTGATAATTATGGATAAGATAAGGATTTCAAGTGTAAGATTATGAATTAAGGGGTTTAAATGGTAATTTTGTAGACTAAGGGGTATAAAGTGTAATTTTGGTAAACCTGGAGTATTGAAGTCTTACATTCTGAATAAATGAAGGATTAAAAAGAATGAATGTGGTAATTACATGTTTGACCTTTAACTTGGAAGAATTACATTTGAAACCCTAAAGTATGGAACTTGCCAAAGAATGAAACCTGCCTAAAATGGAAAGTTACTTAAAATGGAAGTTATAAGGAACCGTTTGTAATTCTATTCTTCTACTCCTTTAGGTTCGAGGAGGAACTGATTTGGCTTTCTGTCAGTGATTGCTTTTGTTTTAGCTTGCTAATAAAGGTACAGATATTCTGCCCTCATTGTATAGGGTGCCTTCGTCTCACTTTCCTGATTTCTGACTCTTGGTTATGTTCTTATTTGTGAATCCTGTTTGTTCTTATATGATATTGTGAATCTTAATTGATTCCTTGTTTGAACCTTTGTCTTGATAAATTGTTTGAAGCTCTTGTCCTGATTTTGTGTTGAAATTCTTGTCTTGATTCTTTGATTTGAACTTTGCTTAGGTTACTTTGTTCTGGACCTTGTCATGAACCATGTTATGTTATTTTGATACTTGGACCAACCTATTCATCACTTGGTAATCTGGATAGTTGTGACTCTAGGCTACATTGAAGGTTCATTAGATTTTATAACTGAATGTACAAAACTCTTTTAAATTACATGTGACTTATCTTATGAAAACTGCTTTGTGAGATCATTTTTATAAAGACCATTTTAAAGGATTTCTTTTGAAACTATGATATGAGCTTTTAAATAAAAAAAAAACCTTTGTTATGAACCTTGAATAAATTGTTATGAACCTTCTGATTTTGATACTTGCTCTCCTAATGTTTGATCCCCTGATATTTGATCTCCAGATATGTGACCTTCTGATATTTGATATTGACCTCTAGTATTTGAACCTTGATGTTTGACCTCCTGATTATGAACCCTGTATTTGTCTCCTGGCTTGATTCTTGATGTGAACCTTGATATGATCCTGATAGGTGTCTAATGTAAACCTTATGTGAACCCTGAGACCTGAACCCTGTGATTTGACACCTTAGACTTGATACATGACCCTGACCCACAGTTTGAGACTACGAGCCATCTACTAGGCATGAGGGTTTCATGTCCCTGTCATTGATGCACCGATGGCTTGACTTTAGGGCAAGGAAGTGATGTCTTGCCCCGTCCCCGGACTCTTGTTTCTGATTTATTATGTAGTGGAAGACCTTGTGGCCTGCGGGGGCGTATGGATGCATCCTAGTCATGTCTTGATTTGCTTGTACTTGTATATCTTGGTGACTGATGGTGTGTGCGATACACGTCTTTCACACCCTTGGGAGCTCATGACTCCAACCCTGGAGGTATCCCCTCATTTCTTGGTACGAGGTCACCCCTCCGTACACCTTGGTATCCTGATATGTGATCTGGTTCGATATGTGATTTGGTTCGGGCTCGTAGAGGATTTCTGTCACCCTACACCTTAACCTTTATTTGACATTACTTGTTCCATATGTGCTATAATTTGATATATGACTTGCCATGTGATCTGATCTGATTAGACCTGGACTTGTGGAAGATTTTGATTTGGTTATCTCGAGATTTGACTTGACATGATTTGACCTGGATTTCTGGTTTGTTTACTTTGATTCTTGACTTGGCATTATACTGGACTAGACTTGGTATGACTTGGGATGTGATGGGTTATTTGTTTACTTTGACTTTGATATCTGTTTCATGATTCTTGATATTTCTATATAACTTTTGGTTATCCCTTCCTGACTCATGTCATCCTGGTATTGTATCTTTCACTTCTCTATACGTTATTACTGCTTTGTTTCCGTTATATCTGTTCACTGGGCTTTTTAAGCTCAGCCGCACGTTTTCTTTTCGTGTGCGGCAGGTTTTTAAGCTAGGAAGCTGGGTTTGGCTTTGGGATGAGAGCAACTTGTGTGAAGTTTAGACCTTGTCATTCTAGTGTGACCATTTGGATATTATTTCTGTTATGCCATTGTTTGGGCATTTTGGATTCTGTTTTATACTTCGTTATTTCTGTCTTGCACTTGATATAAGTCGTGTTGACTTATTTTCCTTTGGATTCTAATGTAAAGGCTTCCGCTATTTCATTTCTTGAATGCTTGTATCTGATATGAAACCATGTATTTGTGACATCTTTACCCTTGTCGGGTTGGGGTGTTACAAGAACGTTTTACTTTAATGTAATTAATATATTAGATGTATTAATTATATTAAGTAATATTTATGAAATTATAGAACGGTCGTAAATTAAACCGTTAGACGTTTTATTTAATTATAGTCTTTATCTATTAGACAAAAGATTAATATAGAACTCATATTTGCCATAGAATCAATCAACCAATCCTAGCCATTCATTTTTTTTATCAAAATAAAATAAATTAAACTTACACAATTTTTTAAAAAATTAAATATCTCGCAAACCGTTAATCGTTACGCGAAAAAAATTATACCATCGCGACGAGAATTAAATTATCTTTCTATAGATATGCATTGTTATATACTTTCGACAAACTTTTTTTTTCAAAATTTTCGCCCAAAAAAATCACATGTGATTTGTAAAAAATCACATGTGATTCGTTAAAATCAAATCATATGTGATTTTTACGAATCACATGTGATTTGTAAAAATCACATGTGATTCGTAAGAATCATATGTGATTTGTAAAAATCAAATCATATGTGATTTTTACGAATCACATATGATTTTTCTTGGCGGAAATTTAAAAAAAAAAAAATCCGTCGAAAGTATATATAGAATTGCATATCTATAGAAAGATAATTTAATTATCGTCGCGATGGTATATTTTTTGTAGCTTGAAGATTTATCGTTTGCAAGATATTTTGTTTTAAAAAAAATGTGAAAAATGGTTTTTTATTAATTTAGATAAAAAATAGATGTCTATGATTGGTTGATTAGTTCTATGGCAAATATGAGTTCTATATTGATCTCACCTCTTATCTATTATCGTGTGACGCAGTCAATAAAACTTAACTCGAACAACATGGCAACGCCATAAAAATTGGAGCGGTTGGAACAAGAGAAATAAAAGAGAAGGTTGAAGCAAAACTTGTTCACCAAGTTTTGACTATGTATATATATATATATTATGTAAGAATCATTATGAGTTAACGATTTTAAAATAGATACATATACGATATACGTGAATGGCTTTTGGATTTTTGCAAGCTACGACTGACCAAAAGGATTCCATCTTCCTTTATTCTTTTATTCTCATTAGTTGATCGGTTCTAGTAAATACCTTAAGGTTTTATTATTCGATCAAGTTTAAAAACATAAACCATGTGTTTTAAGGTTTTGCTAGACGTGTTGTGTATGCAACCATAGAGAGATCATGCTTTGATCTTTGGTGGTTTCGTGTGTTTGATTTACTCACACGCGAGTAGTAAAGATTTGTTGATGTAATTGCTAAAAGGTACACATCTCTTTACTTATGTTAATTACATTATGCTATACTAGATCTTGTCTTCCGTTGCATTTACTTGTGAGTTGTGATTATGTGTTTTGATATTAAAGTGTTAATATAGTTTAAAATTCCAACACAAACACCAGGTTGGTTGCCGAATAGCACATTTAGCTATCCAATCTCATCATGTCACGTATAAATGACAGCTTAATTAATTAGCACTTTAAACATGAGTGCCTAAGTATTTAGCTAATTAGAATTGTACATTTATATGGGCAAAATACATTATTACACCTATGTTATTCACTTTTTATTGATATATTGAATGTACCTAAGTTTCACTCTGTTCTCAAGTATGATTTTAGAGGGAAATGGAAGTAAATGAAATGGAAGTAAATGAAATGGAAGTTATGAAAATAATTGTGTTCTTAAGTTTGGAGTGAAAGAAAGGTAAAGTAAAGAAATGTTGTCACTTTTTATATTTTTACTATAATACCCTTGTACATATACAATAAATACAAATTGGTGAGGGGCATTTTTTTCACAAACATTATTTAATAATGGGACCCACTCACTTTACTTCACTTGCAGCCCAATTATGGGCTGAAAGTTTGACAAGAAAAAAACAAAGGAGTTTACTTCCTTTTACTTCCCTTTACTTGCATTTACCTCCTAGCCAAATCTTAAGAACATGAATTTTTTTCATTTACTTCCATTTACCTCCTAGCCAAATCTTGAGAACAGAGTGTAAGTTTTAATGATTTCATGCAAGCAACATAGTTAAAGCACAAGATGCAATGCCAAAATATCGGTGGTGTTATACTTGTAATTCTCACGTCAGCATTTCAATCTATAACTTAGATTATATAATTTAACAGAAAACAAGCTCTCTTATCATTCAAATTCTAGGATTCTGGACTTTGCAGTTTTTTTAATTTTTTTTTTTCATTTATTCAAATAAAAATACAAATTAAATTAAAAATAAATTTTCATTAGTAATAAAATGAAAATACTTTAAAGACTTTTACATGAATTAGAAAACATAAAACTAAAAGTAAACTAGTACGATATTTGGCTCGAATTTCAAGTTTTTTCTCTTCGAAAATAGCCACGTCATCCGTTTCTTGTTGCCAGCATTTTCATGTCCTCGTTTCTTGTTTGAGCATTGATTAATTGTACTATCGATCTAGACTCGTTTCTTATTTCTTCCATCTTCGCTTCACGATCTAGCGCTAGTTGTTGTTGCAACATTTCTTGAAATTCGTCTTGTGAAGAATTGGCGGATGAGTTTGAAGATCGAAGTAGCTAGCACCTTGCTTTGACACATGTCTAAGTGGACCACATACGTCTGTATGAATCAATCCAAGTAGATCTTAAGCCCTTTGCGTTTGATGTGGAAAGGGTTTCCTTGCCATCATCCCAGATATGCAAGATTCGCATTTTTCAAATGATTCATCATTGATAGATTGCAAAAGCCCATCTTGTTGCAGCTTTTCCATGCGTTTCTTGCCTATGTGGGCAAGTCGAAAATGCCAAAGATAAGTAGAGTCCAAGTCAGACTTGACTCTCTTATTGCTAATGTTATAAACAGAATTATTATCATCATTCAAACCAAGTTCATGCATATCAATTTCAAACACACTATTCACAGGAATAGCATTAGAGTAAAAACCATTATTTAAAGAAACTGAAATTCCATAACTTGTAAATGTTTAAACATAACCAATATCTTGTAACAAAGAAAATGAAATGACACCTCTAATTATAGAAGGTGCATAATGACAATTGTTCAAAATTAGTACTAAACCCGAAGGTAAAACTAAATCAAATGTCCATATGGCTTCAACAGCTGCACGTATTCCATTTCCCACGTACAGGTATTGCTCTCCATAGGCCAGCTTCCTTACTCCTCTAAGTCCTTGTAATGTGTTACAAATATGAGTACCACATCCAGTGTCATACACCCAGGAATTATGTTTACGAGAAAAAGAAAATAATTCTATCATGAAGATACCTGAAGTGCTGGCAACATGTCCAGCACTCTTTCTCTTCTTCTGTTGCAACTCTGAGAGGTAGAGAGGGCAGTTTCTCTTCTAGTGTCCTACCTCGTTGCAGCGGTGACAAGCCATATCCTTTCCAGGATGATCTTTCTTTTTAGGAGGGTTCTTCTTGGGCATGGTTTGGTAAGCCATAACTTGCGTTGTGCTTACCCTTCCCCTTGCCTTTACCCTTCCCCTTGTTCGCTTGCGGCTTGTTTGGTTTATTAATCCTACCACCTTGTATTGCTAGTACCTGAGGTGTAGGATCCTTTTTCGGCAAACCCTTCTCATAATCAATCAGCATTGCATGCAACTCACTGATTGTCTTCCCATTGCAATGCATGTTATAATTACGCACAAACCCAACAAATTCCTTGTTAAGGGATCTGTTGATAAGGCTAACACATACATCTTGTGGAAGATGGTCGTTGAGACACTAAGTTGATCCAAGTAACTTTTCATCTCAAGTACAAGAGTCCTCACGGATTTACCATCCTCCATTTTGCAGCTGCGTAGAGAATCAAGAAGATCGTAAAGTTCTAGACATGCTTTCTTCTCAAACATGGATTTCAGTTCAGTAAGCATACCATGGGGAGAATGATTTTCGAATTGCTTTTGCAATGAAGGTATCATACTGCCAAGCATAAGATACGCGACCTCATTGTGTCGGTCGTACTGAAGGTTCCATGCCGCCAAGACTTCATTAGTTGAGTCTTGGGGAGGGGCTAGAGGTGCAAGCTGTTCCAATACGTTTAGTGTCTTAGACACACAGAGGTCTATACTCAGTGATCTATACCAGTCATTGAAATTATCGTAGTCAATTTTTCTCGATCAAACATTTGTTTGAAAGCAGAACTTAGTGTGTTTGAAAAAAAAATGTTTGATCGAGAAAAATTGGCTGGCGATAATTTCAATGACTAGTATAGATCACTAAGGATAGTCCTGTGTGTGTTTAAGAGACTAGATGTATTGGAACAACCTGTACCTCCAGCCCATCCCCAAGACTCAACTAATGAGGTCTTGGCGGCATGGTACCTTCAGTACGACCGACACAATGAGGTCGCGTGTCTTATGCTCGGCAGTATGATCCCTTCATTGCAAAAGCAATTAGAAAATCATTCACCCCATGGTATGCTTTGCTTACTAAACTGAAATCTATGTTTGAGAAGAAAGCAGGTGTAGAACTTTATGATCTTCTTGATTCTCTATATGGCTGCAAAATGGAGGACGGTAAATCCATGAGTACTCATGTACTTGAGATGAAAAGTTACTTGGATCAACTTAAGTGTCTGAGTACTCGAGATGAAAAGTTACTTGGATCAACTTGAGCGTCTCAACTACCATCTTCCACAAGATGTATGTGTTGTCCTGATCAATAGATCCTTTAATAAGGAATTTGCTGGGTTTGTTCGCAATAATAATATGCATTGCACGTGGAAGACAATCAGTGAGTTGCATGCAATGCTGATTGATTATGAGAAGGGTTTTCCGAAAAACGCTCCTACACCTCAGGTACTAGCAATACAAGGTGGTAGGATTAATAAGCTAAACAAGCCGCAAGCGAACAAGGGGAATGGTAAAGGCAAGGGGAAGGGTAAGCAAGTTATTGCTTACCAACCCATGCCCAAGAAGAACCCTTCTAAAACGAAAGATCATCCTGGAAAGGATATGGCTTGTCACCACTGCAACGAGGTAGGACACTGGAAGAGGAACTGCCCTCTCTACCTCTCATAGTTGCAATAGAAGAAGAGAAAGAATGTTGTACATGTCGCCAGCACTTCAGGTATCTTCATGATAGAATTATTTTCTTTTTCTCATAAACATAATTCCTGGGTGTATGACACTGGATATGGTACTCATATTTGTAACACATTACAGGGACTTAGAGGAGCAAGGAAGCTGGCCTATGGAGAGCAATACCTGTACGTGGGAAATGGAATACGTGCAGTTGTTGAAGCCATAGGGACGTTTGATTTAGTTTTACCTTCGGGTTTAGTACTAGTTTTGAACAATTGTCATTATGCACCTTCTATAATTAGAGGTGTCATTTCAGTTTCTTTGTTACAAGATATTGGTTATGTTCAAACATTTACAAGTTATGGAATTTCAATTTCTTTAAATAATGTTTTTTACTTTAATGCTATTCTTGTGAATGGTGTGTTTGAAATTGATATGCATGAACTTGGTTTGAATGATGATGATAATTCTGTTTATAACATTAGCAATAAGAGAGTCAAGTCTGACTTGGATTCTACTTATCTTTGGCATTGTCGACTTGCCCACATAGGCAAGAAATGCATAGAAAAGCTGCAACACGATGGGCTTTTGCAATCTATCAATGATGAATCATTTGATAAGTGCGAATCTTGCATATCTGGGAAGATGGCAAGGAAACCCTTTCCGCATCAAACGCAAAGGGCTTCAAATCAACTTGGATTGATTCATACAGACGTATGTGGTCCACTTAGACATGTGTCAAAGCAAGGTGCTAGCTACTTCTTAACCTTTATAGAAGATTTCAGTCGTTATGGTTATGTTTATTTACTTAAACATAAACATGAAGTATTTGAAACATT
Source organism: Artemisia tridentata subsp. tridentata (assembly GCA_021014915.2). Taxonomy (NCBI): domain Eukaryota; kingdom Viridiplantae; phylum Streptophyta; class Magnoliopsida; order Asterales; family Asteraceae; genus Artemisia; species Artemisia tridentata. Next base: position 351,215,683 of record CP139508.1, read on the forward strand.
TAAGGTTTTCAAGAATGCAGTAGAGCTACAACTTGGAAAGAAGATTAAGGCTCTTCGATCTGATATAGGTGGTGAATACATTAGCCAAGAGTTTTAATACTACCATAAAGATTGTGGAATTGTACAGTAGCTCACACCTCCATATACACCACAACACAATGGTGTGTTTGAGAGGAGAAATCGTACATTGTTAGATATGGTACAATCAATGTTTAATCTTACAACTCTATCCTTATCCTTTTGGGATTATGCTTTAGAGACTGTTGTTCGCATTCTTAATATGGTTCCAACCAAGAAGGTTGATAAGACTCCACACGAATTATGGTATGGAAAAGCTCCCAACTTGTCTTACTTAAAGGTCTAGGGTTGTGAGGCGTTTGTTAAACGTGACTCTCTAGATAAACTCCAACAGAGATCTGTTAAGTGTATCTTCATAGGATACCCAAAGGAAATGATGGGTTACTATTTTTACTATCCACCTGAAAACAAAGTAGTTGTGGCTAGGTATGCAGATTTCCTTGAAAGGAATCTCATATCTCAAGAATTCAGTGGGAGAGTAATTGATCTGGAAGATGATCAAGAAGATACATCACCTTCTGAAAACACTAGCCAACTTCAAGAGGAGCCTGAAAGTCTCGCACCTCCACCTGAAGTTACTCCCATTCGTAGGTCTAAAAGGACTATACGTGCTCCTGATCGACTATGTCTAAATGTAGAAGTCGAGGAGTATAGTTTAGGGGATCATAATGAACCCGCTAACTATAAAGATGTCATGGCTGATCCTGAAAAGGACAAATGGAAAGCCGCAATGAATGGGGATATGCAATCCGTGAAAGATAATGATGTTTGGATTGAATTAGACCTTCCTCCTAACGCTAAAGTCGTTGGTAGCAACTGGCTCTTCAAAAAGAAGACTGACATGGATGGTAAAGTACACACCTATAAGGCTTGTCTAGTAGCAAAGGGCTATACTCAAACCTTCCGGATTGACTATGAGGAAACCTTTTCTCCTGTAGCATACATTAAAGCTATTGGAATTCTTATAGCCATAGCGGCGTACTATGACTATGAGATTTGGTAAATAGATGTCAAAACAGCCTTCTTGAATGGTCGCCTTGAAGAAGATATCTTTATGGCGCAGCCCGAGGGGTTTGTGAATCCACAATTTTCAAAGTGAGTATGCATGCTTCAAAGATCCATTTATGGATTGAAGCAGGCATCAAGGCAATGGAATAAGAGATTTGATAAGGAAATCAAGAAATTTGGTTTTAGTCAAAATCTTGATGAGTCATGTGTATACCATAAGGCTAGTGGAAGTAGTGTTACTTTCCTTATCATGTATATTGATGACATATTGATTCTGGGAAAACACATTCCAAGTTTACAAGAGGTTAAGTCCTATCTTGGAAGATGTTTTGCTATGAAGAATTTAGGAGAAGCAGCATATATATTCTAGGAATTGATGAACTCAAATAAGTACATTTTATTACCATCATTTATCCTATTAATTTGACTTGTTTTACTATATTATGTATGAGGATTGATACTTAATCGTTTACTTTTGTAATTCTCAGGTAAAAACAAGCATTTGGTGAAACTTGGCGATTTTGGACTAATTATGGAGCAAAACGTGCATAAAGTGAAAGTCTACTGAAATGAAGAAGATCAAGTCAATTCTGCTCCAGATGCGCCGCATCTCACTATCAACATGCGCCGCATCTCTATCAAGATATCACCAGATACGATCCAAGTTACAAGAGGACATGCGCCGCATCCTAATCAAGAGTTACGCCGCATCTGCTGGCGGTGTACGAATATTCCTGAATATTATAATCTTGGACCCCACGCGAAGTTAAGTACATACGCCGCATCTACTTAGTAGATGCGCCGCATCTTCCCTCAGACAGAAACTATAAATACCCCGTAGACCAGACGAATTAAAAGGGGGGAAGACCGGAACCCTAAAAACCGAAGTTCGAACAGCAGAACAGGAGGACGAATTCAGTCAAGAAGGCAGCACAAGACACACCCAAATCGAAGATACAAGAGCTGTAAGAAGGTGCTGCATGTATTTAATTCATTAAGTAGTTTTGTTTTATTGTGTTAGCAAACTTTAATTCATCAGGATTGGTGGCTTGTGTAATGTGACAACGAAAGATTGCACTCCCTTTAATACTTGCTTTCCCATCAATTAAAGTTTATATGATGATGTCTTTGGTTACTACTTATTAGTGCATTGATAACCTCTGTGTTTATTAGTGGCTTGCGGGCATTTGACTGCGGGACATAATGTGGCTCCCACGGTTGTTTCTAAATTGATCACTTAGGAATAACTTTTAGACATAAGTAATCATTAAGGGTTTACTCGCAGATGAGAATAGGACCAACGAGAAAGGGTTAATTACATACACTTCATATAAAGCTATCAATAAAACAAGTGACAATCTACTTAATCATAAGGACAGCCCTCTTATTGTCTCAAGTATCTATCTGTGTACGTGCGTGCTACTTGCTGATTCGTGCCTATTGTTTATTTTATTATTTACTTGCAAACAAAACCGTGCCAGTCTCTCAGGCTGAAACCCCCTTGCGTTAGGATATTAAAATACTGATTAGATTAACGAGATTATACGTTCCACTCTTAGTGATCGACACTCTACTTACCATTATCTTCATACTGACCGGGTACACTGCTCGTTAAGTGTGTGTGTTATTGATAAGTCGGCTAAATATAAATTTAAAACTTGAGTAGGCATTAAAACTGCTAAACCGCAACGACACATCACGCACCCATCAAGTTTTTGGCGCCGTTGCCGGGGAGTGAATTGTTATTTTCTGTTAATTTGATTAGTATTTTAATTAGGTTTTTCTTTTTATTAGATTAATTGCATCATTGTACTATTTTGCATATTTGTTGTATTGTGTGTTAATTGTTTTCCTTTTTGTGTGTTTATTTTTGTTCGTGTGTTTTTATTTTTGTTTTTATTTTTTTCGTATTTTTTCTGTTCTGCTATCGTTGTACTGTGCTAAATCGAACGATACGGCGCATCTGATCTCTCAGATACGGCGTATTGCGTTCAAAAATTTTTAAAATACAACGCGTTTAATTAATTCGATACGACGCATCTTTTCCCCAAGATACGGCGTATCTGTTTTTAATAAGAAAACTTTTCTAAGCGATAAAGTAATACGACGCATCTTCTTTTGAAGATACGGCGTATCTGATTTTGATAAAAATTTTCTAAACGTTAACGCCATACGACGCATCTGCTTTAGCAGATACGGCGTATCTATTATTTTAATTAAAAACAGTTTGCGAATTATTAAACAGATACGGCGTATCGATCTCTGTCGATACGGCGCATCTTACTGAATCAAAAATCTTTTATTTTTAAACGTAACGAAAATACGGCGCATTAACTTTCGTTAATACGACGCATTTAATTTTAATTAGATAAGTTGATTTTTGATTAATTAATTCGATACGGCGCATCCTTAAATTCTAAGCGGCGTATCTATTTTCTGAAAAAAGTCTGATTAAATTTTAACGATTATAAGATACGGCGTATCCCATTTATAGGATACGGCGCATCAACAGCTGATATCAGAAACTTTTATTTTTACTTTGATCGTTTCACCCTTCTTTTGCACAAGTAAGTTTTATTTCAGGAAGATGGACGATCCGGATATTACAATGGAAGAATATCTCAAGCTTATAGAGGAAAAAGCCTTGAGCAATAATCAGATGTATGATTGGAAAAGAGCAAGAAATTGTGCACAAGTCATTGAAACGAAAGAAATCACTATGGAAGAATACTTGATTTTAGGACAAGAAAAGTCAAGGCATGAAAGAAACAAATTGCCATTCCGACACACTTGGACTTTATCAAATGATAATGATGAAGAAGAGTCATACGATTTTGGTGCAATTAGGTTTCCGGCAATAGTTATTGATGATGTTATTTCTCCGGACGTTGCCCAAAATGAAGAAGAGTCACAAGTGTTTGATTTGAATGATAATCCGGCGATTGTTTACAAAGAAGCTTATTCATCCGAAAGTGCTTATGATGAAAATGAAGATGAATGTGGTACAATGGTGTATAGTGCTATTACTTGTAATTTTCCACCCGAGGTGGAGAATATATTCTCATCCTATCAAAAACACCATGATAATATTCCTTCGGATGGAGATAATAAGTATTCTGATATTGAAAAGTTTGATGCTATTGTGTACGATAACATACCGCAATTACCACAACAAACGAAAATATTTAGGTGTGGAGCGGATGAGCCAGATTATGACCCCACAAAGGATTTTGAAGAAATGTGGGATGACTTATTTGAGGCGGCTATTCGGGACGGTTATGAAATTGCAAGACCATTAGTTGAAGATGGAGACTCACGAGATGAATTGGAGTCACTTACAACAAAAAGTGGTACAAATTTATTTAATACTATTGATCCCGTTATTAATAATCTTGCTAGTTTTCCTAAACAGGTTGCAAAACAAAAGGATGATGAGGCGAAATTTATTACACTACCTATTGAAGCACCTGTGATCAACCCGTATTTGGTGGAGCTCGAAGAAGAATTTGATGATGAGCTCTTAAACATTGCTATGATTAATGAAGATGATGATTTCAACCCTATGAAGTATGTGGAGGAACTCGAACTTTTACTTGCCAAAGACCCTTTCTCATCTTCTGCGGAAGTCAAGGGACGCCTTACTACCAAAGAAACTAACTAAGAAGAAAGGAGACTCATTTTTCCTCAACACACTACTCTTTCAAATGAAGTGGTCAAGTCATCCAATTTATCAACCAAACCGGGTATGAATAGGAAAGATGTACATGTATTGCCAAGGTATGATCTTTATTTATTTCTTCCATCTTTAATAGCAAATTTACACTCTTTTCGTGTTTATTGCTACTATCATCCGCACTTGATCCCAAGTGGGGGGAACAACACCCTATTACACAATAAATAAGGGTGGAGTCAGGCTCGTGACTCGAACAAAAACAAGCGCTTCGTGGGAGGCAACCCATGCTTATCTTTTATTTATTTTCTGTGTCGAGTCAGTCCAGGCCGCATGAGGATACGGCGCATCTCAGTCCTGAGATGCGACGCATCCTCTGCAATAGTCATATCTTATTTTATTTTTCTGCATTTTTATTTTCGACTTTAAAACTTTTTATCAGTTTATTTTTTAATGCGGCGCATCCCTGGTTAAGGATGCGGCGCATCTTTATTCTGATCCGTATTAATTCCAGGCTCGATACGGCGTATCTTCTTCAATAAGATACGGCGCATCGACTGACCTGATGATTTTCAGTTTTAATTTTTTAAGTTTTATTTTTATCTAACTACTAATGTATTATGCAAGTTGAACCTTTCTTATCTTAGGTGTGTTTTAAAGTGTTGGTGGTATTATAGTTTCCTGAATTTCCTGTGGATACATCAAGTATGAAGATTTAACGTTTTAATCCACAAGAAGATGATTTTTGCTCTCATACTAATGGAGGATCATACCGAGCAAATCTCAGGGGAGTTTTTCTGTTCTAATTCTTTTTATTTTCCAATTTTTAACCTTTTATACAAACAACGAGGACGTTGTTTAACTTAAGTGGGGGGATAGGAGAATTAGAACACTTAACAATTACTTGTCCTAAACTTTTTCAAAAATTATGCTTAAAATGTGCTTAATATATCAAACTTAAAATTTTTTTTAGCATGTTTTTGTTTAAGATCTAAGTTGCATAGCTGCACACATGACGTTATTTTCAAAAATTGTGATTTTTCTAAATTCACAAATCTATGAGTGTGCCGGTGACTTGTAAACTTTAGAACTTGGCTTGTATACTATTCGAGACCACCATAATGAGTATTATTTATTTAATTGGAATGACTTGTCTAAATTGGTAAAATTCTAGGATTACACCCAAAAAGCCTATATATGTTATGTGTTATTGACTAACTACACTGGTTAGTTAACCCCCGTATAAACCCTTTTGTTACTCTCATTTTTAGAGTAAGATACCCCTAGAAAAACACTCAGAGCCATTCCTTTCGTTTCTTACACCTATGTTTAAAATGTTTCGTTACACCTTACACCTTAGCCTACCTTGTAGATTAAAGTCCGTGGTTGGTTAATTGCTATAGGCAGAGTGTGTTTCCTTACATTACCTGTGTTCGCGTGCGTAATTCATTATCTTTGGTTAGGTCGGGAAATTGCACAATGCAATTGGAGTGAAAGTAAATATTGTATATTTTTGAGTTTATTTTTCGTGTGTTTACTACTTTCACTATTACCGTTATTTCTGAAAGTATGAAAAATATGAAAAAATTATCCGGAAAGAAAGTTATAGTGATGTGGTGAAATTTTACACATCTATGTTTATGTTTCAATTTAATAATAATAAAAAAAAAAAAAAAAAAAAAAAATCGAAAAAATGAGAAAAGAAAAAGAAAGAAAAAAGAGTTGGATGTTTATTTTAAGCCAACGATGTAAAGTTATGTAAGTGGTCGATATCACCACTATTTGTTGTATTATATCTATGGATTGAATGGGAATTGGCAGTTATGGGAACGCCAATTAAGGTTTATTCTTTGATTAAGATCTTGTTGAGTATAATTCGTGTCTACCTAAAGCGTGTGTTTCAAGTGTTAAAGCGTGAGTTATTCAATGATATGAGTCTTATTTATGGGATGGTTGGGATAGTGATTAACCACACTTAGGATTTTAATTTATTTGTTTTGTTTATTTTTATTTTTACACCAATTTATATCCCAAATGTTATCCATACCCTATTCTTTATCCAACCAAACCTTTGATTTATTGAGATTAGGGATTTGAGCAATCTTAAGTATCGTAGTCGTGGATTCGGCTATGTATTTATGATTTTGTCGCCCTTTTTGATATATTATTATTGGTGAAGTTTGGACCTATCTTTAGCCTATTCGAGTTAAGGATTTGAGCAATTGCAAGTATCGTGTTCGTGGATTCGATCATGTATTTGTGATTTTGTCGCCTTTTCTGGAATTTGAGATCGATAGTAAATAAGAATAATTAACCCTTAAGCCTAAAAACCCTTTTTACCGCTTTAGACTTGTTATTCCTTAGCTTTAGTGGTGGAGATGTGTATACTTGCCAAGCTTATGATAGAATATTCGTCGCGACTGGACAGTTAAACGATTAGATTTGCTTTTATCGACTTATTTTATTTTATTTCTAATTCGTTAAGTGTTTAGTTGTGTGATTATGAAATAAACGAATACATGCTTAAATATAAAAATAAATCCTAACATCTCTTAGGATACATTTTCATGAGATTTAATCTAAGGTTTACTTGGGGACAAGTAAAGTTCAAGTGGGGGGATATTTGATGAACTCAAATAAGTACATTTTATTACCATCATTTATCCTATTAATTTGACTTGTTTTACTATATTATGTATGAGGATTGATACTTAATCGTTTACTTTTGTAATTCTCAGGTAAAAACAAGCATTTGGTGAAACTTGGCGATTTTGGACTAATTATGGAGCAAAACGTGCATAAAGTGAAAGTCTACTGAAATGAAGAAGATCAAGTCAATTCTGCTCCAGATGCGCCGCATCTCACTATCAACATGCGCCGCATCTCTATCAAGATATCACCAGATACGATCCAAGTTACAAGAGGACATGCGCCGCATCCTAATCAAGAGTTACGCCGCATCTGCTGGCGGTGTACGAATATTCCTGAATATTATAATCTTGGACCCCACGCGAAGTTAAGTACATACGCCGCATCTACTTAGTAGATGCGCCGCATCTTCCCTCAGACAGAAACTATAAATACCCCGTAGACCAGACGAATTAAAAGGGGGGAAGACCGGAACCCTAAAAACCGAAGTTCGAACAGCAGAACAGGAGGACGAATTCAGTCAAGAAGGCAGCACAAGACACACCCAAATCGAAGATACAAGAGCTGTAAGAAGGTGCTGCATGTATTTAATTCATTAAGTAGTTTTGTTTTATTGTGTTAGCAAACTTTAATTCATCAGGATTGGTGGCTTGTGTAATGTGACAACGAAAGATTGCACTCCCTTTAATACTTTCTTTCCCATCAATTAAAGTTTATATGATGATGTCTTTGGTTACTACTTATTAGTGCATTGATAACCTCTGTGTTTATTAGTGGCTTGCGGGCATTTGACTGCGGGACATAATGTGGCTCCCACGGTTGTTTCTAAATTGATCACTTAGGAATAACTTTTAGACATAAGTAATCATTAAGGGTTTACTCGCCGATGAGAATAGGACCAACGAGAAAGGGTTAATTACATACACTTCATATAAAGCTATCAATAAAACAAGTGACAATCTACTTAATCATAAGGACAGCCCTCTTATTGTCTCAAGTATCTATCTGTGTACGTGCGTGCTACTTGCTGATTCGTGCCTATTGTTTATTTTATTATTTACTTGCAAACAAAACCGTGCCAGTCTCTCAGGCTGAAACCCCCTTGCGTTAGGATATTAAAATACTGATTAGATTAACGAGATTATACGTTCCACTCTTAGTGATCGACACTCTACTTACCATTATCTTCATACTGACCGGGTACACTGCTCGTTAAGTGTGTGTGTTATTGATAAGTCGGCTAAATATAAATTTAAAACTTGAGTAGGCATTAAAACTGCTAAACCGCAACGACACATCACGCACCCATCAGGAATCAAGATCTACAGAGATAGATCTAGGCGGTTTATTGGACTAAGTCAAAGTGCGTACATTGATTAAATCTTGAAGAGATTCAGGATGCAAGATTCCAAAAAGGGATATCTTCCTGTAACACCCCCATTTTCACAGATAGCAGCGAAAGCTAAATCAGTCACAGTAATAGAAAATGACTCAAAAAGAGACGTTTTGAAAAGATAAGTTATCATTCTTTAAAATATCCGAGTTTTACAAAAGGAGGTCCCAAAATCTATGTGAAACATAGAGTTTGAATGATAACAGGTTTGAAAGTCCTCAAGTCCAGTGCCACTCCGTGCCATATGTTGCTTAATTACCAAGGATAACATGCTAAAAGGGTCAACACAAAGGTTGAGTGAAATCCATAGGTTTTAAGTTTGTAATGGTTGAATACAAGCTCATATGGGTTTCGTTGTTACACCCATAGTTTGTAATAATTGCAACGAATGCAATTTTCAAGGAAAATGGTTATTATTGCAACTAAGATCATGACACCAACACATTAACATGGGGATCACCATAGTGATATTTGAGGAACTAAAGTCCTCTTGGAGAGGTAACTTGCCAAAGTTACCTATTGTTATCAAATATAGTGCTATTGGTACCCGGTAGGGGCAAACCAACAGGAGTAGTCATACTCCAGATAGATCTATCAACAATATTCGCGTTCACTCGCAAGTGATTATGGTTCATGAAATTTAAGTAATAGTGGCAAAAGGTGGTACTCGTTCAATAATCAATCAGGAGAAAAATACTTGTATTCAGATTTATAGCATGTATCCCCCTCGTGGGTTTTCATAAAATAATCAAAACATTTAAAAGCGAGGCTACGAACTCACCTTAGTTTAGGGAAATCTGATTGATGTCAAAAGTGACTCAGATATTAGACGGCTTACTCACTCAACCTGAGGTAGTGTATGTCAAGTCTTTAGTTGGTTTGTTTATGTTTCAAAACTTTGTTTCTGAAGTAAATGTTTCTTTGATTCACTAGATTTAGATATAACGTAACACTGTTCGGGCTATCATAATTCAGAGGTCATGTAGTAAACGTTTGAGGAGCCAGGGCACTTTAACTCGTAAACCCAGCAAACTCGTCGAAATGTATACCCAAATGAAACCCCTCACATGAAATTCCCTAGTAACGTGATACGTTGTTAAGTTAAAAAGATAGGTTTTTAATTTATATAGAAATATTTCATTTATACCCTTAAGTTTGTAAATTGGCAATATATACCCTTGACTTATAAACTTTTACAAAATTAGTCCTTTATATAATAAATATATATATATACTAACCCTTTAACTTTAAAACTTTACAAAATAGGTCCTTATACTTATAACTTTAGAAAAATGACAGAAATAACCCTTATACTTAATAGTTTCCAAAAGTTACAATATATACCCCTATGCATGGAATACGTTACAAAACTAGTCCAAAAACCATGCAAAGTGTATTTTTAGAATACAAAACAGTTTTACAGATTATGGCTTATTAGAATAGGCTAAAATAAGTAGCTTTTACGAGCTTATAGCTTATAGAAAGGTTTTGTGATCAAAAATATCAATTCGACACAATATTAGGGTTTTAAAATGAAAGCACCTAGGTTTTTATGATCAAGGCTTAAACAAAGGACTTATATGGGATCTAATAAAGCTTATGAACAATCTAAAACCATAAGAGATCAAATTCAACAAGTAGAAAGGCTTACACGACTTAAAATGGATCAAAATGGGGTTTAGGGTTTCTCGGCTAGAAAACGAGCTTAAGGGCTTCTTGCTCTTGATTCTTGGCTTCTAATGGCTTGATATCTTTCTTATGCTACTGCTAGTACTTGACTACACCATGGTTTTGAGGTAGTGAGGAGTTTTTGGGATGATTTGAAATGGTGTGTTTGCTCGGCTATTTATAGGGGTCGAACACCCTTGGTGACCAAGTAAACTTGGTGTAGTGGCCAAGGGTGGTAAGGTAGTGATTCATGGCAGCTAGGTGGTGACTAGGAGGGGCTACGATTGTAGCTAGGAGTGGTTGAGGGTGTTGTGTGGTCGTGGTGATGTTGCGGCAACCAGGAGATGACGAGACCTCCTTGGAGGCCAAGGGAGGTGACAAGGCGATGATAGTGGTGCTAGGTAGGTTGCTTAAGGTGCTAAGTAGGCAAGCAAAGTGGTGGATCATGGTGGTGGAAGGTTGCTAGCTTAGTTTTTAAGTAAAAAACGTAGGTTTAGTATTTTAGGGTTTCGAATAGGTTTAGGTTAGTTTAGGGTTTTAAATTAAGGTTTAATGTTAGGATTAGGGTTTAGAAATGATTTAGGTATTAAGTTTAGGGTTTAGGAATCATGCATTATGGATTTGTACCTTGTGCTAAAGTGGTGGTAAGGTTTAAACATGATTTAGGAGCTTAAATGACCTATCTTGGATTCTAAGCTTAAAAGACTTATACATTGAGCTTTAAGTAGTTGTACTAGAGTTTAGGAAGGAAAATGTAGCTAAGATAACTTATACATAAGCCTTGAACACTTTTAAACTAGTTTCAACTTGAAATTAGGGTTTTTGAAATAACCGTAAACGTATAATGCTTGTTTTGGTATAATGTTGGAAATAGTAGGTTAGATTGATAGTATACTTGGTAAAATGATCTTTGAAACATAGACTTGACATATTAGGAGGTTTACATGATGTAAACATAGAGATATTTGGCATTGGTAGTTGCGTGAGCACGTCTAGTGGGCTATGTAAGTTACTTTAAATAGTTGGAATGAGATGAAGCAAAAATTTTCCCATTAAAATACCTTATATAGATATCGTAGTGGAAATTATATTGATGAAAATTACGGGTTGTTATAGTCTTCCCCCCTAAGAGAAAAATCTCGTCCCGAGATTTAGTTGAAAGTAAGAGTATAATTGTGGTAGGATGCTTCGATACACTATTTGTTACACCCCGTGCCCGCTTAGACCAAAAATTAAAACTTTTTGTGCGGAAACGTTTGACTTTTAAGGACATTCTGTCACTCTTTTGACAACTGACAAAAATCTATAAACATTCAGACATTGAGACTATTTTTAAATGAAAGTAGACTCAATTACCATCAAAACGACGGGTGGCACGACCCGTGACGACTTACGGATTAAAAGATATGAATTTTTGAAAATCGGCAAAATCTGAAAATCCGCCCAAACCGCCGGCTGGGGTCCAAAACTGGGTTGAACCGGCGGTTCAGATCTGAACCGTGGCGGTTCAGACCCAGCTGTTCGCCCGAATCTTTTCCCAAGTTCCGCGCTTGGAAACCGACCTCCCGAACTCGTTATCGAACCAAACTTTCCAGATTTACTTGGTATATCAATGGGCTCATTTTCATACAAAAACATTCACCGAACGACTCCCCGAAAGGGTACTTTACAAATTAAACGGGTTATGCAAATAACCCGTTTTGACCCATTTTCACTACAAACAACCCATACGACCTCCGTTTTACACCGAACTTGACCAACATCAATAACTTAACATATCAAAATGTTCCAATGAAACTTGAACCCCGTTTACTACCCAAAATGGGTATATTTACAACTAAACCAAACGCCCCTTTAACTTTACTCATAAACACTTAAAACACACTTGACTCATCGTTAGACTCCCAAATCGTTATGACCTCCTTGACATACATGTTGACACCCGACTTTACTTTAAAATCACTAAAAGACTCTCGGAGGTACAACCTTGACACTTGAGCTCGGTATTCTATACTAAGCTCCTAATTGCAATCTATCTATCAATCCGCTTCCAAATCCTTAGGCTATAGTCCAAGTACTTCCATTCCGCCGCACATAAACCTACAACAACATTGACAACTAAAAGAATAAGCTTACGCTTAGTAAGTAACCCGACATAAAACATATCTCATACACATATTTCCACATAAGCATCATAATCACATAAAAGCCTCTAAACTACGTTATACCGCTCATATCATACATAACTTCATAACATAATTGCATCCATTCATTACAATCATAATCCACAACATACCTTAACTAGCCCAAAATCCAACAAGCTAACATACCCTTAGTCAAGATCACTAGCCATCTATCCTTAGCTTACAACCATTCTAAATCCAACTCTTATACTCTTATACTCTTATACAACCACAATACATACATGTTAAATACACATATAATACATGTTTTAGTGGGAGTTACTTACCTTAGTCCAAGCTAAACAACATCAAGGACATCATCATCACCACTATCATCCATCATCATCATCAATCTCCACAATTAACCATATTCATCAATCTTCTACAACATATCAAGCCCTAATAACATAATGGTTAATAACATAAACAAGGTTAACATAACCTATCAAACAAACCCGTCTTCCTCTCTACATCATTAATTGATCATATCTTGATCAATTGATGATTTCCCACTTTATTCATAATCTATACTTCATTAACATCAAGAACACAAATACTTACTTGTGATGATCATAACTAGGAAGGACTATAGGCACTTGGTCTTCATCTCCTTCATCTTCTTAAGGCACCACCAACTTTTCCCTCTCTTTTTCTCTACTCTAAAAACCGGACCTCACTTATCAATAATGGAGGAATTGTCTAGAAATTCCTAGATAAGATTAGTTAGGTGGCAACTTTGGTCCTTTGGCAAGAATGGCCCCTCAAGTCTCTTTCCTTCTATTTTAGCCACAACTAACTTATAACACAATTGACATATGACAACTTAAGCCCTTGAAGTCCATTTCCTATCTATTTGAGGCACATAATACTTCCCATAACTTTATAACACACATTTTGACTATCACTTGACTATCGGGTTTGACTTTCCACGTAACTTTGTTGACCAACCAATCACATTCAACCTTAGCATATTTCATCTAGGGTGGGGCCTACTCAAAACCGGGATACGGGTCTAACAATTCTACCCCCTTATTTAGATTTCGTCCCCGAAATCTGTCATTCTTTACTATCCAAAACGTAATCACCTTATAAATCTCGCTCCTAGCACCTAAATTCCTAGTTTATTTAGTGCAACGATCTAAGCGATCGTGCAACTCAGTGCATAATATAACACATCACATGTCCTTAATGCACATTGCTTTCCGCTTATTTGAGACATACTCTCTATAACTAGTTATCATTCTAATCCGTTCTATTACCGATACATCACATTTCCACATGCTTATCCTATATTCTCATTCTTGCCTACACGTTACTAGTGGAGACCGAACTATTTGACTTTTCGTAATTACACTTGGCTAATGCTTTCACGTTCTATCAACACTACTTAATCACTTCTTTTACGTGTCTACAATTTCCTCATTTCCTCCACTCATTTATTCATGCCATTTTCGATTACCTTCTAAGGCTTATAGAAATATTACATGAATTAGCTTTGTAGCATCATACTTTAACATTTGTCGTCACATTACACATGACATTTATCATCAACTATTTCCATTACTCACATTTTGCACCACGGCACAATTACGTACTATAGCAATTTTTTATTTTTTTTATTATATATATATATATATATATATATATATATATATATATATATATATATATATATATATATATATATATATATATATATATTTTAGCATTATTACAATTTCTTAATTTCTTCAACTTAAACTTAACACTCAAAACATAGGTTTCTCATATGTCTCACTAAAAGACATATTCTACTTTTTAACCCTACTATCTTAGTTCTTATAACTTCTAACTAACTCTAGACTTTCGATTTCTACTCCTCTAACCCTACTCGTGCCGTGTCGGCAACACATAAGCCCACTCATTTATACTTCCTCATTTACATTGAGAGGTGTCCCAATCGATGTAAATCAAGAAATATAAACTCATGGTTATGTACTCCCGACATAACACTACTACTCCTATTTCCTAATTTAACTTTTATTCTTTCATCCTGTTTATACTTCATATTTCCTTTTTAGACTTGGATCTATATCATTAACACATTCATTATGGGGATATTTTATTGCCAAGGATGTAGGCAACCCCATTTGCCGATGAAGGCAATACGTTTTATCCCGAAGGATCTTTAACATATCCCGAAGGATTCCTTAACATTCATTGACTTGGTCATCCCGAAGGATACCACTTTTAACGTTCACCCTGAAGGATCATTATCATTCATCCCGAAGGATCTTTATCATTCACACTTTATCACTTTCACATTATATCATTGGATCCAAGTTATTAACGTTTTAACATACACACATTGTCTCATCCATTTTATTTAGTAAATGCAAGCTCATAGAGCATATGAACCTGCTTGTTATAATTACACATTTTCTATGTGTTTATCATCCTACATTCTTGATCCGCATTAATCTTTCTCACATCCTTACTTTACCCTTTAGCCTATCCGCCTTTTTCCGTGTTTAAACCTTACATAGGTTTAACTACATTCGTTAGCATCATTCTTTCTTCATACACATTTTAGTCATTTACATGTTCTCATCATGTTTTATCTACCCACACTTTCGTTTTAATGAGCACCACTAATGAGGCACATTAGCCGTGATAATGATAATTTTCAGGTCGTTACCTTAATTTCATACCTACTCATATCATCCTCACTTACGTTCTTAACCTTTCACATTCTTATTCTCATCCCTTAACTCATCTTATTACTTATCTATGTGCTTAGAGCAATGCCACTCTTGGTCATTCTTTACATATCATGTTGCTTTAGTCTCAGTCTATAACTTTTAGTTTATTAGACATTTATTATTCAATACGCCAAGTCGTTCTCACTTTCATTACATATCACCATAACATCGTTATCATTACTACACGTTCATGCACATGCTCAATCCTCCTACCTACTCATCTCATTCCTATTTACATTCTTAGCTTATCGCATCTAGCCTTTAGCATTCAAACTTTTTCGTTTGAGTTCCATCCTATATATGTATACCAACACTCTTTATCACCACTTCACGTTCACACTTAGGCCTCACGTACTTTACCTTACCATTACCCCGTCTATATACCACTTCAATATTAGTCTTTAGTCACTAAATATAATGAGACCATATGTTGGTCTCATTTCGTGTTATCATTCCCTAACCTCATTCTTGAACCTTCAAGTCATTAAACGTTTAATCATTATTTTGTTAGTTTCATCTTGTCTTTTCACGCTATACCTTAGTACACTTAATATCATTACGATCCGTACTTAGAGTGTTATTTCTTACTTCACTTGCTAGCCCATCTCTAATACCACTTATCGTTCCTACCTATTTTCCATTACCGTTACTTTAACATACATTTATATAATCATTATAAAATCACCGGCACTAACCAAAGTGCACGATAAACAATTTACTACGTGTCATCACTAGTTAGTCGCTTCTAGTTTGCTAATTCTATGCATCACCAATTTATGCCTTATGCAAGCATTTCTTAGACTACCACGTTTTCACTTTCTCTTCTCTTTGCCTCAAGCACCTCCGATCGCTCACCTATCACCTTTCATTACCTTGACACCATCTTAGTAATACTTATCTTTTTCGTACTTTCGAATATATGAATATACACGTTATATTTCATCTGAGTTGTCACATTACACTTATCGTTTTCTTGTTAACTTCACGTTATCCTCCTACTTTATTTTACACGTGTTCATTCTTTTAATGTTGTCTATTTCAATCCCGATTGATTTACCTTAATCTTGACATAGATTAACTCAACATTAAACATGAAGTATTTTCTAGACCATATATTGGTCTTACGTCGTAGTCTAAACTCGTTCATCTACCCGGCTTCTATCATTTCATGCCACGACTAGAATTCTAGTCGTGACTTATCTAATTCAAGTTCCCTTGTAGTTTACCTTTTTAATCATTCTATACCTCACCTTATGACACGCATTCATAATCACATTACACATAAACGACGAACACGTTAGTACATACTTAATCCCATTCATACTTAAAGATAAACGTCACTACACACTCGTACTTCGTTAGTCTATTATCAAATTATAATTTAAAACACTTGAACATATCTGTCATATCATTTGTCTGTTCTTATTGAGGCAATTTCTATTTTGCCTCATCAATCTATCCAACAGCTACTTCAAGTATCCGTCACTACCAATTCATTTCTTTAGTATCTTACAGTTATACATTTCATCCCTACATCTCACTCGAGCATCTAAACCTTCTTCACATACCCATAACTATCTATCCTTAACGTTCCCATAAGACAAGTCTTACTCAATCCTTTAACCTTTTCTAGATCATCATTCTTTCGGACACAATACATACAAGTCATTCATCAAGCCACTATTATTACAATCTAAGTAATTTTGATCTTTTACGTATTATACTATGACACATTTTTCGCCTACAACTCATAACTTTTAAGGCCTTGATTCACATAATTAAAACTTTAGACTTCCGACGCAAAAACTATCATTTGGTTACTTAACACCTAGCACAATACATTCAAACATAGAATTACTTCACATATACATTGGCACCATAAAAACACATACCACACTTATCGACTTAAGTACATATACCACGTCTTGCATTCCATCGCATAATTAAAGCAATCTATAATTCGCGTCTAATTTGTTACTCCTATATTTCACCACATCCACATCACAACATTCACATTACATCTTAGCTATAAACTAATCTCATTATTACTATAAGCATTTCTACGTCATACCTCAAAGACACCTACTAGCCGCATTACTTTAGCTTACATTCAACGCGTCTACGAGTGGTTTAAGTCTAGGCAACCTATAGTGGAAACCTAATTCACTTAAACCTGGCTTTGATACCAAGTTGTTACACCCCGTGCCCGCTTAGACCAAAAATTAAAACTTTTTGTGCGGAAACGCTTGACTTTTAAGGACATTATGTCACTCTTTTGACAACTGACAAAAATCTATAAACATTCAGACCTTGAGACTATTTTTAAATGAAATTAGACTCAATTACCTTCAAAACGACAGGTGGCACGACCCGTGACGACTTACGGATTAAAAGATATGAATTTTTAAAAATCGCCAAAATCTGAAAATCCGCCCAAACCGCCAGCTGAGATTTCCCAGCCGCCGGCTGGGGGTCCAAAACTGGGCTGAACCGCGGCAGTTCAGACCCTGCTGTTCGCCCGAATCTTTTTCCAAGTTCCGCGCTTGGAAACCCGACCTCCCGAACTCGTTATCGAACCAAACTTTCCAGATTTACTTGGTATATCAATGGGCTCATTTTAATACAAAAACATTCACCGAACGACTCCCCGAAAGGGTACTTTATAAATTAAACGGGTTATGCAAATAACCCGTTTTGACCCATTTTCACTACAAACAACCCATACGACCTCCGTTTTACACCAAACTTGACCAACATCAATAACTTAACATATCAAAGATGTTCCAACGACACTTGACCCGTTTACTACCCAAAATGGGTATATTTACAACTAAACCAAACGCCCCTTTAACTTTACTCATAAACACTTAAAACACACTTGACTCATTGTTAGACTCCCAAATCGTTATGACCTCCTTGACATACATTTTGACACCCGAATTTACTTTACAATCACTAAAAGACTCTCGGGGGTACAACCTTGACACTTGAGCTCGGTATTCTATACTAAGCTCCTAATTGCAATCTATCTATCAATCCGCTTCCAAATCCTTAGGCTATAGTCCAAGTACTTCCATTCCGCCGCACATAAACCTACAACAACATTTACAACTAAAAGAATAAGATTACGCTTAGTAAGTAACCCAAAATAAAACATATCTCATACACATATTTCCACATAAGCATCATAATCACATAAAAGCCTCTAAACTACATCATACCGCTCATATCATACACAACTTCATAACATAATTGCATCCATTCATTACATTCATAATCAACAACATACCTTAACTAGCCCAAAATCCAACAAGCTAACATACCCTTAGTCAAGATCACTAGCCATCCATCCTTAGCTTACAACCATTCTAAATCCAACTCTTATACTCTTATACAACCACAATACATACATGTTAAATACACATATAATACATGTTTTAGGGGGAGTTACTTACCTTAGTCCAAGCTAAACAACATCAAGGACATCATCATCACCACTATCATCCATCATCATCATCAATCTCCACAATTAACCATATTCATCAATCTTCTACAACATATCAAGCCCTAATAACATAATGGTTAATAACATAAACAAGGTTAACATAACCTATCAAACAAACCCATCTTCCTCTCTACATCATTAATTGATCATATCTTGATCAATTGATGATTTCCCACTTTATTCATAATCTATACTTCATTAACATCAAGAACACAAATACTTACTTGTGATGATCATAACTAGGAAGGACTATAGGCACTTGGTCTTCATCTCCTTCATCTTCTTAAGGCACTACCAACTTTTTCCCTCTCTTTTTCTCTACTCTAAAAACCGGACCTCACTTAGCAATAATGGAGGAATTGTCTAGAAATTCCAAGATAAGATTAGTTAGGTGGCAACTTTGGTCTTTTGGCAAGAATGGCCCCTCTAGTCTCTTTCCTTCTATTTTAGCCACAACTAACTTATAACACAATTGGCATATGACAACTTAAGCCCTTGAAGTCCATTTCCAATCTATTTGAGGCACATAATACTTCCCATAACTTTATAACACACATTTTGACTATCACTTGACTATCGGGTTTGACTTTCCACGTAACTTTGTTGACCAACCAATCACATTTAACCTTAGCATATTTCATCTAGGGTGGGGCCTACTCAAAACCAGGATACGGGTCTAACACTATTTGAGGATGTTAGTCCTTCAGTGCGAGTGTATGTGATACTTTCAGTTAATATGATTAAGTATGCGGAATCTACTTAACCACACTTAGAAGGTTTATTTGGTTATCGGAAATGGAAAGTAATGCTTGAGTAACAAACAATGAACACACAATGTTAACACCAAATGATTCAATATTATTAAGATAATAATACGAGTGATCTTCACTATCACTAGGGTTACAAAACCTTTAATCTTATATGTTCCTATGATAAGTTATGTTCTTATGTTCTTGACGGATATTCTAAGCATATGAGTTAAGCGCTAATCTAAGTCACGCAATATCTAGTCTAAGATCTCTCTTTTATACAAACAAAGGAGATCATTACAATTATGATAAGTCTTGTCAAACTACTTGCTTGAGTGTGTCAGTCATTAAGATACAACATGTATCTGTTTTTACAATTTGCTCTGTGTAAACCACATGGTGACTGATCACATTGTCTAAGAATATTATCTACCGTATATACTTGACTTTAGTACAAAATATCTTCATATACTTATCCAACCAGCAATAGAATACTCGACACTTATCCATCTAGCAGCAGTATCTGTTGCACCAGCAGTAGAATGTTTGCGGTAGCAGAATCTTAACGCTAGCAGTAGAATGAAATGCACTAGCAGTAGAATGATACTTAGTGTATTTCCTTGAGCAGAACTGATCTTGTAAACCTTTAATTCCCGATACTAATCTTCAGATTATTTAATTCCCAACAATCCTCCCCTAAACATGTGAATCCTTTTCAACATGTTTCTTCTGAATTAAATTATGATTGTGAGAATCTTTCAAACACTTTATAGTCAGATTCTTGATCTGAGCTATCTTCTGTTCTTCAAGATTAAATATCTATCTGTCTAACTCATCTACATTCTGTGAAACTATTTCAGCAATAACATCATCTTTCTTTGTCTTGAACACAAAATCAATACCTTGAATAAAAGATGGTGCAATTTCCTTGGATGGAGGAATTATAAGAGGCAATGGTGCTGTGTATCTTGGATGCTTGTTTCAACAAGTGAAATCATCTTCCAGCATGCCTTTGTAAGTGATGAACAAACGTAGTGAACTGAAATTCAAACTGAAAGCTCCTAGATAGAACTTTCTCCATTTGAATGCTTCATCCCTTCTGAATATATATAATACTCCAGAATCTTCATTTGAACTTTCTTCATTTGAAGAGCTTATTCCCAGTTTCCATCAACTGAAAAAGCTTATTCCCAGCATCCATCAACTGAATGCTCATTCTTATTATTGGCTGAATAATAAGACATTTTAGCTTCTCAAAAAGCTAACATCATCATCTTGTATGCTCTTGTCTTTTCTGATTGAACTTGATCTGTATTTGGGCAATCTTCCTCCATTGTTTGATCATTTTCCTTCCCTGAATCCTAAGCATACTTCCTTCCCTTATTGGTTAATCTTCCTCCCCTGAGCTTGAGCTTGGAAGATCTCTCACTATGTACCAAAATATTTATCCTCCCCTGTTTGGAAGATCTCTCACCATCATCTGATCTACCAATTAGAACATGTTTTCAGACAATAGTGTACATGTTGGCCATCAATTCCTTAAGAGTTTAATTAGCTGCCCTCATCACTTCTAGGTGTGTTAACTCCTATGAGTGGTGAATCATGGGGCTTTGACTCATTGTCCATCATTTGATGGTTTTTCTGAGCCTCTTTGAAAATCCTTTTTAAGAAACTTTTAGCAGTATGAATATGATTTTATTATTGAAAAATCATACTGCTCTCAACCATTTTGAAGGGATTAAGTGTGTAACAGACACTTAATCAAGAATTCGGTTTAAAGTAACCTCTGGTTGTGTGAGAACCAATATTTTCAGTTATAAATAACTGCATGTGTAAAGATAAACCTATTCAAAAGGCTTTCTTGACAGGGTTTCCAGCTCATAGCAATTGTTGCCTCTAACACAAGTGTTAGATTCACTTTTGCTAGCTGTTCTTTCTATCAGATGTCCTTAGACTTGCTCATTATACTTAAAAGTATAAAATGATAGAAAGTGAGTTATGTCAGTTACTATCTGACCAACTGAGCCATCAAGTCAATGTGAAACATGATAACTAGGTTTCAAGAAAGAAGTTTTAAAGAATCAATTAACTTAGGTGTTAACCTTTGTTAATGAATTCCCAAACTCAGTCCATCATAAATCTATTATTTTAGCAACTAGAATCATTCTGCTGCTTCCATTTCACTTGAAACTTCTTTTGTACTCAATGTTCATACCTGAAAATGTTAGTCCAAAACCAAGAAGCAAAATGAAAAGCCTATGTATTATAGCAGTATCATAGTATGACTAACAAATATGAACTTAACAAACCAAAAATTTGTACTAGCAGCACAAACTTTTCACTAACAGTTGTAACTTATAAAGCCAGCAGTACAACCAAAAATTTATATACAAAAATACATAGTTTTAAATCATTGAGGATTAAGCATTCCAATACTTGCTACCAAGT
Source organism: Artemisia tridentata subsp. tridentata (assembly GCA_021014915.2). NCBI lineage: Eukaryota > Viridiplantae > Streptophyta > Magnoliopsida > Asterales > Asteraceae > Artemisia > Artemisia tridentata. Next base: position 351,237,775 of record CP139508.1, read on the forward strand.
ACTGAAACCTTCCAACATCAAAAGCTTTAGTGAGAAGATATGAAAATTTACGATCAGAATCAATTTTAAGAACTTGAATCAACTTTTTCTCATTGCAATCTCTAATAAAATGATGTCTTATTTCAATGTGTTTTGTTTTAGAATGTTGCACTGGATTTTTAATTATGCAAATTGTACTAATATTATCAATATGAATGACAGTGTTCATGAAATTGTACCCATAGTCATGAAGTTGGTTTTGAAGCCATAGGACTTGACCACAGCAACTTGCAGCAGCTACATATTCAGCTTCATTTGTTGAAGTAGCCACAATTGTTTGCTTCTTACACTGCTATGAGATAAGTCTACACCCAAGGAATTGACATCCTCCAGTTGTTGACTTTCTGTCCAAGCTAGGACCAGCATAATCACTATCCGAAAATGCTACCAAGTCAAAAGGTGATTCCCTTGAATACCATAGACCCAACCTAGGTTGACCCTTGAGATATCTAAAAATTCTCTTGACTGCTGTTAAATGAGAAACCTTTGAAGTTACATGAAATCTTGCACAAGCACAAACATAGAACATGATGTCAGGTCTTGATGATGTGAGATACATCAAAGAGCCTATCATAGATCTGTAGGTGTGTACATCTACATTGTCTCCATCTAAATCTTTAAGAAGTGGCTTCTCAGAGTCCATTGGTGTGCTTGCCACTTTTGAATCAGCAGATTGAAATTTTCTATGTATCTCTGCAACATATTTATCTTGACTAATAAATATGCCTTCACTAGATTGCTTAACTTGTAGACCCAAAAAAATGTAAGTTCCCCCATGGAACTCATCTGAAACTTATGATGTATAAGCTTCTCAAACTCCAAACACATCTCCTTCCTTGTAGATCCAAAGATGATATCATCCACATACACCTGAACTAGCAAAAGATCACTCTTGTGCTTCTTGATGAATAATGTCTGATCAATCTTCCCTCTTTGAAATCCATTTTCAATTAACTAGGAAGCTAGTGTTTCATACCATGCTCTTGGTGCCTGATAAAGGCCATAAAGAGCCTTAACTACTCTGTACACTTTTTCTGGATGGTCAGGATCAATAAACCCTAGAGGTTGTGAGACATATACCTCTTCCTCAATAGTACCATATAGAAAAGCACTCTTAACATCCATTTGGTAAACTGTGAAGCCCATAAATGAAGCATAAGCCAAAAATAACCTAATGGCTTCAATCCTTGCTACTGGAGCAAAAACCTCTTCATAGTCTATACCTTCTTCTTATGTGTACCCTTGGGCTACTAATCTAGCCTTATTCCTAATCACTATGCCCCTTTCATACCTTTTATTTCTGAAAACCCATCTAGTGCCAATTACCCTTACATCTTTAGGTAAATCAACTAGCACCCAAACCTTCTGAATCTTGAACTGAAGAAGCTCCTCTTGCATAGCTTCTACCCAGCTTGAATCATCTAGGGATTTAAGAATGTTCTTTGGTTCTGCCTGTGAGAGAAAACATACAAACAAGCAAGAGTTTGAAAACTCATGCTGCTTTGAAGCATAACGGGCATCAAGAAGCCCTTGTTGGTCTGAAGACATCAGTTGTTGCCTTGTCTTCACCCTTGATTGTACATCTCCAATCACATTGTCCAGGGAGTGGACTTTGTGAATCCTTGTGTGTGGAGTAGAAGGAACTTGATAGTTAGGTGGGAGATTATTGAAATCCACCTCTTCATCTGAGAAATCTGCTTCATTTGAGTCTGAAGGGCCAGCAGTAGAAACATTTGGCTCATCAGTAGAAAAATTAAGCCTAGCAGTAGAATGCTCTGTCTCAGCAGTACTATCATCAGTAGAAACATTCTCTTGTTCCTTTGTTCCATCTTCCTTGTTTTCATCTTCAATCCCTTCTTTAGCTTCATCAGAAGAAGGTTCATCAATTTTTGAAGTTGAAGCCACACTGGTACTTATTGGCATCCATACATAATCTTGATTTGTCTCCTTGTCTAACCCTGCCTCATTTGTTGTTTGTGAACCTGAAAAATCATTAGTTTCTGCAACAACAGGCACATAATTCATAGAATGGGTTAGTGTCTCAAGATCAAATAGCCAATTAGGACCTTGACCTGCTACATTGGATTTATTCTCTAAAAATTCCACATGCAGGTTTTCCTCTACTCTTCTAGTTCTTGAGTTGTATACTCTAAAAGCTTTGCTATTAAGAGAATATCCAACTAAGAATCCTTCATCTGCTTTACCATCAAACTTTCCAAGATGGTCTAAGGTATTCAGAATTGTCACATGACATCCAAAAGGTCTAAGAAATCCTATTGCAGGAGTTCTACCTCTAAAAAGCTCATATAATGTCTTATTGTGAGATTTGACAACCAAAACCCTATTTTGAACATAGCAAGCAGTGTTGACTGCTTCTGCCCAAAAAGTGATAGGCAACTTAGAGTCGGCTAACATGATTCTAGCAGCTTCTATGAGTGTTCTATTTCTCCTCTCAGCTACTCCATTTTGCTGAGGAGTTCTAGCTACACTAAACTCTCTCCTAATACCTTTTTCCTTGCAGAAGTCATCCATAACTCTATTTTTAAACTCTGTCCCATTATCACATCTAATGACTTTTACTCTTTTGCTTACTAGGTTTTCTATCTCTGTAATGAATGTTTTAAGAATGCTAGAAGTCTCATCCTTAGAACCTAAAAAGAAAACCCATGTAAATCTACTATAGTCATCAGTAATAACTAGACAATATCTTTTATGCTTTAGGCTACTAACAGAAGTAGGTCCAAACAAGTCCATATGAAGCATAAACAATGATTGATTGATAGAGTTAAAAATTTTGGGCTTACAAGTGGCTTTGTGTTGTTTGCCTTTAAGACAAGCAATGCATGTTTGGTCATTTTCAAATCGTTTTTGAGGTAAACCTCTTACCAAACCATTCTTAACAATCTTATTTATGGTTTTGAAGTTAATGTGACCAAGCCTCCTATGCCATTTCATTGATTCATCCAATGTGGCCTTTGCAACTAGACAAGTAAGTGCCTCTTTAGGAACAATCTTCTTCATATCAACACTGTACATGTTGCCTTTTCTTGGAATTTTAAGAAGTACTTGACTTTCATCAGGCATCTTAAAATCAGAAGAAAGTACAAGACATTCAGTGTCAGTAAAAAGAACTTTGTTCTTTTTGTCACACATTTATGAGACACTAAAAAGATTATACTTTAGCTCTTGTACATAGTACATATCTTCAAAATCTAATTTACCAGTTTTAAGAGTACCTTTACCAGTCATCTTGCCACTGATACCACCTCCAAAGGTAACATATCCACCATCTAATGATTGAAAGTTGGAAAGATAAGACATGTTGCCTGTCATGTGCCTTGAACACCCACTATCTAAATAGCCTTGATCTTCATGATCTGTTGGTGAATGTTCCTGCACACAAATAAGGAAATTAGTTTCCTTGGGGAACCTAAGCCATTACTGACTTGGATTTGCCATGTGCATCAATGTAATTAAATCTCTTCAGAACAGTTGATGCACCATTGGATTTGAGAGGTTTCCAAATCCAACATGCTGAGGCCTTAACAGCATTGGCCCTCTTTTCCCTAGCAGTAGAACCCTTAGGTTTCCAAATTTGTTTTAGTGAAACTGCTTTTGTTGGAAAAGGTCTCTTAGCAGTTGTTTGTGCATGTTTGAAAGTTGTTTTTGCACTTTGTACTGCTGGTTTAGGGTAAACAGAGTAAAAAAGTCTGGCAGTAGAAACTGCTTGGCTAGAAGTAGAATCTTTTGGTCTAGTAGTAGAAACTGCTTTTGGTCCAGACTTTGATGAAACTGCTCTGGGGGTTGTTCTTGTGTAATTAGAGTGACTTTTAGGTGTTTGCCTTTTTAGATTCACCCTAGTTTTGGAATACCCAGATACCCTTTGGTTGCAGAAAGCTGCAAGATGGTCAAATTCTCCACATACAAAACAAGCTTTGTTATAAAAGTCAAAGTCATCACCTAGTTGGTGAGACTTAAGGCCATTCCAATTCCTTTGGTTGCCTTTAGGCTTGTTTGTGGTTCTGTATTGTTCACAATATCTAACTGGTTGCCTAACATGTTTAATGTTGATTTTAGGCCTATCAGTATTTTGTTTGACTATCTTAGGAACACTTGTTCCTGCTTTCTTAACCACTTCAGGTTTAGACATAACATGTTCATCTTCATCATCATCAGATACCCAGTCTTCAATGACTACTCTATCTGATCTTCTATCAGAGGACACCTTGTCCTCAGGAAGTGAAGTTTTACTTAAAATTTCACTTCCTTTCTTAGGTTCATCAACAACTAACTTTGTTTTTGGCTGTACACCATATTGTAGCTCTGGTTGTTGAAATTCAGCTACACCTGAATTTTCTAGGTCAATCCCTAGGGGTTTAGGGATTCCTCTGTATGGGGGTGGGACAGCATTATATCCTAACCCTGACTTGGCCCTATTAATCACTTGACATTCTATCATGTTGGTCACACCTCTAGAAGCATGTTCTAGTGTTTCTACAGTCAAGTGAATGTTTCCATTTTCCTTTTTGATCCTATCATAAGCCTCTCTCAAAAGCTTAATTTCAGCATCTCTAAAGAATATGTCTTGTCTAAGAAGAGCTTTGTCATCAGAAAAAGGAAATTCATTTTGTTTGTAGTGAATGATCTGCTTCTCTAGGGATTCTAAACCACACTTATAATCTACTAAGTCTTGTTGAGTTTTGCTTAAGACTTTCTTTTGGTCATCATAATGTTTGATTAAAGTTTGTAGTTCTGAAAGAGCTGTGCAAGTATTAGAACAAACTTTATGATTTTGTACCTCAGTAGAGAAAGCCATGAGTGCCATCTGTGAAGAATCTTCTTCTTCATCAGCCATGAAACTCCAATCAAAACCTAGCCCATCAATAGCTACCATAGCCTTTGAGTTTGGCTCAGAAACCTCCACTGTTTTGGATTTGCTTCCAAAACCTCTATTCTTGCTATCTTGCTGCCTTGGCCTTCTACATTCTCTTGAGAAGTGCCCCATCATGTGGCAGTTATAGCACTCTATCTTTGACTTGTCAAAACCAGCAGTATCATTATTGCTGATTGTGAGCTTCTTCCCCGTCCTTTAATAGAACTTCTTGGCCCTCATGCTAAGAAGAGAAATTTGCCATTTTAGGTCCATTTCCTCCAGATCATCATTATTGATCTCTTGGAGGTCTTCATAAGTGAGCATGGACCCATCATTTCGACTTGTGAGAAAAGCACAACAAGTCTTCTCATCCAAAATACCCATGGTACTGCTTGATGAACTAGCAGCACCAACACCATCAACAACCTTAACCTCTTCACTTGGATTTGAGGTACTAGGAGATGACATAAATGCCATGTTCCCAGTATTAGAACTAGTACCTCCATTTTTCTTCAGATCTTGTTCCACAATCTTAAAGTTGCTATACAAGTCTATTAGTTCCATGGTGTCAAGGTCTGGCTTGTTCTTCCCGATAACAACATGTATAGCCCACTCTTCTGGTAAGCTTCTCAGAAATTTTGAGTTTAAATCTTCTTGAGGTATTTCAACCCTAAGAATAGCAAGTTGGCTCACAATATTCTGAAGCCTATTAAACATGTGGTCAAGAGATTCATTGTTGGCAGAGGAGAAGTTTTCAAACTGCTGCTTGAGCAGAGTCTTGTGGGTTTTCTTGGGGGCTTCATTTCCACCATACCTGGCAACAATAGCTTCAAATAATGACTTGGCATCTTTGAACTTGCTGAAGTTAAAAATTGATCATTGGGAATGGTCATCATCAGCATGCTTCTTGCCTTTAGGTCATTTTTCTTCTTTATTCTGTCTTCTGCAGATGTTGGGTGGAGCTGCAGAGTTGTCACCACTTTTCCTTCCACTGTTGATGTAGTGGTTGTAGGCTGGTAAGAGTTTCCATCTTCAATAATTTCCCAAAGTGCATAGTCTTGCACTTGGAAATACTGCTCTATTCTCAGCCTCCACATCTCAAACTCATTCTGTTTGAGCATGGGTAATTTTGCAGCAACATTGGTCTGAATAGATTCAACGTCCATTTCTTCTTCTTCTTCTAAATCAAAGATATCAGCCTTGCTCTGATACCAATTGAGAGGATCGCTTCGATACACTATTTGAGGATGTTAGTCCTTTAGTACGAGTGTATGTGATACTTTGAGTTAATATGATTAAGTATGCGGAATCTACTTAATCACACTTAGAAGGTTTATTTGGTTATTGGAAATGGAAAGTAATGCTTGAGTAACGAACAATGAACACACAATGTTAACACCAAACAATTCAATATTATTAAGATAATAATACGAGTGATCTTCACTATCACTAGGGTTACAAAACCTTGAATCTTATATGTTCCTATGATAAGTTATGTTCTTATGTTCTTGACGGATATTCTAAGCATATGAGTTAAGCGCTAATCTAAGTCACACAATATCTAGTATCTCCCTTTTATACAAACAAAAGAGATCATTACAATTATGATAAGTCTTGTCGAACTACTTGCTTGAGTGTGTCAGTCATTAAGATACAACATGTATCTGTGTTTAAAATTTGCTCTGTGTAAACCACATGGTGACTGATCACATTGTCTAAGATATTATCTACGGTATATACTTGACTTTAGTACAAAATATCTTCGTATACTTATCCAACCAGCAGTAGAATATGTAACACCCCAACCCGATAAGGGTAAAGATGTCATAATAATGGTTTCATATCAGATCAAAACAAAACGTACATCAACAGTAATACAAGGGTTCTCAAAGGTTACAAATGAAAAACTGAATATACAAGGCTACAAAGGAAACAAAAGCTAAATGCTAAGTCTGCAAATGCAAATCCTTCTAATAGTCTCTACTTCAGAATAACTATCAAAGTCTTCTAAGTCCAAAAGTCTCTTCACTCATACCCAGCTTCCAACTAAAAACCTGCCGCAGGGAAAGAAATGCGGCTGAGCTTAAAAAGCCCAGTGAACAGATATATATAAACGAAAACAAAAGCAAAAGAAAACGAACATGTATAGTTTGGTGCATTGGGTTTACAAAGGTATAGTCAAAGAGTACAAAGTAAGAAAGAAAGAGGGTAGGTTAGTAATCCACCACGAGCCCGAACATAAATCAAATATAGTAACCATGTCTTCATAATCATATAGAGGGGAGACCTCTCAGATAATCAGATAATATGAGGGGTGTCCTCATTCTTCAAATGGAGTAGCTAACTCCCGAACTTGTGAAAGACGTGGATTGCACCCATGCATCAGTCACCGAACAATAATATAATATCAAATCATGTTAAATCCACTAATACGAACACGAACCTAGGATGCATCCATACGCCCCCCCCCCCCCCCCGAACAATATACTGGCCATAATAAATGTAGTGTGCACATAATAATCAAAATGGGGACGGTGTGGAACATCACTCGACCACAATGGAGTCATGCCATTGGTGCATCAATGACACGGCCATGTTACCTTCATGGCTAGGAAACGAACTTGGCTCGGGTATCAAACTGAAGGGTCAAAGGTCCAAATCAAAGCAAAGGTTCAAATAGTCTAAGTCATCGAATCATGGTCAAAGTCCCAATATCAAAGCAAAGGTTCAAATAGTCTAAGTCATCATCGGAGGTTCAAAATCAAATGGTTCATTTAAAGTAATCTTTATCAAATGATTTTCATAAAAATGATCTTTAATAACGGTTTTCACAAAAGTAGTCTTTAAAAGTAGTTTTCATAAAAGCTTAGCCCAATTCCAATTAAAAGTGGTAGCGCATATTTCATAAACATCATTTTAAAAATAGTTTTTCCTCAAAACATTTCCATGATATAATTAAAAAGGTTTTCACATCTAGTTACCAAAATCAAATGAACCCTCGAAGTATCAAGTGAGTCGAATACTAATATCACAAGGTAACGAACGAATATCAAATGGATCATTATAGAGGCTCAAAGCAAAAGGGTCATATCGAACATCAAAGTCAAAATGAATCAAACAAACGAACCAAAGTGTAAGGGAATGTAGCAATGGCTTAGGGAATCTTAAACGAATCAAGATAAATGAGTCATGAGAGGGAAAACACCCTTACTGAAAAAGGGTAGAATATCTGTACCTTAGACCGCAAGTGAAAACACAACTAGAAACGAAAAGATCGGAAGTAAACTCCATCTTCAGCGAATCTACACGAATTTATGATCGTCTGATTAATAACTTATTTTAAATCAGATTACTTATTTTAGTAGGCTTTCCATATTTAGGTTTATTATTTCTAAAAAGTAAAGTTAAAGGTTAATAATGACAATTATTTTAGTTTAGGGTTTAAATTGTAATTAATATCTTTAATGACCAAAGTAGTGTTAATTAATACACACTTAGGGTTTTAGCCGTTTTTAATAAATACTTAGACTCGTTACGGATTGATTAAGCGTGAAACCAAACACACTCATTCACACATATCCTTCTCGTTAAACATACACATATTCACACTCTCGATATCGTTTTATGTAGAATTCAAGGCCCAAAATCTATTTCAGCACATCCCTTTTCACATCGATTTTATGAGAGACTCAACTATTCCCTTCTCGTATTGCAATCCAAAACATATGCATAATCTTTCTTCACATTAATAATCATGTGTTTTCCTCTTCGTTATAGTTTTAGGATAACATAAGCTACCTATATTATTGCCTTAATGGCCACTCGTACAATTTACTCACACCTCACAATTTTTTAAGCCAAGACTTCAATCAAATTACTCATGATCAGCCCTTTTCACGCTAATAAACATGCAAATCCCATGCTATATTAGTTATGTTCCATAACCAGGTCATTTAAACGTATTACATATATTTTTTGCATGCTCTACTAATCAGATTAAAGGTGTAGTTCGCGACCGATTCGAAAGCTCTAACAGGATGAGTCGACACCTATATATAATAGATTCATGGTTTTTGTGTGATTCATATCCATCAGTAAAATCAAAGCGACATAACAGTTTTACGTATACAAATGAGTTTATAAGCTTTATCAGTTCATGCGACTCAAATCTTCCGTTACGTATTCTTATTTTAAACGAAAAGATAAGATTTAGTGTTAAGTTTCAAAGTCTCATACGCTTCTTTTTTTTATTAGATCAGTATAGTATAAACACAAAGACGAGTAGTATACCTCGAACGAAATCAAAACGGATCAAAAGAGAACCAACAAGAGCACAACCATACGCATCACATAACACACTATCACCACTCCTACCTTCGCGACCAGATGCCACCATACTCCGATCACTCCAAGGATGAGACACCACGATCACTATCCTAAGAACCACCACGAACAGTCCTCATTTGCTGGATCTCCTTCGTACCTGCTTTCTTCCTTGTTTCCTTCATACCCAGCGTGCTTCTTTGGGGTGAACATGGGGCTGCCGCCAAAAACATTTTTTTTTCTATGGTTTTGAAAAGGTTCGAATGAAGAGGGAGATGAGATACCGTGTTATTAGTGTTTAGGGTCAATATTATTCGGTATTATGAATGTGAGATAGAGCCGAAATTTTGGGGTGATTTGAAGATGGGATTTGGCCGAGATTTATGGAGAATTTGTGATTATTTCTTCAACTTTCCAAAAATTTGATCCTATCATTAAGGTTCATATATTATGTACAAACTTAAAATGATATGGGACCTTTATAAGACTTATTTAACGTGTAACATTACTTCGTAAAATATAAGTTGTGTCGACTTCATAATAGTTTAGATCATAGGTTAAGTCAATTTTATTTGTAGTTTAGGTTTAAGACTTTGCACTTTATAGTTTCACATTATTCGCGTTCAAGGTTCAAATATTATTTCGTATCCTACATATTCGAATGTGGTCTCGAGTCATAACACGTTATATAACTCAAATTTTAATTTATAGCGTATTTTGGTCATTTCAGATTGTGTTAAATTTTGGGTTTTACAATTCTTCCCCTCTAAAAGAAAATTTTCGTCCTCGAAAATTGAAGTAAAACGAAACGGAAGCACAAAGGACCGGAAACGGAAATGCGAATGACTTGTTTTTCATGACTCTATCTTGATGATCGAAAATAGCTTCGGTTTCTTCAGAAAGGACATACCATATTGAATCCAGATCAAAAGAATAATGTACCAACGTAATAGATGATAATCGTATTCTCTCGGGAGAGATACAGGAAATACGTAGGATTTGACGAATATGCCGTCCATAGAATTTGATTAGACAAACCGGATGAGAACGTACCGAATCGCAGAAATATGAGGGTGAGAAATATGCTTAACTCTTCCGATTTTCGAATAGTCTCGTCTTCAATATAACCCTTCAAATGTATTCTCATAGACGGACAGAATCTTGTTTTCCTCAAAATCCAAAACCTCGTATCTTAACTCATAGCAGATCATAATTGAACAGATCAACGAGTGTGAATCGTACATATAGCATAACATAGGTGTAGTCCTTCAAAGAATGGATCGAATCCATACTGGCAGAAAACATATGGTTAGATAACCCCAAACGGTAGAAAGCTCTACAACAGAACCTAAGATTCTTATCAGAAGCGCAGAGGTCAAGAAACGCATGTCAAATATCCCAAACGTACCAAATCTTATAACAGTGAAGGCAGATTAAACGTATAGGTAGAATGAACCTAAAGACTTACTAACGCAGATAATCTCAAACAGCTATCAGAAATTCTAAGGCTTCTAAGGCACTTCTCGAAACATCCTATGATCACAATAAGTGCACGTTATATGATGTAAGTATTATCACGTTGATCAGGCGTCATAATACTAGCATCATATAAATATGCCCCCATGATGGTCATACTTTATCTTAAGTTGTGAACATAACAACTTGTCTTAACCACCTATCAGTCCTTCTACCTCCTAGGGTTGGTCTGAATCGATCATCATTACGAATTCACATTCGAGGAAACAGAACGTACAACTAGCGTAACGGAATTTATAAGCATCAGATGAAGTTCGTCGTCAAAAGCGTCAGGTCTTCCACAATTCATCATAGTTCTCATAACAAAACCATCATCCAACAAACGCATAACGAACACAGAATGGAATTTCTAATAGGGAACATATCTCATTCGAAGAATCTTATCATCAGGTAACGGAAACTTAAGTAGGTTGAGAGGAAGTGAATTACGTCATCAATGGCTTCATCCTTCACAGAATAGACTCTCCCAAACACAAATGTTTGATTCAAAATTCATCCATTCAAATACATGATTTCAAGTCTCTTTCAATTCCAAGTAGTCTGTCTACGTTTGCCCATATGATTATAGGGTGGAAAGGAATTATAAACTTGAGTCTAGTCCCTCAAGCCTTCGGCACCTCTTCTGGACACTGTGGTGTGGTAACGTGAATCTCTGACATGATCACCGTGCATTCTTCCATTCGCGAGTCTGCTTCTGCTCTCAATTCATATTAGTACAACTAAAATGAATAGAGAAGCAAGACTGCGTGTCTTTGACAGGTCTTCTAGCACAGTTCAAAATTCGCCAACTCAAACCGCTGTCATCACCGGATACCTGGTAGTGTTGTCTGCTACAGTCTCTGAACGCCAATCAAATCTACTCTTCCAGAACAAAGGGTCATTCTACTTAATACGAAGATGATCTACGTGTTCCTCATTCGTCTCTGAGCACAAACACACTGTCATACTATGACAATTGTCCAACTACTCGCGAAAAACATGATTCTATTAGCCAATACACTGGCATCATTTAAAACTCATAATGATCACAACGAGTATGAAAACAGCTTCATGAATCGTCTCAGGGAAAACTTCATATTCACTTCACATCACCTATCTTCCTCTTCACGAATAAAACTGAAATGCTTCACGGAGGTTACTCTCAGTTAGTCATCTCCCTTCTTAGAAGTTCTTGTGGTTGCCTCTTCCGTCCTTCAAACTTAAATGAGGCCGTCTGATACGGAGTTTTCAAAGGTAGGCCAAATCAATCATTGATACGCGGAAATGGATAATGGTTACGGATAATGATACGGTTAAATTTACGATAGTCGATACGCCGCGGCATACTTCCCCCTTTCTTCTTCATAAACCAACAGGAGCATCCAAATAGAAACACTGAAGTGAACAAAATCATATTCCATCAGTTCCTTCAATCTCTCAACTTCTATGGCATCATGGTCTCGTCAACTGAGATCAGTTCAATGCTAACTCTACTTCCCAAGCAGGAGGGAATCCCAAGAGGTTCATCAGAGAACATCGGAAAATTTTCGTACAACAAAATACTTCCAAAGCCAGAGATTCCCAAGGGTGGATACTAATAGGTGTCAGAAGAAATTTGATAGTCAAATGAGATCGAAGTAAATGTTTCCATAGCAGCATTAATCTTAAGAGATTTAAGTGGTAGAGAGCCATCATAACAAAGTAGGATGAAAAATAGATTGCTAAAAGTCTTATATCAGATATGGTAGTCTTTGGTAGCCTTATGAAGAGCCAGCCAATCCATAACTAAAAGACCTCAAAATCAAATATATCAAAAGTAAGTGGATTCGTAGATCGAATACGGTCGTTAAACCAAACGGGTAGTTCATATATCAAGGTCAAGTACACGGTTCATCATTGTGTTGAGATAGATAAACGAACAGTTCAAGGTGTTGGAATTTTGTTTAGCTTTTAGCATAAGTGGCAGGTAGGGTGTGAATCATCGGTAATACGAACATCATATAACTGTCAAAAGTGAGATGTATGGAATATCAGTTATCAGCATCATCATGCTCAGTTAACAAATATGTACTGAGATAGTATTTACATCATATCCTTCCAAAGGAACTGGTTGGCAGACAAGGTTCATCATTCAAAGGGCGGGAAGTAAAACTTCCTATATCCATAGTTAATAATCGCCAGAGTTCTCATAGGAGTAGTGATGGATTTTGCAGGACTGAGTAGTATCAGATGATACATTTATGTCCAGCATAAGTAATGAATTCATAGAATGTGTCAAACACATTAGGGTTAAATGACCTTCGGGATGGTCAGAAAGGTATCAAACTGTTTATCAAACAGATCGGAAGTGGAGATCAAAATCAGGAAATGAAACTTAAATGGTGCAAGGTATCCATGTAGTTTTCGAGGAATTCCAAACTTACTTGGTTATAAGCTTTATCAGTTCATGCGACTCAAATCTTCCGTTACGTATTCTTATTTTAAACGAAAAGATAAGATTTAGTGTTAAGTTTCAAAGTCTCATACGCTTCTTTTTTTTATTAGATCAGTATAGTATAAACACAAAGACGAGTAGTATACCTCGAACGAAATCAAAACGGATCAAAAGAGAACCAACAAGAGCACAACCATACGCATCACATAACACACTATCACCACTGCTACCTTCGCGACCAGATGCCACCATACTCCGATCACTCCAAGGATGAGACACCACGATCACTATCCTAAGAACCACAACGAATAGTCCTCATTTGCTGGATCTCCTTCGTACCTTCTTTCTTCCTTGTTTCCTTCATACCCAGCGTGCTTCTTTGGGGTGAACATGGGGCTGCCGCCAAATACATTTTTTTTCTAGGGTTTTGAAAAGGTTCGAATGAAGAGGGAGATGAGATACCGTGTTATTAGTGTTTAGGGTCAATATTATTCGGTATTATGAATGTGAGATAGAGCCGAAATTTTGGGGTGATTTGAAGATGGGATTTGGCCGAGATTTATGGAGAATTTGTGATTATTTCTTTAACTTTCCAAAAATTTGATCCTATCATTAAATTTCATATATTATGTACAAACTTAAAATGATGTGGGACCTTTATAAGACTTATTTAACGTGTAACATTACTTCGTAAAATATAAGTTGTGTCGACTTCATAATAGTTTAGATCATAGGTTAAGTCAATTTTATTTGTAGCTTAGGTTTAAGACTTCGCACTTTATAGTTTCACATTATTCGCGTTCAAGGTTCAAATATTATTTCGTATCCTACATATTCGAATGTGGTCTCGAGTCATAACACGTTATATAACTCAAATTTTAATTTATAGCGTATTTTGGTCATTTCAGATTGTGTTAAATTTTGGGTTTTACAGAATACTCGACACTTATCCATCTAGCAGCAGTATCTGTTGCACCAGCAGTAGAATGTTTGCGGTAGCAGAATCTTAACGCTAGCAGTAGAATGAAATGCACTAGCAGTAGAATGATACTTAGTGTATTTCCTTGAGCAGAACTGATCTTGTAAACCTTTAATTCCCGATACTAATCTTCAGATTATTTAATTCCCAACAAATTGTTTGGAAATAGATAGGAATACTTAGCACGAACTCGAGATTTAAAGATGGAGATGGTTGATTCAATAAGAGGCTCAATGTTTCTAGGGAGTGTAGGTGGAGTCATATACTCAATGTGAAGCCTGAATACAAAGGTATGAGGAAAATTTGATGGTAGAGGATTCATAGTACTGATGGGTTTATAAAGATAGAGCACATGAAAAGTCGTAATACATGACATAGGTAAGACAACCATGATATCATGAAACAAGAACGGATAAAATCACAACTTTGTTATGTCATAAATAACTTGTCATACCCAAAATTTAACAAGCGTCGTTATTTATGCCATATGTCTCGTAGTTGGATTTGAAACAGAAGCTGAAAAGATAGAGATTTAGACTAATTGTCTAATGTGTATGGGAGAAAATCTAGTTTAGTCAAGCTCATGGAGTGGGTTCCAAAAGATTCTTCATTTTTGATCGGTGGCGAACTTGGATATCCTCGATCTGTTCCTCCTGGTGCTCCAGAAGCGTCATAAGAGAACTTTCTCCGATCTCAAATACTTGAGGTGGGGCAGAAGAATCAGTAGAGAAGGAAAATATGGAACGGACTTATTTCTTAGGTGACAAAAATCCCTCGGGAACAAAGAAATCTCAGGGATTAAATAGTGGTGAGGGTAGTACTAGAGATGGAGGCAAAACAGTGGGTAAAGTAATAGGAGCTGGCGGGGGAATAGATGATGTTTTAGCGTAGCATTCGTGTATATTTCGCAGATATGGATTATCGAGAAAAGTCGAGAAGCTTAGAGAGGCTAGTGAATTTATATTATTCCTATAATCTTTCAAAGAGTCAGGAAAGATGTTTCCTGGAGTAACGGGGAAATAGTTCGGTGAAACTGACGTATAGTTAAGAATATTTGGAGAGGAAAGAGTATCGAAATTGGACGGGACGATAATAGGATAGATAGGGGAAGACATGATGGTATAACAACCATAAGATAGTTATATTTAGAATAATAGTTATGTACTCTTTGTTATGCAAACCATTTGTATATACTGTTCTGGGGAAAGGCAGTGGCACGGAGGACTTTCTTGAAAATAGAAAAGTAGTTGTAGTTTAGGTTTTAACCTTGTTCTCTACAACCATGGCTCTGGTACCAATCTGTAACACCCCCATTTTCATAGATAGCAGCGGAAGCTAAATCTGGGGTATTACTTCTTGATACATAGTCACAGTAATAGAAAACGACTCAAAAAGAGACGTTTTGAAAAGATAAGTTACCATTCATTAAAATATCAGAGTTTTACAAAAGGAGGTCCCAAAATCTATGTGAAACATAGAGTTTGAATGATAACAGGTTTGAAAGTACTCAAGTCCAGTGCCACTCCGTGCCATATGTTGCTCAATTACCTAGGATAACATGCTAAAAGGGTCAACACAAAGGTTAAGTGAAATCCATAGGTTATAAGTTTGTAATGGTTGAATACAAGTTCATATGGGTTCCGTTGTTACACCCATAGTTTGTAATAATTGCAACAAATGCAATTATCAAGGAAAATGGTTATTATTGCAAATAAGCTCATGACACCAACACATTAACATGGGGATCACCTTAGTGATATTTGAGGAACTAAAGTCCTCTTGGAGAGGTAACTTGTCAAAGTTACCTATTGTTATCAAATATAGTGTTATTGGTACCCGGTAGGGGCAAACCAACGAGAGTAGTCACACTCCAGATAGATCTATCCACAATATTCGCGTTCACTCGCAAGCGATCATGGTTCATGAAATTTAAGTAATAGTGGGAAAAGGTGGTACTCGTTCAATAATCAATCAGGAGAAAAATACTAGTGTTTAGGTTTATAGCATGTATCCCCCTCGCCGGTTTTTATAAAATAATCAAAATATTTAAAAGCGAGGCTACGAACTCACCTTAGTTTAGGGAAATTGGATTGATGTCAAAAGTGACTCAGATATTAAACGACTTACTCTTGCAACCTGAGGTAGTTTATGTCAAGTCTTTAGTTGGTTTGTTTATGTTTCAAAACTTTGTTTCTGAAGTAAATGTTTCTTTGATTCACTAGATTTAGATATAACGTAACACTGTTCAGGCTATCATAATTCAGATGTCATGTAGTAAACGTTTGAGGACCCAGGGTACTTTAACTCGTAAACCCATCAAACTCGTCGAAATTTATATCCAAATGAAACCCCTCACATGAAATTCCCTAGTAACGTGATACATTGTTAAGTTAAAAAGATAGGTTTTTAATTTATATAGAAATATTTCATTTATACTCTTAAGTTTGTAAATTGGCAATATATACCCTTGACTTATAAACTTTTACACAATTAGTCCTTTATATAATAAATATATATGTATATACTAACCCTTTAACTTTAAAACTTTACAATATAGGTCATTATACTTATAACTTTAGAAAAATGACCGAAATAACCCTTATACTTAATAGTTTCCAAAAGTTACAATATATACCCATATGCATGGAATACGTTACAAAACTAGTCCAAAAACCATGCAAAGTGTATTTTTAGAATACAAAACAGTTTTACAGTTTATGGCTTATTAGAATAGGCTAAAATAAGTAGCTTTTACGAGCTTATAGCTTATAGAAAGGTTTTGTGATCAAAAATATCAATTCGACACAATATTAGGGTTTTAAAATGAAAGCACCTAGGTTTTTATGATCAAGGCTTAAACAAAGGACTTATATGGGATCTAATAAAGCTTATAAACAATCTAAAACCATAAGAGATCAAATTCAACAAGTAGAAAGGCTTACACGACTTAAAATGGATCGAAATGGGGTTTAGGGTTTCTCGGCTAGAAAACGAGCTTAAGGGCTTCTTCCTCTTGATTCTTGGCTTCTAATGGCTTGATATCTTTCTTATGCTACTGCTAGTACTTGACTACACCATGGTTTTGAGGTAGAGAGGAGTTTTTGGGATGATTTGAAATGGTGTGTTTGCTCGGCTATTTATAGGGGTCGAACACCCTTGGTGACCAAGTAAACTTGGTGTGGTGGCCAAGGGTGGTAGGGTGGTGATTCATGGCAGCTAGGTGGTGACTAGAAGGGGCTAGGATAGTAGCTAGGAGTTGTGGAGGGTGTTGTGTGGTCGTGGTGATGTTGCGGCAACAAGGAGGTGACGAGACCTCCTTGGAGGCCAAGGGAGGTGACAAGGTGATGATGGTGGTGCTAGGTAGGTTGATTAAGGTGCTAAGTAGGCAAGAAAGGTGGTGGATCATGGTGGTGGAAGGTTGCTAGCTTTGTTTCTAAGTAAAAAACTAGGTTTAGTATTTTAGGGTTTCGAATAGGTTTAGGTTAGTTTAGGGTTTTAGATTAAGGTTTAAGGTTAGGATTTGGGTTTATAAATGATTTAGGGATTAAGTTTAGGGTTTAGGAATCATGCATTATGGATTTGTACCTTGTGCTAAAGTGGTGGTAAGGTTTAAACATGATTTAGGAGCTTAAATGACCTATCTTGGATTCTAAGCTTAAAAGACTTGTACATTGAGCTTTAAGTAGTTGTACTAGAGTTTAGGAAGGAAAATGTAGCAAATATAACTTATACATAAGCCTTGAACACTTTTAAACTAGTTTCAACTTGAAATTAGGGTTTTTGAAATAACCGTAAACGTATAATGCTTGTTTTGGTATAATGTTGGAAATAGTATGTTAGATTGATAGTATACTTCGTAAAATGATCTTTGAAACATAGACTTGACATATTAGGAGGTTTACATGATGTAAACATAGAGATATTTGGCATTGGTAGTTGCGTGAGCACGTCTAGTGGGCTATGCAAGTTACTTTACATAGTTGGAATGAAATAAAGCAAAAATTTTCCCGTGAAAATACCTTATATAGATATCGTAGTGGAAATTATATTGATGATAATTACGGGTTGTTATAGTCTTCCCCCCTGATGAGTGTGTAAATACTCATCATTTTTGTCCCATCTGAACTGCAAAAACATTTAAAAACACTTAGAAATGCTTCAAAATACTGAAAATATCCTTGAATTGTGTTTTTAACTGTTTCATGTGCAAAAGAATTGAAAACAGATGAAAAATGAGCAAAGTTTCATAAATGGCAAAAATAGTCCCTGGGCATTCAAAAAAATGGAAATTCACAAATAGTCCCTGGGCATTCAAAAATGGAAATTCACAAATGGTCCCTGGAAATAGTTTTGATTTTTGGCAGTTATGGTCCTTGGATTTTCAGAACAAGACAACAATGGTCCCTAAGGTTTAATCCTAAATCCAATTCTATCCTAAAAATAACTAAACCCAGCTGCTAAATTAAATCCAACCCAGCCCACCATACACTTACCCCAGCCCAACAAATAAACCAAAGCCCAATCCATCAAATAACCCGACCCACCCTTATTAGCTAATACCAGGGTCAAACCCAAGTCAAACCTTCCTTCCTCAATACCATTCCCCGCCAAGACCATACCAGAAACCACCCCCACCTCACGCCCTTATCCCTGCAATACCACCACACATCACCCTTTCTCCTATCTCACTCCACCTAACAAGCTAAATGAAATTAATGCTTCTTCCCCATTTTCAAGATTACCAGAGATAGTGGATTTTTCCACTATCTCATTTTTGGCGCCAAAATCCGTTTCAATGGCTGAGATCATGAGAATCCAATCCAAAGGTGCAGAAATGATCAGGAGAAGATAAGAGATACATCCCACCTTAGTTGTAGTATAAATAAGTCCTCATTGTAGCCTTAAAAGGCAGTAGTTAATTTAGCATAATCGTATTTTATTTTCAGTCATTGTAATTTTGTAATTTCAAGTTTCAGTTGTTAATGCAAGTTAAATTCAGTCATATTGTTCTATTTTTCAAGCTATCTTGTATTAAATCTCAGTTACATTTAAATTCAAGTGATCTTGGTAATTCGTAGTAAGTGTTCTAGTTGTAAGAATCACTCAAAAGCCACAAATACCCTTCCTATAAGCTTATGAAAGCTTTTCATAGCTTTGTGTAAGCTTATATTAGAAATAAGCTGTTCAAATTTCAAATGATGAAGAAAGTCAACAAAGTCAACATAAGCTCACAATAAGCTGTTCTGGGGGTATAAGCTATTCTGGAAGGCTTATATTGGGTTTCTAGCTTGTTGTTGACAAGCTAGGTGTTTCTGATCCTTAGTCCTTTGTTCTATAATCCATTCAGTTGTAAGCTTATTTTTTAAGTTTTGCATATTTACTGTACAATAGCTTAATATTAGCTTATTTCCATTATTTACAGCTTATTAATAGTTCTTAAGTATATTTAATCTATATTATCAGTTTTTAATAGCCTTTGTTTCATTTTACTTAAAAAACTTATAAAAAGCCAAAAATAGCCAAATAGAGTATAGCTTATTGTATTGCTTATTTCTGTTTTAAAAGTTGTTAATTATAGTTAAATTAAGTTAGTTGATCAGTTAATAATCAAAATTATAGTTAAAATTGGTGTGCTACTTTGAAAACCACATATCAGTCCACACAAAGGACTGTTTGGGTTAAAACAGTCAAGAGGGTCAAACTAGGTGTTACTGTACATTTGCATTAAGCTCAGCTTTGATCCAGCTTAACATAGTCCATATAAGTTGTTTGTAAGTTCTAATAAGCCACTTTAAGAGATATGGTAGTTTTTCTAGGTCTGTGGTAATTTCAGACCTTAAAAGGACCATATAAGCCAATATAAGCCACAAGCTTATTTAGCCCTTAACCTTGGCTTCTCTGAGGTCTTTTTAGTCCAAGTAGTCAATACACAAAAGTTGGTTAAGCCTCACCTTGATTTGTGCACATCTGCACAAGTCTGCACAACTCTGCACAAGGAATCCATAGTGCAGGTCTGCAACAATTTTCTAGATCCATAATCAGTGCTTATTTGTGTTATTTTTAAGCTTAAATTTTGGTTTCTCAATAGTTTGATATTTGACCTTTGCTTAATTCTCAAAATCAGTCATTAGTTTACCTTATTCAAGCTTTAAATCAAGCTCAAAATTGCCTGATCAAACAAACTCAACACTGAGTCATCAGTGTTGGATTTGGTTAATTGAGCCAATTTTCTAGCTTATTTTTAAGCAACAAATCAGTTACTCTTGGTCTGATTTTTGGTTTTAAGTGATCCTCAATAGGTGAATTTTAAGAATAATCAGTTTTTGTGGTGATTAATAATCATTTAAGTGCTTAAATCTAAGCTTGAATTTGCCTAGAAATCCAAAAAGTGCCTTGTGCAAACAGCAACCTTTGTGCTTAAAAATCAAAAAAATAAAATAAAAGCAAAAAGGTCAGACCTGGGATTCGAACCCTGGTCTCTCAGATAAACACTCACACACTCAACCATCTGCCCTAGGGTCTTTATCAGTAATAGCCTTGCACTTTTTTTTATTTAACCTTGTTTTTTTTAAATTAAGCTTATTTTTCATTTTGCTTATTATCAGCTTATTAGAATAAGCTGATACCTTGTTAATATTTTTCATAGGTTCTAATTATCATTAAGTAATATTAGAAAAAGTTTCAGAATTTTTAGAATAGTTTTAGTATTTTTAATCTATTTTTCTTTTTAAATCAGTTTTTAATTCATAATAAAAAATATAAAAATCAGAAAAATATAAATCTTTTTTCTAAAATTTTCTTTTGTCATTATTAACTTAGGAAAAATAATTTAGCACTTGTAGGGTTTAAATTTTATAGATTTCACTTTTTAATCGCGTTTTTATAATTCCCGTAACGCGTTTTTAATATAATTTGTTAATCTGAATTTTATTTTGAGAATTTGTTTCTCATTATTTAATTAGAATATAAAAAAGCAAAAATTCCAAATCATCAGTCACTCTAATCCAAACCTTACACCTGTGTCCATTCACTCCTCGCTGGGACACGACCCGGGTAATCACTTACCTGGTATCACACACACAAACGTGAGTTTTTGCAAGTTAGCCTTTTTCCTAAAGGGTTGATTTGTCTTTATTCACGTGTATCAGTCTGCATATTATTTATATACACGTTTTCAGACGAATCAAATTTTGGCGCCGCTGCCGGGGAGGTTGTGTTGCGACAATATCGTTGAGATTTTTAAACGATTAGTGACTTGAGATCCTTCTTTCAGAAGTTTCCACTTTCATAAACCATATAAAATACAAAAATATTTTCCTTTTTCTTTTATATATATATATAATATAATATAAAAATAAAAACCCAAAAACATTTTCTGTTTTATTGTAAAATAAAAGATAAAAGCAAAATTAATATAATATTCCTCAACTTGGGTATTATCATAATAAGTTCCCAAACCAAAGATTAAAACTTGCCTTTGTGTCGCTTGCGAATTCGGCTCACCTTTGATTGATAAACAAACTATAACGGAGGTTTAAGGAGGGTTTGACATTAAATTGTCGAACCGAAAGAAGCGGGTTTTTAAGGAGCATTTATTGCCCACCTTTGCTTCTCCGCCACTCTGTGCGTTTTTCAGTCAGAGAGCTACCGTACGCTTGTTGATTTAAGGTTTTAAGTTCCTTGTGTTTTGCTTCGATCTTGATTTAATTGAAATATTTAGTGCATGCGCACTCGTTCTTCTAGGTCATCAAGCCCTTTTCGTGAGCTTGTAAACATACCTCGAAGACGTCGTAGACGTTCTGCCCCATCAGTCGTATCTGAGGGACGTATTGACCCCAAAAACCCTGTCATCATGGCAGATTTGCCAATGAATGAGCTTCTCCAAGCATCCATCGAGGGTTATGGAGATGCCATTGTTGTTCCAGCCATCGTGGCTGATAGTTTTGAGCTCAAAACCGGGTTACTGAATCTTGTAACCTCAAGTCAATTCTATGGTTTTGAGAGGGATGATCCTCATGCTCACATTCGATGGTTTAACAAGATTACATCTACCATCAAATACAAGAATGTCCCTTCTGAAGCAATCAAGCTTCTTCTATTCCCATTTTCTCTCGAGGGACAAGCCCGGATATGGCTTGAAAAATAACCCCCTCGTTCAATTGAGACATGGGAGGATTTAGTTACAAAGTTTGTAAACGAATTCTTTCCCCCGTCTAGAACGACAAGTCTTAAAAATGAAATCATCAAATTCACACAAAGATTTGATGAATCGTTTAGTGACGCGTGGGATCGTTTCAAAGAATTGCTTCATAAATGTCCTCATCATGGTTTCACCGAGTTGATGCAAATCGAAACTTTCTATAATGGTGTGAGCCAATCTGACCAAGATTCTCTCAATGCCTCCGCCGGAGGTAACTTTTTGAGCAAAACCACCAAAGAAGCTTTAGCGATTATTGAAAATAAGTCTAAGGTCCGTACTGCACGAACAAAGCCATATCATTCTCAGGCTAGTGCTGGTCCTTCTACTTCATCTCCTGTGAGTACTTCTAGCACCGATGCTAAGATTGACAAGCTCACGGACGCTATTCAAGCTTTGGTTCTCTCAAACCAAAAGAAAGTCACTTTCACACAAAATCCTTCACATGCTGAAGTGAAGAAAGTGGAAGTCTGTGTTACTTGTGGTGGCCCTCATGCATACTACAACTGTACTGCCACCGATGGTAGTCCTTTTGAAGCTAATGCTATAGCCGGTACTTCAAATCAGGGAGGTAATCAATACCGTCCTCAAATAGAACCAAGTTACCGAGCTAACAGCTACCAAGGACCACCCGGTTTCAATCAGAACCAGAATTTGCAAGGGCGATGTTAAGGCGATCACAACCCGAAGTGGTGCTTCATATGATGGACCCACTATTCCTACTACCACTTCTTCTTCTTCTCCTCCCAAGGTAGTGGATAGTGAACCTGAGGTGACTAAGGACAAGGTACTTCCTACTAATAACGGAGGTACCGACAACGTCCAACCTCAAGTTGTCCCGAAAACCAAACCCAAACCAGGAGTTGTCTTTGAACCTCCTGAAACCCCGGTTGAAAACCCTAAATCCAAACCTTCTATTCCCTACCCATCACGTTTAAATGAGCAAAAGCTCCGCGAAAAGGCTAGTCAACAAATGGATAAATTCTTTCAAATCTTTCAAGAATTACATTTTGACATAGGCTTTGCGGATGCTATCATTCTGATGCCCAAGTTTGCATCCACAATCAAACACTTGTTAAGCAACAAGGAAAAACTGTTTGAAATGGCAAAAACTCCATTAAATGAGAACTGCTCAGCAGTTATCTTGAAAAAGCTTCCCGAGAAGCTTGGAGATCCTGGAAAGTTTCTAATACCTTGTGTATTTTCGGGAATGGTTGAATGCTATGCCTTGGCCGATCTTGGTGCAAGCATCAACCTGATGCCTCATTCAGTGTGGAAGAAACTTTCTCTTCCGGATCTTACTCCTACATGCATGACTCTTGAGCTTGCAGATCGTTCAATATCTCGTCCACTTGGCATTGCTGAGGACGTATTTGTGAAAGTAGGAAAGTTCCATTTTCTAGCTGACTTTGTGGTTATTGATTTCGATGCTGATCCTAGGGTTCCTCTCATTCTTGGAAGAGGATTCCTAAGAACGAGCCATGCTCTCATTAATGTATTTGAGCATGAAATCACATTACGTGTGGGTAATGAAGCTGTTACCTTTAACCTCGATCAAACTTCGAGGTACTCCTCAAATTATGATTCTGAATCGGTTAACCGAATCGATGTCATTGATATTGCTTCAGAGGAGTACTCTCAAGAGTTTCTTGGTTATTCTCATAATTCTGTGAGTGGGGATGCCACCACATCTTCTCTGCCTATCATTTCCGACTCTTCCCCTTCTCTCACTCCGTTTGAGGGAAGTGATTTCATTTTGGAAGAGATCGAGGCTTTTCTCAAGTGTGATTCATTTCTAGAAGGAATTGATAACGCTGAGATTGATCTGGATGGAGATATTCTTCTTCTTGAGAAATTGTTGAATCAGGACAATTCTCCTCCACTCCCTCCCGTTGAACTTCATAATGAGGAAATCAAATCAGTTGAGAAAACCCATGAATTTCCTGAGGTCGAACTCAAAGACTTACCACCTCATCTTGAGTACGCATTTTTGGAGGGTGATGATAAATTACCCGTCATTATTGCTAAAGATTTAAGTGATGAGGAAAAGACTGCTCTAATAAAGGTCTTGAAGTCACACAAGCAAGCCATTGCTTGGAAACTCTCCGACATAAAGGGTATCAGCCCTGAATTTTGTACTCACAAGATTTTAATGGAGGATGACTTTAAACCAGCAGTCCAACATCAAAGAAGGGTGAATCCTAAAATCCACGATGTTATCAAACAAGAGGTTCTCAAACTTCTTGATGCAGGATTGATTTATCCCATCTCTGATAGTCCTTGGGTTAGTCCCATTCACTATGTTCCAAAAAAGGGTGGCATAACTGTTGTCACAAATGATGAGAATGAGTTGATCCCAACTCGATTGGTTACGGGGTGGCGTGTTTGCATTGACTATCGTAAGTTAAATGATGCCACCCGAAAAGACCACTTTCCTCTACCCTTTATGGACCAAATGCTTGAGAGATTAGCAGGGAACGAGTACTATTTTTTCCTTGATGGTTTCTCGGGTTACTTTCAAATTCCCATTGATCCACAAGATCAAGAAAAGACCACCTTCACATGCCCCTATGGAACCTTTGCTTATAAACGAATGCCTTTTGGCTTATGCAATGCTCCAGGCACATTCCAAAGGTGCATGATGTCCATATTCTCCGACATGATCGGGAAAACTATGGAGGTCTTTATGGATGACTTCTCGGTCATTGGGGATTCATTCAAAACATGTCTCTCCCATTTAGAAAACATGCTGAAACGGTGTGAAGACACCAATCTTTGTCTAAATTGGGAGAAGAGTCATTTTATGGTCAAAGAGGGCATTGTACTCGGCCATAAGATATCAAAGAACAGGATTGTGGTTGACAAAGCTAAAGTTGATGTCATTGCTAAATTACCTCATCCCACTACCGTCAAAGGTATTAGGAGTTTTCTGGGTCATGCCGGTTTCTATCGTAGATTCATACAAGATTTTTCTAAAATCGCCCGGCCTATGACTCATCTCCTTGAGAAGGATGCTCCTTTTATCTTCTCACCCGAGTGCATCGAAGCTTTTAAAACATTAAAGAAAAAGCTTACTGAAGCACCCATTCTGGTTTCCCCCGACTGGGATTTACCCTTTGAGCTCATGTGCGATGCAAGTGATTTTGTTATCGGTGCAGTCCTGGGGCAACGAAAAGCCAAACACTTTCTGCCTATCCACTACGCAAGTAAAACCATGACTGAAGCTCAAACTCATTACACCACTACAGAAAAAGAATTATTAGCTGTGGTATATGCCTTTGAGAAGTTTCGGCCATATTTGATCTTGACGAAATGTGTAGTGTATACGGATCACTCGGCTCTCAAATATCTCTTTGCAAAACAAGATGCAAAGCCGAGATTGCTCCGTTGGGTTCTCCTCCTGCAAGAATTTGATATCATTATACGTGATAAAAAAGGAGCTGAGAACCTAGCTGCTGATCATCTATCCCGATTAGAGAACCCACACCAAGATGTTTTCGAGAAAAAGGAAATAAATGAAACATTTCCTCTTGAGACACTCAATGCGGTTGCTTTTCGTGGAGATTCTACTACCCCATGGTTTGCTGACTTCGCAAATTACCATGCGGGTAACTTCATAGTGAAAGGGATGTCGACCCAACAAAAGAACAAATTCTTCAAAGATGTGAAGCATTACTTTTGGGACGACCCCTACTTGTTTAAAGTATGTGCGGATCAAGTCATCTGGCGGTGTGTTCACGGCCAAGAAGCCATTGATATTCTTAAGGCTTACCACAATGGACCCACAGGGGGACATCATGGTGCCAATTACACCGCCAAGAAGGTGTTTGATTCCGGTTTCTATTGGCCTACAATCTACCGTGATGCCCATGACTTAGTCAAATCTTGTGACTCTTGTCAACGTCATGGGAAGATCTCTCAAAGAGATGAAATGCCACAAAACGTCGTTCAAGTTTGTGAAATCTTTGACGTTTGGGGCATTGACTTTATGGGCCCGTTCCCGTCTTCACGAGGGAACAAGTATATACTCGTGGCTGTCGATTATTTGTCTAAATGGGTCAAAGCGAAAGCTCTCCCCACCAACGACGCCCGAGTAGTGTGTAAATTTCTAAAATCACTCTTTTCTCGGTTTGGAACTCCCCGTGCTATCATTAGTGATCGCGGTACGCACTTTTGCAATGAACAATTTGCAAAAGTCATGCTTAAATACGGTATTACTCACCGTCTTTCTACCGCGTATCACCCACAAACAAGTGGACAAGTGGAAGTTTCAAATCGGGGTATTAAAAGAATCTTGGAACGGACTGTAGGAGAAAATCGTGCATCCTGGTCGGATAAATTGGATGATGCACTATGGGCCTTCCGTACAGCTTACAAAACACCCATCGGGTGTACGCCTTACAAGCTTGTGTACGGAAAGGCATGTCATCTTCCGATCGAATTAGAGCACAAAGCCTACTGGGCCTTGAAACATGCTAACTTTGACATCCAAACTGCGGGTGATCATCGTAAAGTTCAAATGAATGAATTAAATGAACTGCGTGATCAGGCCTACGAGAACTCTTTGATCTACAAAGAAAAGGCAAAGAACATTCATGACTCAAAAATAAAGAACCTCGTTTTTAACGTTGGTGATCGAGTCCTTCTTTTCAATTCAAGATTAAAGATCTTCTCAGGCAAACTCAAATCCCGTTGGTCTGGTCCATTCACTATTACAAAGGTTTATCCATATGGTACCATTGAGTTATCTCAAAATGACGGTCCAAATTTCAAAGTGAATGGTCATCGTTTGAAACACTACTTTGGAGAGGACATACCACCCATGGTTGTCTCGGATCTTCAAACTTTCCCCATGAACCAATGAATGCGGGGTCGAGTCAAGCTAAGTGACTCGGTGAACAAAAATATTAGCACACCATATTGGTTTTCACCCATATTTCTGTCTTCTTTCTCTTTTCTAACACCTAAGTGTGGGGGAGTTGCCCCTGCTGTTGTATATATATAAAAAAAAAAAAAAAAAAAAAATGATAATAATTGTTGTGTTCCCACGCTTGGCTAGTAGTATTCCCTTTTTACGTTCTAAGTGTCGGCATAATAGCCGGTGCTTTGAATATTGAGGGCAATATTCAATTATAAGTGTGGGGGGGGGGAATTCTGGCGAGTTTGATCACATGAGTACCTTCTAGTGCCCTAATACCCCCGTTTTGGCCAAAATTTTAAAATGTTTTCATTTGGTGGAAGTGCTTTGCACTAACACAACAAATGGTTATCAGTCCACCATGTCTAGTCCACATAAGGACTGGCTAATCCGAGAGCAAACGGCTCTAGGTAAAGATATCTCAAATCCGTTTATGGCTGACAATTTGCCAAAAATTGCATGGTATTCAACTCACCATATCTTTGATAGCGAAGAGTTGGCTAGCCCACAAGGTTATGGCTTGTGGTTAAGGCAGTAGAAAACCATAATTGGTAATCAACTCACCAAGATGATAACTGTATTCTATCAAAGAGTTGGCTAGTCCAAAAGCAAACGGCTTTTGGTAAAGACAAATCAAATCCGTTGACAGCTGATGATTTGCTTAAAATCATTTGGTTATCAATGTACCATAGTATCATACTAAAACATTGGCTACTCCAGAAGTAATGGCTATCTGGTAAAGAGACATAAAATCCATTAAATTTTCAAAAAGGATTGCTAGGGACTAGCAATAGTTTAGTGTGGGGGATTGATGAGTGTATAAATACTCATCATTTTTGTCCCATCTGAACTGCAAAAACATTTAAAAACACTCAGAAATGCTTCAAAATACAGAAAATATCCTTGAATTGTGTTTTTATCTGTTTCATGTGCAAAAGAATTGAAAACAGATGAAAAATGAGCAAAGTTTCATAAATGGCAAAAATAGTCCCTGGGCATTCATAAAAATGGAAATTCACAAATAGTCCCTGGGCATTCAAAAATGGAAATTCACAAATGGTCCCTGGAAATAGTTTTGATTTTTGGCAGTTATGGTCCTTGGATTTTCAGAACAAGACAACAATGGTCCCTAAGGTTTAATCCTAAATCCAATTCTATCCTAAAAATAACTAAACCCAGCTGCTAAATTAAATCCAACCCAGCCCACCATACACTTACCCCAGCCCAACAAATAAACCAAAGCCCAATCCATCAAATAACCCGACCCACCCTTATTAGCTAATACCAGGGTCAAACCCAAGTCAAACCTTCCTTCCTCAATACCATTCCCCGCCAAGACCATACCAGAAACCCCCCCCCCCACCTCACGCCCTTATCCCTGCAATACCACCACACCTCACCCTTTCTCCTATCTCACTCCACCTAACAAGCCAAATGAAATTAATGCTTCTTCCCCATTTTCAAGATTACCAGAGATAGTGGATTTTTCCACTATCTCATTTTTGGCGCCAAAATCCGTTTCAATGGCTGAGATCATGAGAATCCAATCCAAAGGTGCAGAAATGATCAGGAGAAGATAAGAGATACATCCCACCTTAGTTGTAGTATAAATAAGTCCTCATTGTAGCCTTAAAAGGAAGTAGTTAATTTAGCATAATCATATTTTATTTTCAGTCATTGTAATTTTGTAATTTCAAGTTTCAGTTGTTAATGCAAGTTAAATTCAGTCATATTGTTCTATTTTTCAAGCTATCTTGTATTAAATCTCAGTTACATTTAAATTCAAGTGATCTTGGTAATTCGTAGTAAGTGTTCTAGTTGTAAGAATCACTCAAAAGCCATAAATACCCTTCCTATAAGCTTATGAAAGCTTTTCATAGCTTTGTGTAAGCTTATATTAGAAATAAGCTGTTCAAATTTCAAATGATGAAGAAAGTCAACAAAGTCAACATAAGCTCACAATAAGTTGTTCTGGGGGTATAAGCTATTCTGGAAGGCTTATATTGGGTTTCTAGCTTGTTGTTGACAAGCTAGGTGTTTCTGATCCTTAGTCCTTTGTTCTATAATCCATTCAGTTGTAAGCTTATTTTTTAAGTTTTGCATATTTACTGTACAATAGCTTAATATTAGCTTATTTCCATTATTTACTGCCTATTAATAGTTCTTAAGTATATTTAATCTATATTATCAGTTTTTAATAGCCTTTGTTTCATTTTACTTAAAAAACTTATAAAAAGCCAAAAATAGCCAAATAGAGTATAGCTTATTGTATTGCTTATTTCTGTTTTAAAAGTTGTTAATTATAGTTAAATTAAGTTAGTTGATCTGTTAATAATCAAAATTATAGTTAAAACGAGCTGGGTAGCCCGCGCTTTGCAGCGGGTGTTTTGCACGTAAGTGTTGTGAAAAACATTGCTTATCTGGATATTATGCAAAAGCGCGGGAGGTTTTGTGAACACATATTGAAAATATGTTTGATTCGTTATCACAACCTAGAAAACACGAAATGTATCGTATTTGTCAAAAATATTGATTTTTGAAAGTATTGAAAATTTATATTCGTTTTTATTGGAAAAATTATCAAGATCTTTTAAATGAGGTATCGGGTAGGCTTAATTATGTTGTGTTTTTGTTTTGTTTTTGTGTTTGTGAACGAACTAAAGAAAGTTGCTCTAAAATTTACTCCAAACGTTTTGGTTAGTCGTATTTTTTGCCATTTTTCCAAACTTACAAAACGACGTATTTGGGTAGATGGACTGAATGGACTGGGTTGGGCTGCAAATTATGGCCTAGTATATGTCTGTTACTGTAGTGAGCACTGTAGCAAGCATTGTAGCAAGCATTGTAGCAACCACTGTAGCAATGTACTGTAGCTTCCGAAAAATTTGTCTAACAAAAATTTTAGACCAAGCAAAGTTATACCACAAAAAATTTGGAAAAAAATAAAATCCAACAAAAAACAACTACAAAATTCGTCCCGTGTGAATAACTATCCAACAGTCCAAGTGAAATAAAAAAAATTCAAGCCCAACACATTTGATATGACCAACAGCAGCCCACTCAAAAACTTACCAGCCCTAATCCAATAGCAAAACTAACCAACCCTAATCTTAAGTGTTATATAATACACACTAATATTTCTCAACCCTAATCTTTAGCAACTTAATAAAACTCACGCAGCTACAACCATCCCTCTCACCAAACAAAAGAAAATCGTTCCTTGGTTATTAGATTAAATCCGAATAATCAAACACAAATGAATACTTTGATTCTTCTCTTCTCTGTAAAGCACCAGGCCCACGCATCAAATCAACAAACACGTTCCCACTTTGTTGTTCTCTACTCGCCACAGGTAGTTTTGTTGTTGTTTTTTTTTTTATTTATTTTTTTTTTTTTTTGTGATACCTTGTCCGATTCAAAAGTTGAATGGAACAATCTTGTTCTAGTTCATCTTTTAATAATCGAAAAGTAAAATTGAAGCGTTGCTTCACAGAGATCAATGATGATGTGTTTTGAAAATGGTCTTTTAAAGATCTTTTCTTGGAAAGAACAAAACAAACTGAGATCTTGGTTTCTTTTTTCTTGTTAGATTGAACCGAACCAAAGTGGGGATGAAAACCGTATGGTTTTTGTTTGGACTTTAAAATGATTCGGATATGAAAGAAGGTTAAGCCTTTACATTTCTTGTTTTCTGTGTCCGAATGAAAGAGGGGTTAAATCACTATTGTTTTGATCTTTTATCTTTATTTGACGGATATAAATTTAAGCGTAGTTTCCAAAAGATAGATCAGTGATGAAAAATCTCTTGTGGTTACATCTTGTAATGGATCTTGGTTCACACAAAGAGATGACTGAGATCTTGAGTTTGGTTCGATGTTGTTGACTGTTGATGAAGTTATTTGTTGTTGTTCACATCAAAGGGAGTCACGGCGAGTCGAAGGTTGCGGTTAGCATTAGTTTGGGTTGATATGGTGTTGTGATGGTTTGTGTTTGGATTTGTTGTTCGATTTTTGTTTGGTTGGTCTCGGTAGTCAAAGGGAAACCAAGCCGTGAGTCACGGCGAGTCGAAGGTTGCGGTTAGGATTAATATGGGTTGATATGGTGTTGTGATGGTTTGTGTTTGGATTTGTTGTTTGGTTTGTGTTTGTGTGCTGCACTAAATTTCGGCCAAAAAAAAGTACTGTAGCTACAGTACTGTAGCAGTACTGTAGCGAGTACTGTACAAATGTACTGTAGCTCCGCTCCTGGCTTTTTAATATATTGATAATTGGTGTGCTACTTTGAAAACCACATATCAGTCCACACAAAGGACTGTTTGGGTTAAAACAGTCAAGAGGGTCAAACTAGGTGTTACTGTACATTTGCATTAAGCTCAGCTTTGATCCATCTTAATATAGTCCATATAAGTTGTTTGTAAGTTATAATAAGCCACTTTAAGAGATATGGTAGTTTTTCTAGGTCTGTGGTAATTTCAGACCTTAAAAGGACCATATAAGCCAATATAAGCCACAAGCTTATTTAGCCTTTAACCTTGGCTTCTCTGAGGTCTTTTTAGTCCAAGTAGTCAATACACAAAAGTTGGTTAATCCTCACCTTGATTTGTGCACATCTGCACAACTCTGCACAAGGAATCCATAGTGCAGGTCTGCAACAATTTTCTAGATCCATAATCAGTGCTTATTTGTGTTATTTTTAAGCTTAAATTTTGGTTTCTCAATAGTTTGGTATTTGACCTTTGCTTAATTCTCAAAATCAGTCATTAGTTTACCTTATTCAAGCTTTAAATCAAGCTCAAAATTTCCTGATCAAACAAACTCAACACTAAGTCATCAGTGTTGGATTTGGTTAATTGAGCCAATTTTCTAGCTTATTTTTAAGCAACAAATCAGTTACTCTTGGTCTGATTTTTGGTTTTAAGTGATCCTCAGTAGGTGGATTTTAAGAATAATCAGTTTTTGTGGTGATTAATAATCATTTAAGTGCTTAAATCTAAGCTTGAATTTGCCTAGAAATCCAAAAAGTGCCTTGTGCAAACAGCAATCTTTGTGCTTAATTTATGATTAATCAGTGCTTATTTCTAAGTCATTGTGACTTATTCAGTTGTAATTTAGCTTATTGTTGGTTATTAAGCTTGTTTCAAGTTTTCTATAGCTTATTTAATAGCTTATCAGCTACTTTGATCATACATTGGGCTTATTTCCTTTTTAGCCTACTGATCAGCAATCAATAGCTGATTTCTGAGCTTATTTGAGTGTTTCATAAAAAGTTCCAGTTATCAAATTTGCTTATCATATTATGCTTATTAAGTTTCAATCATAAAAATCAAAAAAATAAAATAAAAGCAAAAAGGTCAGACCTGGGATTCGAACCCTGGTCTCTCAGATAAACACTCACACACTCAACCATCTGCCCTAGGGTCTTTATCAGTAATAGCCTTGCACTTTTTTTTATTTAACCTTGTTTTTTTTAAATTAAGCTTATTTTTCATTTTGCTTATTATCAGCTTATTAGAATAAGCTGATACCTTGTTAATATTTTTCATAGGTTCTAATTATCATTAAGTAATATTAGAAAAAGTTTCAGAATTTTTAGAATAGTTTTAGTATTTTTAATCTATTTTTCTTTTTAAATCAGTTTTTAATTCATAATAAAAAATATAAAAATCAGAAAAATATAAATCTTTTTTCTAAAATTTTCTTTTGTCATTATTAACTTAGGAAAAATAATTTAGCACTTGTAGGGTTTAAATTTTATAG
The DNA here is from genome assembly GCA_021014915.2 of Artemisia tridentata subsp. tridentata. Classification (NCBI taxonomy): domain Eukaryota; kingdom Viridiplantae; phylum Streptophyta; class Magnoliopsida; order Asterales; family Asteraceae; genus Artemisia; species Artemisia tridentata. Next base: position 351,270,809 of record CP139508.1, read on the forward strand.
ATTTCACTTTTTAATCACGTTTTTATAATTCCCGTAACGCGTTTTTAATATAATTTGTTAATCTGAATTTTATTTTGAGAATTTGTTTCTCATTATTTAATTAGAATATAAAAAAGCAAAAATTCCATATCATCAGTCACTCTAATCCAAACCTTACACGGTTGTCCATTCACTCCTCGCTGGGACACGACCCGGGTAATCACTTACCTGGTATCACACACACAAACGTGAGTTTTTGCAAGTTAGCCTTTTTCCTAAAGGGTTGATTTGTCTTTATTCACGTGTATCCGTCTGCATATTATTTATATATACGTTTTCAGACGAATCACCCCCTAAGAGAAAAATCTCGTCCCGATATTTAGTTGAAAGTAAGAGTAGAATTGTTTGGAAATAGATAGGAATACTTAGCACGAACTCGAGATTTAAATACGGAGATGGGTGATTCAATAAGAGGCTCAATGTTTCTAGGGAGTGTAGGTGGAGTCATATACTCAATGTGAAGCCTGAATACAAAGGTTTGAGGAAAATTTGATGGTAGAGGATTCATAATACTCATGGGTTTATAAAGATAGAGAACATGGGAAGTCGTAATACATGACATAGGTTAGACAACCATGATATCATGAAACAACAAGGGATAAAATCACAACTGTGTTATGTCATAAATAACTTGTCATACCCGAAATTTGACAAGCGTCGTTATTTATGCCATATGTCTCGTAGTTGGAATTGAAACAGAAGCTGAAAAGATAGAGATTTAAACTAATTGTCTGATGTGTATGGGAGAAAATCTAGTTTAGTCAAGCTCATAGAGTGGGTTCCAAAAGATTCTTCATTTTTTATCAGTGGGGAACTTGGATATCCTCGATCTGTTCCTCCTGGTGCTCCAGAAGCATCGTATGAGAACTTTCTCTGATCTCAAATACTTGAGGTGGGGCAGAAGAATCAGCAGAGAAGGAAAATAGGGAATGGACATATTTCTTAGGTGACAAAAATCCCTCGGGAACAAAGAAATCTCGGGGATTAAATAGTGGTGAGGGTAGTACTAGAGATGGAGGCAAAACAGTGGGTAAAGTAATAGGAGCTGGCGGGGGAATAGATGATGCTTTAGCGTAGCATTCGTGTATATTTCGCAGATATGGATTATCAAGAAAAGGCGAGAAGCTTAGAGAGGCTAGTGAATTTAGATTATTCCTAGAATCTTTCGAAGAGTCAGGAGAGATGTTTCCCGGAGTAACGGAGAAATAGTTCGGTGAAACTGACGTATAGTTAAGAATATTTGGAGAGGAAAGAGCATCGAAACTGGACGGGACGATAATAGGATAGATGGGGGAAGACATGTTGGTATAACATTGATTCGTTAAAATCAACAAGTATTTTTCTCCAAGGATTTACAAAGGAAATATGTAAACCTGAGTCGTTTTTCCCAACGAAGGTGTGAATGAAATTTGTGATTCGGTTTGTGATCGTGTGGATTGAATAGTGAGAATAATGAGATAATTGGTTTTAAGCTAATTTTCCTAAGTTCTAATTAATAAAAGAAAATTAAAAAAAAAATTATATTTTTCTGATTATTATTTAATTTATTATGAATTAAAAACTGAATTAAAAAGAAAAATAAATTAAAAATACTAAATGAAAATGAAAAATTATGAAAAATTACAAGAAAGTACTTAGTGATATGCTGAATCTAGGAAAAATAATCAGGGGATGCCAGCTTATCCAGATAAGCTGGAATAAGCAAATCTGCCCTTAATAAGCTAGGGTGGAAAAGTCAAACCAAAGCAAGAACCCAGGTTCGAATCCTGGCTCAGACCTAATGCCAACTATTTTATTTTTTTGATTTTCTAATACCAACTGAAAAAGCACTTGACAATGAGCAAATTTTACAACTACAACTAATTTTGAAATCAACAAATAAGCTGAGAAAAAGCCCTTGGAAAATCTGATCAGGAACAAAAATCAACAAATAAGCTGAGACTTGGTTATAAGCTGAGATGGAACTAGATTAAGCTAAATGATCTAGAACAGATTAAAAGTTAACACAACACTTGCATAAGCCACAGCTTTAAAGCAAATAAGCACTAAGGCTCAAGAAACCATGAGGTTCTGTGGTGCAGGGTACCTCAGTCCAATCATGGGCATTTTAAGCTCAAAAATAAGCAATAAGGAGTAAAGCTAAGAACTCTAACTCAGAAGCTTGCTCAAGCTCATATACCAAAGGGCTCAGAAACCAAAAATCAGATCAAGTGAGAGCTTATTGGAGCTTATACACTAGCAGTTAAGGTGACTGATAAGAACTGATATAGAAAAATGTTGTAGACTTTGGAAGAGCTCTGATCAGGACTGCATATGCAAAAATGATCAAGGCAATTCAAGGCTTCAATGGGAATGAACTAGTTACTGATTATAGACTATATGGAACACTAAGGGATGAAAAGTTGGGTCAGAAAGAGCTTATAGCTCAAATAAGCAGTTCTGACCAAGATTAGACCCTACTACTATGCTACCCAACTGAAAACATCAAAAGCTACTAAACAAGATTGAAATCTCCTTCCAACAGCTTATACAAGCTAATCTAAGCTGGATTAAACTATCCACAACTGCACATGAACAGTGATCTCTTATTTTGACTAGTTTTAACTTTGACCCAAACACCCCCTTAAGTTAACTGTTGTGGCTTTTTAATGGACTTAGGCTGATTTAAGCTAACTTTTTGGACCTAACTTGATTTAAAAAGATATTATGGTTATACTAAAGCTGAAATGTCCTTATAATAAGCACTAGAAATAAGCCACCTTACCTAAGCTGATTATTGGCTTATTTGACTTTTTAAGCAAAACTAACAATACTCAGGTACAAACCATAAAATGAACTACAAATAGCATCATACATATCAAATAAGCAGAGAATAGTAAAATAAGCAATAGGATAAGCAGTTGAACAGTAAAGAAAGAAATGCCAAATTTTTAGAAATTAGCTTACAATTGCATTGAACTGAGAATAGGTTTGACTGTTAACTACACAAACCCCAGCTTGTTATCACAAGCTAATAAACCCCATAAGCTCTTCCATGAGCAGCTTATCATCCAAAATGGCTTAATCTTCTGCAGTTGACTTTCATTGACTGTTTTTGAATTTTTTGAATTAATATGTTTTTAATCTAATATAAGCTTACAAAAAGCTATAGTGAGCTTCTGTGAGCTTATAGGAATGGTGAGGAACACTGGTGAACTTAGAACAGTAACTTAGCTTAATTCGAATAGAGAGATAAACTTGAACTTCTATTAAGATTAAAATTGAGTATAACACTGATAAGTTTAGAACAATTACACTAAAAACAACTTGAATTAAACACTGGAACTTTTAGAATTACAATGGCTACTTGATTAATACTAAATGACTATCACTAATTAACTATATATCAATTGGCTTACAATACATGACTATTTATACTACTGAAACTAGGGTTTCTTCCTTGTCTTCTTCTCTGATCCTTTCCTGACCCTTAGATAAGCCTTGAATTGATCTCAGCCCATAAAACCAATTTTGGCGCCAAAAAGGTGATAGTGGAAAAACCACTTGGTCCTGATAACTTGTGATGGGAACGGAGCATTAAATGCTTCTTGGACTGTTAGGTGGAGTGTAGTAGGAGGAGGGGTGAGGTGATGGGTGGTTTTGTCAGCAGACATGGTTTTGGCGGGCAAGTGGGGGAGAAGAAGGTGGGTTTGACTGAGGTCAACTGGTTTTAACTAAAAAAAGAAACGGGGTTGGGTTTTAGTTAAAAGGGATTGGGCTTGGGTTATTTTGTTTGGATGGGTTTTATTTTAGGATTAGATTTGGAATTGGATTTAACTTTGAAGGACCATTGTTGTAATAATTTGAAAATCCAAGGACCAAGGCTGCCAAAATCTGAAAAGTATTTCCAAGGACCATTTGTGTCATTTGGGTATTTTTGGAGGTTGACTTTGACTTTTGTCTTTACTTGATCAAATGCACAATTGTTGCCAAGTCGATCCAAAAATGCTCGTTTTCGTTCCGTTTTCAATCCTTTGGTACCTGAAACACATAAAACATAAACCAAGGATATATGCAGTATAAATTGGTATTTTTGGTCATTTTTGTGTCTTTTATGGGTATAAAATGATGAGTATTTACACACTCATCAATCCCCCACACTAAACTATTGCTAGTCCCTAGCAATCCGATCATATAAAGTAATGAAAGGATCAAAAGAATACCAAGCATACCCCGTTTTGATTTTTTTATTTGATGCAAGAAATTTAAACTGCTTGATTTTTCAAAAATGGTATCACGGAACAGGATTCACATAAACTGGGTGTCTCCAGGGAATTGAAATCGTCATCCCCTTTTTTATACTCCCAACTAAGCTTAAACTCAATGTGCAAATATTTTTGTAAAATGCTAACACTACTTATACTAATAATCTATGTAAGCCGAGACTTAACTTTTCACTCCCATAATTTATTCAAGTTAGGTGACTGTGCTTGATTTTCAAAATTTTGATTACAAAAACCGACGTTTTTATAAGATTTTGACTAATACTAGCTGAAAGATAGATTTAAAATTTACAACAAGCAAGTTTCAAAACTTTATTCAACACATCAAAACTTATTGCATTTTGCAATATCATTCCATTTTATTTTATTTTTTCTTTTCATTCTTTTCATCATTTTTTTTTTGATACTTGTGCAACATAAACTAACGGAGTTTCACGGGAACCAAGACCTTACACCTTCCGGAATAAAGGATCCAAGGGCCGTTACAACGGAGAGTTCCAAGACTCTAAACATTCCTGAAATGAGGATCCAAGGGTGTTAGACCAAGACCTCACACATTCCTGAATTAGAGGTCCAAGGGCCGGTGTAAGAGGGTAGCCAAGACCTAAACGCCTTCCGGAAATAAGGATCCAAGGGCCAATCTTGAACCGTAGCTTTTTTAGCACATACATTTATTATTTAACTTTTGCTTGTTCCGAAGTTTAAATAAAGTTTTGAACTAGTATTTTTCAAAATCGTATGAAAAAATGATTTTGTGTGTTCAAATGTTTGAAAATAAGCACTTATTAAGTCAGATTAGTTATCTCCTGGGAGGAAAAGCCATAGATTACTTATATAAGCTCTAAAGAAAACCAACTATTCTACGCTTAGCATTTTCATTTGCACATATCGTAAAACCTTAGTCTAACCGTTAAGGAAGCAGCCAGATCAACACTCTGGCAGAGTCGGGATTCCCTTTGTTCTAACCTAATCAAGACTAAACACTTCTTTTTTATTGCAATTTCTTATCTAAAAACGAAAAAAAATTAAAATTTTGGCCAAAACGGGGTACTAGGGCACTAGAAGGTACAATTGTGACAAAAATCGTGAGAATTCCCCCCCCACACTTAGAATTGAATATTGCCCTCAATATTCAAAGTACCGGCTATTATGCCGACACTTAGAACGTAAAAAGGTAATACTAATAGCCAAGTGTGTGAAAGAAATCTCATTTTTCACAAACAGGATTAAAAAGATATCCCTAGATAATCGTTAGAAAAAAGATCGGATATTGGGCAGCTGGATTGAAAACAGGCGCATCAATCATCACGATCTAAGGGAAACCTGCAAACAAGAGCAAACAACACACAAAACAAAGTACAGTAGAGGAATCCCCCCACACTTAGTGTCAGAAAATAGAAAGAAGTCAGAAACATGGGTTATCACCCATGTGGTGCTAATGTTTTTGTTAACCGAGTCACTAGCTTGACTCGACCCCGAATTCATTGGTCCATGGGGAAAGTTTGGAGATCCGGGACAACCATGGGTGGTATGTCCCCTCCAAAGTAATGCTTCAACCTATGACCGTTTACCTTGAAGTTTGGTCCATCGGTTTGAGATAACTCGATGGTGCCATAAGGAAAAACTTGAGCAACGGTGAATGGTCCAGACCAACGGGTTTTTAACTTGCCCGAGAAAATCTTTAATCGAGAATTGAAGAGGAGGACTCGATCACCAACGTTGAAAACGCGGTTTTTGATTTTGGAGTCATGAATCCTCTTCGTCTTCTCTTTGTAGATTAAAGAGTTCTCGTAGGCTTGATCCCTAAGCTCGTTTAATTCATTCATTTGAAGCTTTCGGTGATCACCCACGGTTTTGAGGTCGAAATTTGCATGTTTTAAGGCCCAATAGGCCTTATGTTCGAGCTCAATGGGCAGATGGCATGCTTTTCCGTACACTAGCTTGTAAGGAGTACACCCAATGGGTGTTTTGTATGCTGTATGAAAAGCCCATAAAGCATCATCTAATTTATCGGCCCATGAGGCCCGATTTTCACCAACAGTTCTCTCCAAGATACGTTTCAATCCACGATTGGAAACCTTGACTTGACCACTTGTTTTCGGGTGATACGCGGTAGAAAGACGGTGAGTGATACCGTACTTAAGCATGACCTTTGCAAATGGGTCATTGCAAAAGTGCGTACCGCGATCACTAATGATAGCACGGGGAGTTCCAAACCGAGCAAAGAGAGATTTCAAAAATTTACAAACTACTCGGGCGTCGTTGGTGGGGAGTGCTTTCGCTTCAACCCATTTAGACAAGTAATCGACGGCCACGAGGATATATTTGTTCCCTCGTGAAGACGGGAATGGCCCCATAAAATCGATGCCCCATACGTCAAAGATCTCGTAGACTTGAATTGCATTTTGTGGCATTTCGTCTTTTTGCGAGGTTTTTCCTTGACGTTGGCAAGAGTCACATGACTTTACCAAGTCGTGGGCATCACGGTAGATAGTTGGCCAAAAGAAACCGGAATCAAAGACTTTTTTGGCAGTGTAGTTCGGGCCATGATGTCCCCCGGTGGGTCCATTGTGGCAAGCCTTAAGAATATCAACGGCTTCTTGGCCGTGAACACACCGCCGGATGACTTGATCCGCACAAACTTTAAACAAGTAGGGGTCGTCCCAAAAGTAATGCTTAACATCTTTGAAGAATTTCTTCTTTTGTTGGGACGACATCCCTTTCACAACAAAATTCCCCGCATGGTAATTTGCAAAGTCGGCAAACCATGGGGTACTTGGATCATCCTTTAATGAAACCATCCCAAGTGTCTCGAGAGGAAATGTTTCGGTAATTTCCTTTTTCTCGAGAACACCTTGATGAGGGTTCTCTAATCTGGACAAATGATCGGCGGCGAGATTCTCTGCTCCTTTTTTATCACGAATTATAACATCAAATTCTTGGAGCAGGAGAACCCACCGAAGCAATCTCGGCTTAGCATCTTGCTTAGCAAGGAGATATGGTCTAAATATCTCAAAAGCATAAACAACGGCTAACAACTCTTTCTCAGTAGTGGTGTAATGAGATTGAGCATCGGTCATCGTCTTGCTAGCATAGTGTATCGGCTGAAAGTACTTAGATTTTCGTTGCCCCAGGACTGCCCCAATAGCATAATCACTCGCATCGCACATGAGCTCGAATGGCAAGTCCCAATCGGGGGCAACTAAGATCGGTGCTTCAGTTAGCTTCTTTTTAAGAATTTCGAATGCTTCAATGCATTCGGGAGAGAAGAAGAATGGAGCATCTTTTTCAAGAAGATGGGTCAGAGGCCGGGCGATTTTAGAAAAATCTTGAATAAATCGACGGTAGAACCCGGCATGACCAAGGAAACTTCGAATTCCTTTGACGGTGGTGGGATGAGGTAGCTTAGCGATAACATTGACTTTAGCTTGATCTACCTCAATCCCGGCACTGGAAATCTTATGGCCGAAGACAATGCCCTCTTTGACCATGAAGTGGCACTTCTCCCAATTTAGAACAAGATTGGTGTCTTCACACTGTTTTAACATTTTGTCTAAATGGGAGAGGCACGACGCGAAAGAATTTCCATAAACCCAAAAATCATCCATAAACACTTCCATTGTTTTCTCGATCATGTCATGGAAGATGGCTATCATGCACCTTTGAAACGTGCCCGGAGCGTTGCATAAACCGAAAGGCATACGTCGGTAGGCAAACGTACCATAAGGGCAAGTGAATGTGGTCTTTTCCTGATCTTGCGGATCAATCGGGATTTGGAAATACCCGGAAAAGCCATCGAGAAAACAATAGAACTCATTTCCCGCTAAACGTTCAAGCATTTGATCCATAAAAGGAAGCGGAAAATGGTCTTTTCGGGTAGCATCATTGAGTTTTTGATAGTCAATGTACACTCTCCATCCAGTGACGAGACGTGTGGGAATCAACTCATTTTCTTCGTTTTCAATGACGGTCATACCCCCCTTTTTGGGAACACAATGGACGGGACTAACCCACGGGCTATCGGAGATAGGGTAAATCATTCCGGCATCAAGAAGTTTAAGAACTTCATTCTTGATAACCTCGTGAATTTTTGGGTTTACCCTTCTTTGTTGTTGCACTGTGGGTTTAAAATCGTCCTCCATTAAGATCTTATGAGTACAGAAACAAGGGTCAATACCCTTTATATCAGAGAGCTGCCAAGCGATGGCACTCTTGTGCTTTTTGAGCACATCAAGAAGTTAGGTCTTCTCCTCATCTTTAAGATCTTTAGAAATAATGACAGGAAATTTGTCGTCATCTTCTAAGAAAGCATATTCCAGATGAGGAGGTAAATCCTTTAGCTCGAGCTCCGGAGGATTAGACGGCTTAATCTCTTTGATTTCTTCGATTTGAATTTCCTTCGGAGGGAGAGAAGATGACAGATCATTATTAAGCAACTTCTCGAGGAGGAGAATATCTCCCTCCGGATCAAAATCGGTATCATCAATTTCCGGAGAAATCGATTCATTTTTTAGACAAGCATCGATCTCTTCCAAAATGAAGTCACTTCCCTCAAATGGAGTGAGAGAAGGGGAAGAGTCGGAAAGAATAGGTTGAGAAGAAGGAGTGGGATCACCACTCGAAGAATTATTTGAGAATCCAAGAACTTCTTGAGAATACTCCTCCGAAGAAATGTCTATGACATCAATTCGATTAACCGAAATAGAATCGTGGTTGGAGGAGTATTTGAAAGTTCGATCAAGATTAAAGGTCACGGCCTCATTATCAACCCGAAGCGTTATTTCTTCGCCATAAACATCAATCAAAGCACGCCCGATCCTTAAAAAGGATCTCCCTACAATAAGGGGAACCCGAGGATCGGCATCGAATTTAACAACGACAAAATCGGCGGGAAAATGGAACTTCCCTACTTTTACAAAGACATCCTCGGCTATTCCCATTGGACGAGATATAGAACGGTCCGCTAGCTCGAGGGTCAAGCAAGTTGGAGTAAGTTCTGGGAGAGAAAGCTTTTCCCATACGGAAAGCGGCATCAGGTTGATGCTTGCACCAAGATCGGCCAAGGCGTAGCATTCAACCATCCCCGGGAAATCACATGGAATAAGAAATTTTCCGGGATCTCCAAGCTTTTCGGGAAGCTTCTTGAGGAGAACTGCTGAGCAATTTTCGTTCAAAGGAGTTTTTGCTAATTCAAACAATTTTTCTTTGTTGCTCAACAGACTCTTAATTGTGGAAGCAAACTTGGGCATAAGAAGTAAAGCATCCGTAAAGCTTATGTCAAAATGCAAATCTTGGAAGATTTGAAAGAATTTTTCCATTTGATTTGAAGCTTTTTCACGGAGCTTTTGATTGTTTAATCTTGATGGATATGGAAGTTTGGTTTTGTCGGGAGCTTCTTTGGGCTCAAGAACAACTTTTGGATTAGCGGGTTGGACAACCGTAGGTTGGACGTTTTCGGTACTTCCGTTATTAGTAGGAAGTTCCGTGTCCTTTGTCACCTCGGTCTCATGGTCAACTACCTTGGGAGGAAGAGAAGAAGAGGTAGTTGGAGCCGTGGGTCCATCATAAGAAACACCACTCCGAGTAGTGATCGCCTTTACATCGCCCCTCGGGTTAGCGATCGTGTTGCTAGGAAGAGTACCTGAGCCCGAGGGTCGATCATTTAAAGACTTTTTGATTTCCGAGATTTGATTAACCAACAACCGATTGGTTTCATCTTGGGATTTCATGAATTGCTTCAACAATTCATCCGAGGATGTTTGGTTTTGATTAAAACCTTGGTTCTGATTGAAATTTTGCCCTCGGTTTTGATTTTGAGCATTCCTTTGATTACCTTGATTTTGAAAACCTTGGTTTTGATTGTAATTCCCTTGGTTTTGAAAACCTTGGTTCATCCGATTTTGATTTTGATTGAATTGGGAATTTCGGTTTTGCACATTCGGATTTGGATTTTGATTAAATCCGGGTGGTCCGAGAAAATTGTTAGAACGGTAGCTGAGAAGATTACGGTCTCCTTGCGGTTGGTAACCATTACCTCCCGTGTTAAAGGTTCCCGTAGCACAAACGTTCTCTTGAGTGTAGCCACCGGAGGCTGGGCACTCGGAATATGGGTGAGGACCACCACATGTTTCACAACTCTGATTAACAACATTTACTTGATGATTGTTGTTGTTTTGAATCTGAGTTTGATGTATTCTCAAGACAGCAGTGGACAAATCATCCATCTTTTTGGTGAGTGAAGCTATCTCGAAAGTAGAAGAAGAAGCAGTGATAGATCTAGTAGACTCATTCCTCTCGGTTGAGGAATCCCAATGATTATGATGGGTGGACATGTTCTCAATTAGATCATAGCACTCTTGTGGTCGTCTTTTCATGAAAGTACCACCGGCTGCAGCATTAATCGTGTCACGGTGTCTCAATGTTAAACCATTATAGAATGTGTCTATTATGGTGACTAACAACATGTTATGGTTTGGACACCGATCAATCGAAAGCTTATAGCGTTCCCATGCCTCAAATAATGATTCATCGGGAAGTTGACGGAAGTTGCTTATGTCATTTCTCAACTTCGTCACCATCGATGGTGGAAAATATTTTGCCAAGAATTTTGAAGTCATTTCATCGAAACTATGAATTGAATTCTTGGGAAGACGATCAAACCATGCGGTGGCATGATGCGTCAAAGAATAAGGGAAGAGATATAGACGAAGGGCATCATCGGTGACCCCATTTTGTTTCATGCTCTGGGTGACGGTAAGGAATTTATCAATATGCTTGTTTGCATCTTCACCCGGAAATCCGTGAAATTGGCAAGAAGTTTGGACCTGTTGGATCATGTGATGTTTAAGTCCAAAATCCGCGGTTTGGATATTAACGGGGGCGATCGGGCCACCCCGTCCGTCCATAGTCGGTTGGCACAACTCCTCCATCATTCGGAGATCGGGAGGTGGCTCATCATTGTTTGTATCAGTATCCATCTCTTCTTCGTTTTGAAAATCAAGACGTCGACCTCGACGAATAATTCTTTCGGGATTGGAAACTGGTGAAAGAAGATCGGGTGTAGAAGAACGGGTGTTCATACACCACAAAGAAACCAAAATTTAAAAAGAAAAACAAAATTTGAAGTTGAAAATATTTTTGAATTTTTATTTTAAAGAAAGATTACACAATATTTTTGGGATCGATTCGTTAACCAAAATTCGTTTTTCTCAAAACTACTCGCAGAGTGGCGGAGAAGCAAAGGTCCACTCGAAAGCTGATTAAAAACCCGCCTCTTTCGGTTTGTCAATTTAATGTCAAACCATCCTTAAACCACTTGTATAGGTTGTAATTTCAAGATAATCTGAAAATGATTAACTTACGATTTGTTTTGTTGGATATTTTTATGGTATTGTAAACACTTTAGGAAAAGTGTTAGTGGTGTTTTTTAACTTTTATGATTTTTGATTTTTTTTTTTTTTTTTTTTTTTTTTTTTTTTTTGGTTTTTTTTGAAAATATTCACAAAAATACTGAAAACTTCACAAGGAAGGGTTTTCAAAACACGAATCGCGAAATTAAAAATTCGCTTCAACCTTCCCCGGCAGCGGCGCCAAAATTTGATTCGTTAAAATCAACACGTATTTTTCTCCAAGGATTTACAAAGGAAATATGTAAACCCGAGTCGTTTTTCCCAACGAAGGATTGAATGGAATTTGTGATTCGGTTTGTGATCGTGTGGATTGAATAGTGAGATTAGTGAGATATTTGGTTTTAAGCTAATTTTCCTAAGTTCTAATTAATAAAAGAAAATTTTTTAAAAAAAAGAATTATATTTTTTTGACTTTTATTTAATTTATTATGAATTAAAAACTGAATTAAAAAGAAAAATAAATTAAAAATACTAAATGAAAATGGAAAATTATGAAAAATTACAAGAAAGTACTTAGTGATATGCTGAATCTAGGAAAAATAATCAGGGGATGCCAGCTTATCCAGATAAGCTGGAATAAGCAAATCTGCCCTTAATAAGCTAGGGTGGAAAAGTCAAACCAAAGCAAGAACCCAGGTTCGAATCCTAGCTCAGACCTAATGCCAACTATTTTATTTTTTTGATTTTCTTATACCAACTGAAAAAGCACTTGACAATGAGCAAATTTTACAACTACAACTAATTTTGAAATCAACAAATAAGCTGAGAAAAAGCCCTTGGAAAATCTGATTAGGAACAAAAATCAACAGATTAAAAGTTAACACAACACTTGCATAAGCCACAGCTTTAAAGCAAATAAGCACTAAGGCTCAAGAAACCATGAGGTTCTGTGGTGCAGGGCACCTCAGTCCAATCATGGGCATTTTAAGCTCAAAAATAAGCAATAAGGAGTAAAGCTAAGAACTCTAACTCAGAAGCTTGCTCAAGCTCATATACCAAAGGGCTCAGAAACCAAAAATCAGACCAAGTGAGAGCTTATTGGAGCTTATACACTAGCAGTTAAGGTGACTGATAAGAACTGATATAGAAAAATGTTGCAGACTTTGGAAGAGCTCTGATCAGGACTGCATATGCAAAAATGATCAAGGCAATTCAAGGCTTCAATGGGAATGAACTAGTTACTGATTATAGACTATATGGAACACTAAAGGATGAAAAGTTGGGTCAGAAAGAGCTTATAGCTCAAATAAGCAGTTCTGACCAAGATTAGACCCTACTACTATGCTACCCAACTGAAAACATCAAAAGCTACTAAACTAGATTGAAATCTCCTTCCAACAGCTTATACAAGCTAATCTAAGCTGGATTAAACTATCCACATCTGCACATGAACAGTGATCTCTTATTTTGACTAGTTTTGACTTTAACCCAAAACCCCTTTAAGTTAACTGTTGTGGCTTTTTAATGGACTTAGGCTGATTTAAGCTAACTTTTTGGACCTAACTTGATTTAAAAAGATATTATGGTTATACTAAAGCTGAAATGTCCTTATAATAAGCACTAGAAATAAGCCACCTTACCTAAGCTGATTATTGGCTTATTTTGACTTTTTAAGCAAAACTAACAATACTCAGGTACAAACCATAAAATGAACTACAAATAGCATCATACATATCAAATAAGCAGAGAATTGTAAAATAAGCAATAGGATAACAGTTGAACAGTAAAGAAAGAAATGCCAAATTTTTAGAAATTAGCTTACAATTGCATTGAACTGAGAATAGGTTTGACTGTTAACTACACAAACCCCAGCTTGTTATCACAAGCTAATAAACCCCATAAGCTCTTCCATGAGCAGCTTATCATCCAAAATGGCTTAATCTTCTGCAGTTGACTTTCATTGACTATTTTTTAATTTTTTGAATTAATATGTTTTTAATCTAATATAAGCTTACAAAAAGCTATAGTGAGCTTCTGTGAGCTTATAGGAATGGTGAGGAACACTGGTGAACTTAGATTAACAGTAACTTAGCTTAATTCGAATAGAGAGATAAACTTGAACTTCTATTAAGATTAAAATTGAGTATAACACTGATAAGTTTAGAACAATTACACTAAAAACAACTTGAATTAAACACTGGAACTTTCAGAATTACAATGGCTACTTGATTAATACTAAATCGACTATCACTAATTAACTATATATCAATTGGCTTACAATACATGACTATTTATACTACTGAAACTAGGGTTTCTTCCTTGTCTTCTTCTCTGATCCTTTCCTGACCCTTAGATAAGCTTGAATTGATATCAGCCCTTAAAACCAATTTTGGCACCAAAAAGGTTATAGTGGAAAAACCACTCGGTCCTGATAACTTGTGATGGGAACGAAGCATTAAATGCTTCTTGGACTGTTAGGTGGAGTGTTGTAGGAGGAGGGGTGAGGTGATGGGTGGTTTTGTCAGCAGACATGGTTTTGGCGCGCAAGTGGGGGAGAAGAAGGTGGGTTTGACTGAGGTCAACTGGTTTTAACTAAAAAAAGAAACGGGGTTGGGTTTTAGTTAAAAGGGATTGGGCTTGGGTTATTTTGTTGGGCTGGGTTTTATTTTAGGATTAGATTTGGAATTGGATTTAACTTTGAGGGACCATTGTTGTAATAATCTGAAAATCCAAGGACCAAGGCTGCCAAAATCTGAAAAGTATTTCCAAGGACCATTTGTGTCATTTTGGTATTTTTGGAGGTTGACTTTGACTTTTGTCTTTACTTGATCAAATGCACAATTGTTGCCAAGTCGATCCAAAAATGCTCGTTTCCGTTCCGTTTTCAATCATTTGGTACCTGAAACACATAAAACACAAACCAATGATATCTGCAGTATAAATTGGTATATTTGGCCATTTTTGTGTCTTTTATGGGTGTAAAATGATGAGTATTTACACACTCATCAAACATCCATAAGATAGTTATATTTAGAATAATAGTTATGTACTATTTGCTATGCAAACCATTTGCATATATTGTTCTGGGGAAAGGCAGTGGCACGGAGGACTTTCTTGAAAATAGAAAAGTAGTTGTAGTTTAGGTTTTAACCTTGTTCTCTACAACCAGGGCTCTGGTACCAATCTGTAACACCCCCATTTTCACAGATAGCAGCGGAAGCTAAATTTGGGGTATTACTTCTTGATACATAGTCACAGTAATAGAAAACGACTCAAAAAGAGATGTTTTGAAAAGATAAGTTATCATTTATTAAAATATCAGAGTTTTACAAAAGGAGGTCCCAAAATCTATGTGAAACATAGAGTTTGAATGATAACATGTTTGAAAGTACTCAAGTACAGTGCCACTCTGTGCCATATGTTGCTCAATTACCTAGGATAACATGCTAAAAGGCTCAACATAAAGTTTGAGTGAAATCCATAGGTTTTAAGTTTGTAATTGTTGAATACAAGTTCATATGGGTCCGTTGTTACACCCATAGTTTGTAATAATTGCAACGAATGCAATTATCAAGGAAAATGGCTATTATTGCAACTAAGCTCATAACACTAACACATTAACATGGGGATCACCTTAGTGATTTTTGAGGAACTAAAGTCCTCTTGGAGAGGTAACTTACCAAAGTTACCTATTGTTATCAAATATAGTGCTATTGGTACCCGGTAGGGATAAACCAACGGGAGTAGTCACACTCCAGATAGATCTATCGACAATATTCGCGTTCACTCGCAAGTGATTATGGTTCATGAAATTTAAGTAATAGTGGCAAAAGGTGGTACTCGTGCAATAATCAATCAGGATAAAAATACTTGTATTAAGGTTTATAGCATGTATCCCCCTCGCGGGTTTTCATAAAATAATCAAAACATTTAAAAGCGAGGCTACGAACTCACCTTAGTTTAGGGAAATCTGATTGATGTTAAAAGTGACTCAGATATTAGACGGCTTACTCACGCAACCTGAGGTAGTGTATGTCAAGTCTTTAGTTGGTTTGTTTATGTTTTAAAACTTTGTTTCTGAAGTAAATGTTTCTTTGATTCACTAGATTTAGATATAAGGTAACACCGTTCGGGCTATCATAATTCAGAGGTCATGTAGTAAACGTTTGAGGAGCCAGGGCACTTTAACTCGTAAACCCAGCAAACTCGTCGAAACGTATACCCAAATGAAACCTCTCACATGAAATTCCCTAGTAACATGATACGTTGTTAAGTTAAAAAGATAGGTTTTTAATTTATATTGAAATATTCAATTTATACCCTTAAGTTTGTAAATTGGCAATATATACCCTTGACTTATAAACTTTTATAACCTTTATAAACCAACGGGAGTAGTCACACTCCAGATAGATCTATCGACAATATTCGCGTTCACTCGCAAGTGATTATGGTTCATGAAATTTAAGTAATAGTGGCAAAAGGTGGTACTCGTGCAATAATCAATCAGGATAAAAATACTTGTATTAAGGTTTATAGCATGTATCCCCCTCGCGGGTTTTCATAAAATAATCAAAACATTTAAAAGCGAGACTACGAACTCACCTTAGTTTAAGGAAATTTGATTGATTTTAAAAGTGACTCAAATATTAGACGGCTTACTCACGCAACCTGAGGTAGTGTATGTCAAGTCTTTAGTTGGTTTGTTTATGTTTTAAAACTTTGTTTCTGAAGTAAATGTTTCTTTGATTCACTAGATTTAGATATAAGGTAACACCGTTCGGGCTATCATAATTCAGAGGTCATGTAGTAAACGTTTGAGGAACCAGGGCACTTTAACTCGTAAACCCAGCAAACTCGTCGAAACGTATACCCAAATGAAACCTCTCACATGAAATTCCCTAGTAACATGATACGTTGTTAAGTTAAAAAGATAGGTTTTTAATTTATATTGAAATATTCAATTTATACCCTTAAGTTTGTAAATTGGCAATATATACCCTTGACTTATAAACTTTTATAACCTTTATAAACCAACAAGAGTAGTCACACTCCAGATAGATCTATCGACAATATTCGCGTTCACTCGCAAGTGATTATGGTTCATGAAATTTAAGTAATAGTGGAAAAGGTGGTACTCGTGCAAAAATCAATCAGGATAAAAATACTTGTATTAAGGTTTATAGCATGTATCCCCCTCGCTGGTTTTCATAAAATAATCAAAACATTTAAAAGCGAGACTAAGAACTCACCTTAGTTTAAGGAAATCTGATTGATTTTAAAAGTGACTCAGATATTAGACGGCTTACTCACGCAACCTGAGGTAGTGTATGTCAAGTCTTTAGTTAGTTTGTTTATGTTTCAAAACTTTGTTTCTGAAGTAAATGTTTCTTTGATTCACTAGATTTAGATATAAGGTAACACCGTTCGGGCTATCATAATTCAGAGGTCATGTAGTAAACGTTTGAGGAGCCAGGGCACTTTAACTCGTAAACCCAGCAAACTCGTCGAAACGTATACCCAAATGAAACCTCTCACATGAAATTCCCTAGTAACATGATACGTTGTTAAGTTAAAAAGATAGGTTTTTAATTTATATTGAAATATTCAATTTATACCCTTAAGTTTGTAAATTGGCAATATATACCCTTGACTTATAAACTTTTACAACATTAGTCCTTTATATAATAAATATATATATACTAACCCTTTAACTTTAAAACTTAACAAATTATGTCCTTATACTTATAACTTTAGAAAAATGATTGAAATAACCATTATACTTAATAGTTTCCAAAAGTTACAATATATACCCCTATGCATGGAATACGTTACAAAACTAGGCCAAAAACCATGCAAAGTGTATTTTTAGAATACAAAAGAGTTTTACAGCTTATGGCTTATTAGAATAGGCTAAAATAAGTAGCTTTTATGAGCTTATAGCTTATGGAAAGGTTTTGTGATAAAAAAATATCAATTCGACACAATATTAGGGTTTTAAAATGAAAACGCCTAGGTTTTTATGATCAATGCTTAAAAAAAGGACTTATATGGGGTCTAATAAAGCTTATGAACAATCTAAAACCATAAGAGATCAAATTGAACAAGTAGAAAGGCTTACACGACTTAAAATGGATCGAAATGAGGTTTAGGGTTTCTCGGCTAGAAAACGAGCTTAAGGGCTTCTTGCTCTTGATTCTTGGCTTCTAATGGCTTGATATCTTTCTTATGCTACTACTAGTACTTGGCTACACCATGGTTTTGAGGTAGAGAGCAGTTTTTGGGATGATTTGAAATGGAGTGTTTGCTCGGCTATTTATAGGGGTCGAACACACTTGGTGACCAAGTAAACTTGCTGTGGTGGCCAAGGGTGGTTGGGTGGTGATTCATGGTAGCTAGGTGGTGACTAGGAGGATCTAGGATAGTAGCTAGGAGTGGTGGAGGGTGTTGTGTGGTCGTGGTGATGTTGCGGCAGCAAGGTGGTGACGAGACCTCCTTGGAGGCCAAGGGAGGTGACAAGGTGATGATGGTGGTGCTAGGTAGGTTGCTTAAGGTGCTAAGTAGGCAAGCAAGGTGGTGGATCATGGTGGTGGAAGGTTGCTAGCTTAGTTTTTAAGTAAAAACCTAGGTTTAGTATTTTAGGGTTTCAAATAGGTTTAGGTTAGTTTAGGGTTTTAGATTAAGGTTTAAGGTTGAATGATTTAAGGATTAAGTTTAGGGTTTATGAATCATGCATTATGGATTTGTACCTTGTGCTAAAGTGGTGGTAAGGTTTAAACATGATTTAGGAGCTTAAATGACCTATCTTGGATTCTAAGCTTAAAAGACTTGTACATTGGGCTTTAAGTAGTTGTACTAGAGTTTAGGAAGGAAAATGTAGCTAAGATAACTTATACATAAGCCTTGAACACTTTTAAACTAGTTTCAACTTGAAATTAGGGTTTTTGAAATAACCGTAAACGTATAATGCTTGTTTTGGTATAATGTTGCAAATAGTAGGTTAGATTGATAGTATACTTGGTAAAATGATCTTTGAAATATAGACTTGACATATTAGGAGGTTTACATGATGTAAACATAGAGATATTTGGCATTGGTAGTTGCGTGAGCACGTCTAGTGGGCTATGTAAGTTACTTTACATAGTTGGAATGAAATGAAGCAAAAAAATTCCCGTGAAAATACCTTATATAGATATCGTAGTGGAAATTATATTGATAAAAATTACGGGTTGTTATACTTCCAATGCAAGAAAACCTTGGCTTAAGCAGCAAACAATGTGCTTCTACACCTGCTGAAGTGGCACACATGAAGAAAGTTCCTTATGCTTCGGCTAATCTTCATTCTTTGTCGAGTGGACGTGGGCAAATATCATCTCCAAATAGCTCGGGCTCTCCTTCGGGTAGAAGTGGTCGGGCTCTTCTTGTGTTAGGGTATCGGGATACAACCATTTACTTTCGTCTTTCAAAAAATTTCAAGCCTTTTCGTAAACCAAGCTTTCCCTTGTCATAATACGTGTTTTGACAACGTGTCATCAAATCTTCGTCATTCTCACCACTAAGCCTCGTTGTTTGGTTGACGATAACATTAAAGTTTCCGATTTCTTAGTTTATGGGTGTCCACTTCCTGGTCAACTTGTTTTTGGTACGCATGATGTATCCCTTACTCGTTGCTTGCTCATTGTATTCCGCAATAAATTTGTACTAGATAATTCGATTTTTGGTCGTTTCCCGTGTTCGGTTGTTTGGATATATGTAAGCAATATTTCGCCAAAATTAGTTCCTCTTGTTGAGACCATGGCGTGCGTGATGTTTAAAACTTTCCGATTTCTCGGTTCATGGGTGTTCACTTCATAGTCGACATGTTTTTAGTACGCGTGATGTATCTCTTGCTCGTTGCTTGCCCATTGTAGAAATTTGTATAAGATTATCCGATTTTTAGTTGTTTCCCGTGTTAGGGTCCTCGGATATATTTACGCAATATTTCGCCAAAATTAATTCTTCTTGTTGAGACCATGGCGTACGCGTGATATCGATTTTCTTTTCCTTGTTAGCTGGTGTTTTGCTTTTCCTTTGCCATGTTTGTTGGAAGAGATAGCCCGATTTCTTCATTATGTTGGGATTGTGGGTTTGTTAGTATTGTTGTTAGGTTTGTTGGAAGTGTTGTTGTAGTTAAAATTGGGTGAAAAAATTGAAATTGCTCTTGTGTACTAAATGGTGAAAAGGTGGTAAATTGGTTTGGGAGTTGGTATGACGTACCAAATGGAGAAAGTTGGTTAGGATTTGAGGTAATGGAATTTGCGGATGATGGTGTGTGTGGATTAGATAAAGATGAATGGGTATTTGATTTTGTGGGTTGTTGAGCAATTGATTGATTCATTCTTGGTTACTCATATCATTAAGTTGGAAGTAAAATCAAGAGAAGTAGTGTTAAGATTTGAAACTGAAAGTATGTGTTAAAAATCGAAGACTTCAAAGTATTTATAGGATTATTAAAAAATAAAAAAAAAATGAAAAAAATTGTATACTTTCCCAGAAAAAAGGGCTAGTTTTCATCATTAATGTGCTTTTGCCCGTTGAAATATCAACATTATATTCAACAAATCAAAAAGAAATTAAGTGTATAACTCGTACTGCCACAACAATGCTAGAACCTAAAACGTGACCACCGATATGGTGGCTCGCGTTATAAGCCGAAGTTATCGGCTATAACACACGCTTGTACGGGCACTCTTGCCATTTTAATAAGATGCGATAAAGTGTTACATATCTATTAGGCTATGTGTAATGGTAAAGCCTCACCATGGGGCATTTTCTGACACGTGACAGCCCAGTCAGCAAAGGGGCTTTAGGTGTGTAATGGTGAGTGGCGTTTCGCGACACGTGTCATTTTTTTTTTCTTTTTTCTTTTTTTTTATTCATCCAAACAATACATTGAATGCAAACGGTAATTTTTTTTTTTTTGAAACAGCAAATGGGCAAGGCGCTACGCAGCTCACGCCTTTTGGTTTTTTTAGGGCCTTTAGCGCCCCTATGTAATGGAGGAGGGCGTGAAAAGGGCAAAATGGGGTGCCTAACGCCCCATTACACATAGCCTTACATTTGATCTAAAATAGTAGTTATAAGATATACATGGCATCTTCTCTTAATAACTATTCAAAAGATTAGGATCTGCTCATGTTCAATTTGAAAATAAGAGGTAATGTTGAGTTTATTGTGAGAGAAAAAGAAAAGTTTTTTTTTTTATTTTTTTATTTTTTTAAAGGCAAAAATGAATATATATATATATATATATATATATATATATATATATATATATATATATATATATATATATATATATATATATATATATATATATATATATATATATATAGGGTGGGGATACAATGGGAAGCCCCTTAAAATGAGAAGGATGAGAAGCGATCTCAACCATTGAATCTAATTTGCAAGATCAAAAAGGTGGAGTGTCATTTTTGTAAATAATAGAAACATAAGGGGCAAAGAGTTAGTAATAGAAAACGTTATAGTATCTGATCCCCTTTTCATTTCTAACCCTAATTTCACACACATTTCTCTCCGTCACCACCAATCACCACCGCACCACCAATCATCACCGCACCAACAATCACCACCCCACCACCGCACCACCAATCATCACCGCACCACCAATCACCACCGCACCACCAATCATCACCGCACCACCAATCATCACACCGCACCACCAATCATCACCGCACCACCAATCATCACCGCACCACCAATCACCACCGCACCACCAATCATCACCGCACCAACAATCACCACCCCACCACCGCACCACCAATCATCACCGCACCACCAATCACCACCGCACCACCAATCATCACCGCACCACCAATCATCACACCGCACCACCAATCATCACCGCACCACCAATCACCACCGCACCACCAATCATTACTGCACCACCAATCAATCATTACTGGATCAACTATTCACCACAGCACCACTAATCATTACTGCATCAACTATGGCCAATATAAAATCGAATCGTAAGTTTATCTTTTAACATTAATTTTGTTTACTGCATCTTTTAATTAATTTACATTTACTAATTTTGAGATCTTTATTATAAAATTAGCAAGTAGAAAGAGTAATCGGTTGATTGTTGCTGCTAAATTGGAGGAACAAAAATCCATACGCGACTCAACAAGTAAGCATTACTTTAAGTAATTATATGATGCAGTAATGAAATTTAGATTTTAAATTATTAATGCAGTAGGTGTATAGAAGTGATGCAGTAGCTTTATTAGGAAACGCATAATTAATTTAGGAAACGCATAAGTAATTTGAATGCTTAATGCAGTAATGAAATTTAGATTTTAAATTATTAATGCAGTAGGTGTATAGAAGTGATGCAGTAGCTTTATTTGTCGAAATGAGCTTTACTGTGTATTTGAATGCTTAATGCAGCACTTTTATAGAAATGAGCTTTATTAATGCTTAATGCATTAGTAGAATAGAAGTGATCTAAGGGGCTTGTATTCAGTAGTAGTATAGAAGTGATGCAGAAAAATATGTTTTGTAGCGTATGATGGGTTATTAGATTATGTATAACTAAATTAATTATACATGAACACTCCTTATTAGATGCTCATTAGTCCATGTGTAAGTAATTTAGTTGAAAAAAAATTGATGCAGTAGGTTTTGTTTGGCTTAATTCAGTAGGTAATAAAAAAAAAATCTTTATCAGTTCATGTATAAGTAATTTAGTTGTCAAATGTGCTTGACTGTATATTTGAATGCTTAATGCAGTAGTTGTTTAGAATTGATGCAGTAAGTTAAGTTTTGCAGTAATTTAGTTGTGGAAATGTGCTTCATTGTGTATTTGAATGCTTAAAGAAGTAGTTGTAAAAGAACTGATGCAGTAATTTAAAAACTAAATTAATGCAGTAATTTTTTGTTCAAAATAACTATTTTAAGTCATGTGTAAGTAATTTAGTTGTCGAAATGTGCTTTACTGTCTATTTGAATACTTAAAGTAGTAGTTGTTAAAGAATTGATGCAGTAGAATAAAAGTGATATAAGGAGCTTGTATGCAGTAGAATAAAAGTGATCTAAGGAGCTTGTATGTAGTAGTAGTAAAGAAGTGTCTATTCAAAATGTCCTTTATTAGGCCACACAAAATTAGATTTAGTTCTAGTGTATGATTGTGAATTGAGTTTTCTTGTGTTTGTTTGTGCCATGTGCGAAAGTGACTTTGTATGCTTGATTATTTATCTGATGCAGGAGCTATTGAACTAAGATGCAGTAGCTTTTAGTTTGCGGCGTATATACATATGTTAGGTTAGATTTAGTTTGTGTCATGTGCGAAAGTGACTTTGTATACTTGATTATTTATGTGATGCAGTAGCTATTGAACTGAGATACAGTAGCTTTTAGTTTGCGGTGTATAAGCATAAGTTAGGTTAGATGTAGTTTTTGTCATGTGCGAAAGTGATTTTATATGCTTGATTATTTATCTGATGCAGTAGCTATTGAACTGAGATGCAGTAGCTTTTAGTTTGCGGTGTATAAGCATAAGTTAGGTTAGATGTAGTTTTTGTCATGTGCGAAAGTGATTTTATATGCTTGATTATTTATCTGATGCAGTAGCTTTCAAACTGAGATGCAATAGCTTTTAGTTTGCAGCGTATGAGCATATGTTAGGTTAGATGTAGTTTATGCCATGTGCGAAAGTAACTTTGTATACTTGATTATTTATGTGATGCAGTAGCTATTGAACTGAGATGCAGTAGCTTTTAGTTTGCAGCGTATGAGCATATGTTAGGTTAGATGTAGTTTGTGCCATGTGCGAAAGTAACTTTGTATACTTGATTATTTATGTGATGCAGTAGCTATTATACAGTAGCTTTTAGTTTGCGGCGTATAAGCATAAGTTAGGTTAGATGTAGTTTGTGTCATGTTCGAAAGTGACTTTGTATGCTTGATTATTTATGTGATGCAGTAGCTATTGAATTGAGATGCAGTAGCTTTTAGTTTGCGGCGTATAAGCATAAGTTAGGTTAGATGTAGTTTGTGTCATGTGCCAAAGTGACTTTGTATACTTGATTATTTATCTGATGCAGTAGCTATTGAATTGAGATGCAGTAGCTTTTAGTTTGCGGCGTATAAGCATAAGTTAGGTTAGATGTAGTTTGTGTCATGTGCGAAAGCGACTTTGTATGCTTGATTATTTATCTGATGCAGTAGCTATTGAACTGAGAAGTCATCTCAACCACTGGATCTAACTTGCAAGATAAAAAAAGCGGAGTGTCATTTTTGTAAATAATAGAAACTTGAGAGGCAAATCTGTAGATAGTGAAAATTGAACCAGCGTTTTTTTCCCAAAAACAAAACTTTTCATTATCTTTCACTCTCTCTCTCTCTCTCTCTTCCAATTCTCCAAATAAAACCCCCATAAATGTTTTTCTCATCAAACAAAAGGAATCATCAAATAAAAAAGGTCAAAAATAAACACAAGGAAGAGGTGGAACTAGAAGAGAAGATGCAGTAGTTTCTGATTGATTTGCGATTGGGATGAAGAAATACTATGAAGAAATGAAAACGCGAATTGTGAATTTTTTTCTGAAAAACAAGCGAAAGGAATTAGTTTCTGATTGATTTGCGGTATCATCAAATAAAAAGGTCCAAAATCAGTTGAACCGGAAAAATCGATTACGGTATCATCAAGTATTTATTATATTTTAAATTATGATTCAGTGTGTTTTAATTTTAACTTATATTCAGTAGTTTTAAATTTTAACTAAGATGTAGTAGTTTTAAAATTGTTGTTTGCAGTAGTTTTTAATTCGTCGCACATGAGTATGAGTTAGGTTAAATGTAGTCTGCATCATGTGCGAAAGTGACTTTGCGTGCTTGAATGTTTGGCTAATGCACTTGTAGTTGGTATGAGATGCAGTAGCTTTTAAATTTCCGCGTATGAGCATGGGTTAGGTTAGTGCGCTTTAGATTTTGAAAAGTGTATGTGAGTGTATTTGAATGCCTAGTTTTAATAAATTGATGCAGTAAGATGTATTTTGCATCAAATATTGTTTGTCTAGGTCGTGCGTAGTGTTTTATAATTTGAAAAGTGTATGTAAGTGTATTTGAATGTCTGATGCAGTAGTTTTTATGAATTGATGTAGTAGGATGTGTTTTGCGGAAAATATTGTTTGACTTGGTTTTGCGTAGTGAGTTTTAGATTTCTAAAAGTGCTTGTGTGAGTATTTGTAATGATGCAGTAGGTTTAATGAATGCATGCAGTATGATGTGTTTTGTGGCTAATAATGTCAAACTAGGTCGTTCGTAGTGTGTTTTAGAATTCGAAAGGTGTATGTGAGTGTATTTGAATGCCTGATGCGGTAGATTTAATGAATTGATGCAGTAGGCCAGTAGGATGTGTTTTTCGGCAAATATTGTTTGACCAGGTTTTACGTAGTGTGTTTTAGATTTCAAAAAGTGCTTGTGTGAGTATTTGTAATGACAATGCAATAGTTTTAATGAATTGATGTAGTGGGGTGTGTTTTGTGGCTAATATTGTTTGACTAGGTCGTGCGTAGTGTGTTTTAGATTTCGAAAAGGTATATGAGTTTATTTGAATGCCTAATGCAGTAGTTTTAATGAATTGATGCAGTAGGATGTGTTTTGCTGCAAGTAGTGTTTGATTAGGTTGTGGGTAGTATGTTATAATTTTTGAAAAGTGCTTGTGTGAGTATTTGTAATGATGATGCAGTAATTTTAATGAATTGATGCAGTTGGATGTGTTTTGCTGCAAGTAATGTTTGACTAGGTTGTGGGTATTATAAATTTTGAAAAGTGCTTGTGTGAGTATTTGTAATGATGATGCAGTAGTTTTAATAAATTGATGCAGTAAGATGTATTTTAAAGCAAATATTGTTTGACTGGGTCGTGAGTAGTGTGTTTTAGATTTCAAAAAGTTATCTGAGTGTATTTGAATGCCTGATGCAGTAGTTTTAATGATTTGATGCAGTAGGATGTGTTTTGCGGCAAATATTGTTTTGACTAGGTTTTGCTAAGGGTGTTTTAGATTTCAAAAAGTGCTTGTGTGAGTATTTGTAATGATGATGCAGTAGTTTTAATGAATTGATGCAATAAGATGTATTTTGCAGCAAATATTGTTTGACTAGGTTGTGGGTAGTATGTTTTAAATTTTGGAGAGTGCTTGTGTGAGTATTTGTAATGATGATGCAGTAGTTTTAGATTAAAGCCTCAAGTCAGACCTGAATTATTGAAAACCGACACTTCATAACAATCTTTAATAAAACCGCAATTACCAAGACCTGCAATTTTTAGGCCATATTAGTGCTCAACAAGATTAGGAACTTATGTGTTTGTCAAATGTTGGACTTCATTATCTGAATGAGAAAAACAGACAAACATGCAGACTCAGAAAACTAAATTTGCTGACATACAACACTGGATCAAACAGAACCCGGAATTATAAAGCTCAAAAGAGTTGCTCGATAATATTTATTGATGCAGTGATGAAAGTTTTTTGTGATCTTATGAGTTAAGACAAGAAAACAGGGTCAGCTCAAGTTTTGCAATTGCAACCATTGATATAACTTCCTAGTGTATTCGTGTTTGAGGTTATATTTTTTCGCTCAGTTTTGGGATTCCATTGTTTTTAATCCAGATTCTGATTGGTCTGAGATGCTTACTTCATAAATTGGTGTTTTTCAAGTATGTGAATCGATGACTTGACAATGTTCGCTTTGAGGTCTATATTGTCTCCATTAAAGGCCGATGTCGATTTGATAATTTTATTGTTAATAATATTGACTGTGTCACCTGAAATCTGTTTTTTGAATGAATTATGTTTGTAGGTAATACAGAAGTCGTTTCTGAAACTGTGGTGAAAGAGCATGACAACCTGACGAGCAGTCAAGAATGTGGTGTGGATGACATATATAACGAATGTTTGGATCTTATTCAGTAGTTGGTAGCTTATCATAGAATTTGACTCACCATAGCATTTTGGTAAATGAATGGTGTCTCTTATGGGGTGTTTGGATTAGATTTTCATGCCGGTTTATGGGTTTATTTCAATGTGGAATAGCTCGTAGATACACTTTTTCATACCTATGATCTTCTCAAATATCAAGTTGAGCCAATGGAGTTGAATGAGCTATAAGCTCGTCAACTTTTTTAGATTCAAACAAGCTCATAAGACGGTTAAATAAGCTGACCCAAACACCCACTTAGATATCAAGCGTACATTTTAGGTCCCTTTTATGACATATGGTTGTTCTTCATTTGAATACAGGTGTGGTACACTAATGTTCCAAATGCACAGTTTCCTGAATATAAGGGTGGTCAAAATTGGATTACTGTAGATAAGGATAAATATTTTCCCTTATGATGGTTGGTTCGTCTTGGTAGATGATGATCCCTGAGATTGGATTTAGAAATGATAGTGGGGTTGCATTAGATGTTGGATGTGGCGTGGCAAGTTTAGGTAGCCTTGAAAGACGTACATGATAACCAAATTCAGTTTGCGCTAGAGCGTGCTGTGCCTGCAATGCAATGGTGGCAGCTTTTGCAGCTTTGCAGGTATGCATATTAATGTCTTAGGCGGAAACCTCAGGTTGTTGTATATAACTTTATTCTTGGGAGTTGTATATCCAAATTTTTGGCCAAATACTTATGCTGCCGTAATGAAATTTGCACGAGATCAAATCAGGAAAAGAGCAAAAATAAGGGATGACGACTCATGTACTCCGTCGATCACAGCTGCTGCTGCTGAGATATACGAGTCAAGCATGACTGAACATCTTAGTGAAGAGGTCCGGCTATGAAGTTTATATTTTTACTGGAATCTAGCATATACTGTATAATTCTAATTAAATCATTAACTTATGTTATTTTTTTTTAACATATTAAATCTTACTTCTCAGAGAAGCTTTTGACCATCGTTGGTAGTATTCTTCACATGAGAAAAATAGGCAAATCTCAGGAAGCACAAGATAACAATGGTTATAAAGGAGATCCCGCACTCGAATTTATTAAAAATGTTTGTGAAGTTCTCATTCTTGACAAGAATGTTGTTCATGATATTCTGGTAACGGCAGTTAAAAGTGTTATTCTTTATGGGTTTCTTGATTATTGTTTATACTTATTATTTAAAAAATCTGCAGATTATGAGGAAAAATCTGTTAAGAAGTGTGCTTGTAAGGGAGTTTGCTCCAGAGGCAGAGTTCAAAAAATGCCCCTTTTCCTTCACTTTACCAAATGTCATCTGCAGGTAAAACAATAAAAGTATTTTCTAAAAGTCAGAATGACATGTTTGTTTATATGATAGCGTAGATAATAGCATGCGGCCAATATCATGTTAACAAGGTCATTTTAATTGTCATCAACTCAATTATACTGCTAGTGCAGCTCTCTATTAACATGAAAATATGTTAAACTTATATGCAACTGTAAATTAAGCAATATGGAGTAATATTTATGCATGTTTGAGACTATCTATGTATATAATCGTAATCATATTCGATGCTAATTATTTATACAAAAATCTACCTGACCCGTTTTAGCCCAAACCTGCCCGTTTTAACCCAAACCCATTTCCACGCCAGTGACCATATTCCAGCCATTAGTAACTCAGTTGAGAAGTCTCTTCCTCAATTTCAACAATTAAGGTACAGAACATTGGTCGGTTGGGAGGTTGGTGGCGCTGACATCAGTTACCAGAGGTTATATGATAATCTTTCTCCAAATATAGCATTTGTAAGTGACAGAAGTTTTTCTAAGGACAGAATGGGAAGTGATGAGTCAGTTATTACTGGTTTCTCTGCTGTTTCGCATACGGTAGGGCATAAGATCCACGGTTCTAAAATGTCACCCTGTGCATCGAGAAGCATATTTCTTCCAACAGATAAATATAGCAAAGATGATATTATATGTCTTTCTCCATTTGGAGTCACTCGACTTAGTAGAATGTATAATACAGCAAAAAACATGACTTCCCGCATTATACATTTTAACTTGCATGTATACTCACCTATTAATGATGATAAAAGCTCATATGGTGGAGGTCAGGAAGTTACTGTAGGAGATGCAGTGGGTTGCATGTTCCATGGATGTTTCTTTCTAGTCACACCAGATGCTCTTTCAGTAGTTCTGCCTTCCATTTCAGTAGTTCTGCCTTCCATTTCAGTAGCTTCTGGTTGCATTCCAGTAGCTTCTGGTTGCATTCCAGTATAGATTACCGATTCTATTTAAAATAGCGGTCGCTCGCTCTGTGGATAAAAGTGTAAACCTCATTGAGACAAAAGGATTGAAGCAGCCCTGGCCAACTTGGAAACCAGAGGTGTTAGATAGAGTTCTTTTGTATGAAGGCTATGAAGTGGCCAACTTGGAAACTACTCAACTAGAGGTGTTAGATAGAGTTCTTTTGTATGAAGGCTATGAAGAGGCAGATCTTTTATGTTCGGAAAACGGTAAGATGTCTTACTTTGTTATTTCACAATATTGTTCTACTGAATTAGAATGTTATGATATTACTGCATCACAATGTAAATTCTAGTGCACCACGATGTAAACTTTACTGCATCACAATGTATGTTTTACTGCATCACGCTATATATTTTACTACAATGTGTTATAATCTAATGCATCATTTTAAATATACTGCATTACAATGTGAATTTTAAATTTGTTGTGATATTTTACACTTCATTTTAAATACTATTGGATATTTGAATTTTGAGTTGTAATACTTTCGATTACTAAATTTTTATACTTCTTAATGATGACAGTGTTTGTTTTATATTTATTACTTTTGATTTACTGCATCACAATGTATAAATCTACTGCATCACTGTGTTATAACTTGAATGCATCAAAGTGTTATAATCTAATGCATCACAATGATATAAATTCACTGCATCACAATGTGTAGATATACTGCATCATTGTGTTATAAGTTTACTGCATGAAAGTAATAAAATCTATTGCATCACAATGATGTAAATTCACTGCATCACAATGTGTAGATGTACTGCATCATTGTGTTATAAGTTTACTACATGAAAGTGTTAAAATCTACTGCATCACAATATTGTGTTATTATACTCCAATCACAATGTATAATTTACTGTATCACAATGAATAATCTACTGCAGCACTATGTATATTATAGTGCATCACAATACACTATACAAAAAATGCTATACTTAGATAGTATTACTGCATCACTATGTATGCATCACAGTGATGTATCATACTGTTGCATCACAATAATACTTTATTGCATTATTGTGATATTATACTCCCATCATAATGTATGATCTACCGCATCACTATGTATATTATACTGCATCACAATACACTAAACAAAAAATGCTATACATAGATATTACTATTGTGTTACTGCATCACTATATTATTTTACTATATCAAAGTATTATCACTATGTTATTCTACTGCATTACAGTAATACTTAATTGAATCATTGTGTTATTATACTGCATCGCAATGTATAAGTTCCTGCATCACTTTGTATATTATACTGCATCACAATACACTTAACAAAATAACATAATGAAGTTAATCATTTAAAATGAGAAGAAAGATACAACGTATATTTAATAAACGCTCAAATGTACCAGATCATGCCCATTTTGGAAACTCTTTAGTTTTGCAGTTTCACATTTCTCAGTTTGAACAAACAATGCATCATTAGAGACCACAACAGCAGTTAAATGTGCATGCATTCTTTCGAGGGCTTCCAACACCATTGGGACTTCAGAGTCTTTGTACTCAGTCACGATCTACACAAAACAAAAGCATAATATGAAGTCATGTTATGTTTCTTGAGAAATAGTATTTGCAGTGGTGAAGTTAAGTTACCTGGAATGGGCCAAATATTTCTTTTGTAACAAGGTCTTGCACTATTGGCCTACATGGGAGCTGAGGCTTGATCCTAAAACTGCAATGTGGCACCGAAAGATTATTAAATCATTAGGTATTGGAGATAGCCTTTAAACACTGGATAGAGGTATATTTGAAGATTCAAGATCGAGATTATGGACTCATTCTGGTACTGTTGTGTTCAATCTCGGTACTATTTATCTGATTGTTTCTGAGGTTGGCTCAAGTCAGCCTTCAGAGACCTATACATTGTTATTAAATGTACATTAATTTCAAATAATTCTAGCAATGTAAAGTTAATGACATCGTGTTCAACGTGGTGTGAGGTGTGTACTCTACAATACAAAACTTGATGCATATCTACTCGTTTCTGTTTTGGGGTTTTCTTGCAGTTTTGAATCAATATGGTTATTATTATGATTATGGCCATTTGGAATTATTTTTGCTAATTTGCAAGCAGGTACCAAACCTGCTTCTTTATAAGTGCTCATTTCAATGTAACATAACCAAATAAGCTATTTCAGCCATGCACTCAAAACTGCGTACTGCTACAAAAACTTATGTAAGCAATCCCAAACACCCCTCTATTAACTTAGTTGATTAGAAACATATTAACCAGATATCAGAATTAAGACCAAAACATTTCAAGAACTTGCGTTATTCCAAGAACCTGCATTTGATTCTGACAAGCATTGGCGTGTAACTGCATCATCTGTTTCTCGTGCTCGATTTGCATACTCACCATCTTCTCCCTCCATTTCATCTCCTCTTCCTCCCACTTCTCCTCCACCTTCATCCTTCGTTTCCTCTCCTCGTCAAACTCCATTTCCAGCTACACAATCCTCTCTCTCTCTCTCTCCCGTCTCACCCTCACCTCCCTTCCTCCTCCCTTTCACTCTCCGCCCAAAAACTCGCGCTCCCTCTTTTTCTCCTCCCTCCTCATCACAACATCTCTCAATTCCATCACTTGCGCCCCAACTAACGCAGCACCCGAACCCTCATTCTCCTCACTCTGATCCAATTCCTCAAACCCCACATCAAAAAACTCATCACCCAATAAATTCCCACTCTTTTTGGGCTCGATTTTGACATCTCCGAAAACATCCTTATACAAGCCAAAATTCTCCCAATGAGGAACACCATCTTCCCAATTAAACTCAACATCATTGAGCCTAATCTTGTGCTTAACATTGATATACAGAACATTATAGTAAACACCCAAGTAGTTTGACAAAGAAGTGTGATCACATTAGAATAATATATAGCAAAAATGCCAATTTTGCCTAGATATCACGGTCTAATATCAACGAAACTGGATCGTGTAATTTGTTCTATGTAAGCTAGGAAACTGTGGAGATATAAAGATGCAAGATTCATAGGTACCTAACAAACTGTAGAGCCCAGAATATCAACCATCGTGGTATAATGGTGAATAACAGGCTAACCCCTAGATTAAAAAGATTGGGCAAACAGTAATTCAATCACACTCGTATTGCCAAAGAGAGAGGTTGTTGAGAAGCAAGCCAGCTAGTATGTTTCTCCCAGGAAAATGCAGTGGGTAAAAATAGAAATGAATGGTCGTATTTTGTTGGACCATCAGAATTGATGAAGTCAACATCCTCTGCAGGCATTCCACAAGCATGAAGCAACCAAAGCATTTGTTCCATAACAATGGAATACTGCAATGATGCATGGACCTTAAGTTATTCATCTGATTTTATGTGCCTAATAAACTCACTTTGCTATCAACTTTGAGGACAGGCTTGTTTCCCATGTAAAGAGCTCCCATCAGCTGCAGTACAGGAATTTCTAGAGGAAAGTTGAATGGTGTGATTAATGCCACCTATGATAACAAGCGTGATTAACAAGTTAAGGTTTGAGTTCACATAGTTAATGAATTAAATTAAAGTTAACAGCTTAAGGGTGTCTTACAGGGCCACATGGCCAGCGGAAAACATGACTCTGCTAACCAAGATGATTTCCGGGTACTCCAAAAGACCTTTCCAGGAAACGTACCTATCACACATGCAGAAGCAGATAATGTAACTTTTCAAATGAGTACGTATGCAGTGAATTATAAAGTATGCGATAACCCGAATTTGAGACACTAATTAGAAGTACCTGATCACCAGAAAAGTTCTCTAGAAACTTTCCTGTAACATACACTTCAGCAAACGCCTGTTGGTAACTCTTTGGTGAGACCCTTTGTACCAACTTAGCAAAGAAATCAGAAACCTGAAATGGTAGAATAAAGTCAAACAATTGAAAATATAATGAGTTATGTGATGTGATTTTTAAGATGGTAAAAAAATGTTATTTTCTTTATTCAAAGTGTAATACCTCAGGCTGGGAAAGCATACAGCTTGCTTTTGCAGATATGTCTCCATACATAAGGTACCTATAAACGATGTTTGGCATCAGTCATCTAAGTATCACCAAATGATCATGATAACTACACGTAAGATAAACAAAGACCTCTCTAGGGATTTGAACGGGTTGTGTAGACCATGGATATAGGAAGATGATACCCATTTTGGTTTTTTTTATGGTACCAGATCATACCCATTTTGATTTTTTTTTTTTTTTTTTTTTTTTTTTCGTTTGAATTTTATACAAGATGATACCCATCTCGCCACCTCTAATTAGATGAAGCTGTATCAAGACTTTAAAGCTTGTTGCATTCATGAAATACGTTTGGTTTTATAAATTAGAAACATAGTCAGATAGAAAGACAAGAGTTATGAGAATTACCTTAACATGGATATGGGAAGACCTAACTGAACACCTCCTGCATCTGAGTTCAAATACAAGTGCATCACACAAATAAGCAAGCATACAAACTCATTTATTCACATAACCTACTGCATCACAGATAGAAATAAAAACCTACTGCATCACAGATAGAAATAAAAACCTACTGCTTCATAATATTTGATACAATTGCATCGGCATTCAAAACAACCGCATCACAATGTAAATTTAATGCATCACAGTTATAAAGTCTAGTTGAGACATTTTATCAAACACCTTGTATGCAACTTTCTACATTGATCTACACAAAACAAAAACATAATAATGAACAAAATAAATCTAAAAATCATATCAAATCAAGCTGACTACGGTAAAAATAAACAAAAACCTACTGCATCAATGTTTTAAATCAACTGCATCAAGCAACAAAAACACAAATTCAAAATAACAATTCTAACATCAAATTAGGTCAACTGGAAACACAAACATCGATAGAAAAACATACAGAATCAATTTTTAAAATAAATTAAAAACATATTCGAATAAAAATGAAATAAATTAACAAAAAAAGATTAAAAAAAGAAGATAATAAGTTCTTACTATCCTTATTAGTTGATGATGAACATTCATCAATCGATGATGATGAAAACTCAATCGACATCTCAAAATCGATTGAATCAGTTGAAGCAGTGAACACTCATCAATCGATGATGATGAAGAATGATGGTGAAATGATGAATAATGGTGGTTCGACGGTGGAGAACGGTAGCAGCGACGATGGAGTTGTTCGGGAGAGAAGAAGAGACAGCAGGAGAAAAAAGACGTGGATAGAAAGTGTGAAAAGAGAAAAAAAAAAAAAAAAAAGAAAGAAAGAGAATATATAACCTCTAGAAAATGACCAAAATGCCCCTGACAGTTATAATAAAAAAGCTGGTATGGGAGGGGACACGTGGCAGCGTGGGAATCCTTCCTAGCCTTTTTATTTTAAGGCTCCTTCTCATTATATCCCATCTCTATATAGAGATATATAGATATATATATATATATATATATATATATATATATATATATATATATATATATATATATATATATATATATATATATATATATATATATATATAAAAGTTACCATCAACCATCCTTCGTAGGGCCTCTATTTTATTAACAATTAAATTTCTACTCACAACAAAATTAACATAACCTCTCATGTTCAAATTGTATATGAAAGGATCCCAATCCCTATTCAAAATACAGTAAAACCTCTATAAATTAATACTTGATAAATTAATAACCTCGATAAAATTAATAATTTGTCTAGTCCCTACTTTGGACCGGTACAAATTTGGACCCCAATCGATAAAATAATAAGATAATAATTTTTTTAAAACCCCAGTTTATATATATTAGTCCCAACGAAACTATAAATTCATAGTTACTAAAAATTCCATATATATGTATATATGTATGTGTGTGTGAGAGAGATACATTTCAAAATCCTAAGATTGTTTAGTAAAAAATGAATCCATAGTCACTTGTTTTTTGTTGAGCTTCAAATCTATATTGAGTTTATCTTAAAATCTCCTCATTGCACTAAAGAGTTGGTGTGTTGTCTTCTCGTATTGCAACAAAAAAGTGTTAATTTTATTTTCATAAAGTGTGAATGTGAATTCATAAAATGTTAATTGGAACTTGTTTTTCAAATTTATTTTTCGTCTCTAATGAGTATACATTGTAACTAGCTAGTATATTAGACTTGAAAATTTAAAAGTCTTACGTAAAACCTCTTTAAATTAATAAATTATTAATTTATCGATATAATAATACCTCGCTAAATTAATAAAATATCCTGATCCCAACACTATTAATTTATAGAGATTATACTGTACTATTTAGCAACGTGTTTGTCAAACGCATTGTATACACTCCAGCAAGGGTGTGTCATAAAACAAACAAGATGTTACTTATTTGAGATACATGTCAGTGAATTGTATTGTGCCTACATGATAACACTTGATGAACATACAGCTGCTAGATATAGCTTTCATTTCATGTTTAAATCTGAAAACAACAATCGGAAGTGCATGCTTTCGACATTAATAGCATTTTTGAACTTGAAACAAAACAAAAGTCGTGTTTTTCCTAGAAGTATTTGACTGGATGACGTTTAAATCTGAAAATAACAATCGGAAGTGCATGTTTTCGACATTAATTGCATTTTTGAACTGAAACAAAACAACAATCGGAAGTGCATGCTTTCGACATAAATAGCATTTTTTAACTTGAAACAAAACAAAAGTCGTGTTTTTCCTAGAAGTATTTGACCGGATGACGTTTAAATCTGAAAATAACAATCGGAAGTGCATGTTTTCGACATTAATTGCATTTTTGAACTGAAACAAAACAAAAGTCGTGTTTTTTCTAGAAGTATCTAAGATCGCTCGATGCAGTTGTTATATACCCCGTTATAAGGCAAAATGGGGGCCTATGTCACCACCAACTGCACCGTTTGCAATGTTAAGTTTGTGTGTTACAGGATTGTTATTGGAGACGGTGCTTTTTCTGTTTTGTGTTATAGCCACACCGCACCTAGCCCTCCAAAGCACCTAGCCCTCCAAAATGTTCGTTGCCAAACAGATGATATACACATGCAACCTGCCAGGTGCCAAGGCAGCAATACCCCCCACCACTGCACAATATTTTTCTTCTTTCACAAATGGTTACAATCTTAAACAAATAACTTTTTAATAATAAAGCTCGCAACAATATTCAATTTTCGTAATCCGAAAGATACATATAACACAAATGATTAGGTAAAACATCATAAGCATGCTTCAATATCTATTTCGGTATTCCTAGTCAACGCAAAATCTATTCTTGTCATCAGTTCTTCGACACCTAAAGTCCTTAAACGCTAGGGAATTTGCATGAGCCAAAACCTACAAAATACGCATTGTCAAAAACAAAAATATTGTACAAATGTTAATCATTTGAGTTATGAATCATATATATCATTTGAGGAAAAAAATAACGTCACTTACTTGGATTTTTGGTAGTTTGGAAGGCAAGCCCATTGAAGTAACAAGACCCGCCCGCTTTCTGAAACTGAGCCCAATAAGAGCTAAAGGCATAGCTTGCATGCCACCTCAATACATTGGGTCTAAAACACTTCCCACCGGATTGGATCGGGTCACAAGTACCATTACCCTGGCCACACGCGTAAGACAAAGCGCCAGCAAGTGCCGTGACATTCACCCCACGCGCTGCCATACACCAAATCGGCCCCTTGTACGGCTCATTGTTCGTTGGCGCCGGCAACGCCTTCTTATACTCCTCCGTCTTACCCGACAAGTCAATCTCGTAAATACTTGTCCTGTTTGGATACAACAACCCAAAGTGCCGCTCCGTACCCGGACCCGGTTTTTGGTTTTCGTTGTACAAAGCAAAAATAAAAGAAGGGAAAACGACGGTTGGCTTCAACGGGGTCCCCCTTGCCGGCTTTGTGGTCAACCATTTAACCACATTTCGGTTATAAGTCGCGGCATTGTAAATATTCCCCCAATTTGATCAACATCGCAACCATTGGGCCAACCCGTTTCCGCAATAAAAATCCGGGAATTCGGGTATCCAACTCGTCTCATGGCAAAAAACAAAGCATCAAGCATTTGTTCTAATAAGTTAGTATACACCAACTTGGTAACCGGGTCGGTGTATCTAGTCTTGCTCGGTTCAAGTAAAGCATAATCCAACTTAATTTCAACCGGGTTTGCCACCCAAGCGAAATAAGTATAAACATCAATAAAGAAAAAAGACTTGGTACCATTAATAAACTCCAACAGCGGTCTTATAACAGATTCCGTTACACCCGAACGAAATGTCCCATTAGACGGCGGAAAAGAAGTTTCCAAACAATCCATAGCTAACGGCGTGCCAACCTTAACTTTCCTTAATCTAAACGAAACCAAGGACTTTCTGATCCGGATCATAGCCGGTACGAGGTTAAACCACGTGACATTGTCGGGCTGAGACAAGATCTCATTCCCGACAAGCACGTAACGGATTTTAGTATGTGGGTAAAAGGGGACAACATTAGTTGAGATCCATTCATCTGCTAATGTTTGGTTTGATGCTATTTTTATGATAATTTCATTAGGGACCATTACAGATACTTGAATATCCGTGTTGTTAAGGGCTGTAAGGATTTTGGGGTTTGCATCGTATAGTTTAACCCGACCTGCTTTTAAGGTTTTGATTAGCTCGACTGAGGTTTTTGGGTTTGGGAGATTGTTTCCTAGTTGTCCGTAGTTAACACCCGGCATTGCTGTGATTTCGGCATCTGTTGTTGGTCATGAAACAAATAATAATAATCACATATCATATCAAACTAATAACTAGCGGAATGAGTTTATCAACATGAGCTTACAACTTATTTAACTTCAGCTAATAGTCTTGCAATCAGCTAAAAATGAGCTTATTGCCTTTTCCAACTTTTCAATAAATTTGTAAGTTTATATATCATCTCACCAACCATAAGTTTTGGATTAGATACATCATACTAGTACAAAAAAAGCTTATGACTATAAGGAAATGAAAATAAAACGTGCCCACTATCAACCCATTGACCATAACCCCATTCCATAAAGTCATTAAGAATAAGATTTACATACTAAAAACACAAAAGTAATGAATCTAAATGAAGGAAATGAACTTACTAGATGTTGAAACTAGGAAGCACAAAAGGGGTATAAACCAAATGAAACCCATTTTGTGGGTTTGTGACATTGTTGAATAGAATGGTTCAAAAACTAGAACCTTGAGAACAAAAGAGAAGCAGGTGAGAAATTTAATGATACCGTTGGGAGAACCAATGAAAGGATGAATGGGGTTTTGATGTGATTGGTGGAATTGTGAAGGTGAAGATTACAAAAGTGTGTGTTTGTAAAAGTGAGAAAAGAGTGTTTGGGTTGTATTTTATGGAACCGAGAAAAAGGGGTGTTGTTGAGATTAGAGAAAAGTGAGAAAGTGTTTAAAATAGAGAGATTTGGAGAGAATCTTGGTGGTAAAGTTGGATGTCATGTCCTTTTATCAACTCCCTTCTTGTATAGATTGTAAAACGTACTTTATCATGTAAAGATTGAAAGAGTATGTATACTATACCATCTTACAACCAAATTGGTGAACAAAAAGTCTAGTATCCATCAAATAAAAGTATGTTCCATAGAAGTAGCTCGAGATGAAAACTATAAGGGTAAAATTATTTTACATATCAAATTTATCTTACATACCAGGACTCATCCTTATCATCCATTTAAAATGAAATCAATAGTTGAGATTAAAAGCATTTTAATATTTCACCTATTTTTTATAATTTAAATATCTTTTAAATCGTTAATCGTTAAGCAAAAATAATTACACTATCGCGACGAGCATTTAATTATCTTTTTATAGACGGGCACTTTGATATACTTTCGACAAAAAAAAAAATTCGTTTTTTTCACCTTTTTTTCTCGTTTTTTCGTTTTCTTTTCATTATTGAAATTTGCATGAAAAATCACATATGATATGTAATATCACATGTGATATTAGTGTTAAATCACATATGATATATAATATCACATGTGATATTAGTGTTAAATCACATATGATTTTTTTCATGCAAATTTCAGAAACGAAAAAAAACGTAAAAAAAACGTGAAAAACATGAAAAAAATAATTTTGTCGAAAGTATATCGAAGTGGCTATCTACAGAAAGATAATTAAATGCTCGTCGTAACGGTATTTTTTTTTTCCACTTAACGATTAACGGTTTGAAAGATATTAATATTTGAAGAAAAAAAAATGAAAGTGGGTTCTTTAAATTGTTGGGATTAATCGCATCCATTAGATCAAATAAAATGGAGGGTGAAGATTAATTCCTTGGTATGTAAAAAAAGTTTAGTCCTCAAATGATCTTAAATCCGAGATGAAAACTATAAGTGTTAAAATTTATGAGAGCTAGAATTTTTATTTTCAAATATATTTTGTAAAACAGCTGAAGTTTGTGGGTGTAAAATGTCATTAAAAGACAAAGCATAAAAATATACTCCTTCCGTCTCAATTTAATTGTCGGGAGACAAAAAATACGGAGATTAATAAAAGTGGAGTCATTTTTATTTTCAACCACTCAAAGAGAATATTCTCTTATTATATTTTCTAGTTTTTACTAAAAATAGAAAGTGGACAATTAATTTGAGACACTCCTAAAAGGAAATATGGACAATTAAATTGAGACGGAAGGAGTACAAAAGTTAAAGCTAAGAGTTTCTTTATATTTTTAAATTTTAACTACAAAATGTTGTTGAAGAAAGCCATACGAGGAGCTAGGCACAAGAAAAAAACAAACGGTCAAAGGTACAACCCAACACAGTTATGCACCAAACACCAAACAAAACTTATGAAAATAAAGACCTCAGGTTGCAGCACCAATCTATGAAGAATTTAAGCATGGTGAACGGACAGATATCCAATGAAACAACCAAACTTTCACTATATTGAGAAGATTCGAAGACTACCTGAAATGTGAAAAATAAATCATGTTTCTAGAACTCCACAACCGTGAGCATGTGGTGTGAAACACAACATCTACACACAGTTTAAAGGATATATTACAGGGCTGACGTCAAGAGCAAGAGTTAAACCAAGTGGGTTGTGGATTTCTCGGAGACTAATGCACCACCACGAGAAGATATCAACCCAAAGCTTCTTAGCAAAGTCACACTCGAAGAATAAATGAGCTGCACTTTCTGGGGCTTCCAGACAGTCTGGACATAGGATAGAGGGCCATGATCGATACATTTGTCATCAAGCTTGACTTTCGAGGGGAGTCTATTTCTCACCAAACGCCAATACATTATATTAATCTTGCGAGGAACATATTTACTCCAAGTAGTCGGACTGTCATGTTTTAGAACTTAGAAGACAAGCATTATCAATCTTGGATCTTAAAGAATCAATAACTAAGAGTATTTATGTAACTAATAGGGCTGTCCAAAAAACTCGAGGCTCGAAACTCGTTTATAACTCGCTTGAAAAATACTCGAAAATTCGCTCGCTCGATTATCGCTCGGTTGTAACCGAGCCGATCGGCTCGGTTCGGTTTATAAACGAGCCAAGCAACGAGCATAGGTCCG
This sequence comes from Artemisia tridentata subsp. tridentata, assembly GCA_021014915.2. Classification (NCBI taxonomy): domain Eukaryota; kingdom Viridiplantae; phylum Streptophyta; class Magnoliopsida; order Asterales; family Asteraceae; genus Artemisia; species Artemisia tridentata. Next base: position 351,311,291 of record CP139508.1, read on the forward strand.
CTCGCTCGTCGCTCGCTCGAATTATTTTTAAGCTTATTATATATATATATAGTGAAGGGTTATTTTCAGAACCAGAAAAAGGTCGAGAACTGCGTGAACCAGTAATAGCCTTTGATCAAATAATCAATGGATGAGATTGAAATGGCATAATGGTAAATAAGTCTAACTTTATGTGATATATATATAAGTGTTTAGGGGTAGATATGGAATTTATTAAACTTCTTTAAGGAAAAAAAAAGGTACGTAAATCTTGGGTCAGTTACAACTTACAACCACTTCCAAATAAAAATATTCTTTGATTAATTCTATTTATCTTTCACACACCCAAGAAACCCTAGTCATAATTAGGCCGCCTCTCTCTTGTTCTCAAAATCACAGGAAAAATTTACCTATACGACAACTACATTGATCTTTGTCTGGTTCTGGTGCCGCTAATATGTAGGAACTCGGGTTTATACACATGTATATTGATAGAATTTAAGGCATATGATAGTATGATAAATATATTACGAGGAAGATTACTATATGGCCCATGGCCATAAAAGTCCATATATAGGATGCGTGCAGTGAGGACAACATTGGTGTTTGTTTGATTCAATGATAGGGAACTAAAGGTATTATATTCGATTAGTTTTTTATTGTTTTGGTTTGATAAATAAATTTATTTTTCTGTCTTGTCGTGAATTGGATCTACATCTGTTATTTAGGGGTTGTTTACTTTCTGCTTAATGTCCTGTTTGGTAACAAAACTGGCTGAAAACAGGAAACTTTGGTGTTTCTTTTTAACTTATTGCAAAAGAGAATCCTTAATGTGAAAGGGGGCAAAATTTGATGTTGTTTCTATCTAGGACGTCTTAATACAAGTTTTTTCCCGAACTAGTGTAGGTGGAAAAAATAAATTCGAAAAATTTAGAAAACTTCCAAAAAATTTATAAAAATTCAAAAAAATTTTAAAAATTCGAAAAATTTAAAAAAATTTATAAAAATTTTTAAAAATTTATGAAAATTCAAAAAAATTTATAAAAATTTTAAAAAAATTCGAAAAATTTTAAAAATTCAAAAAATTTATAAAAATTCAAAAAATTTATAAAAATTCAGAAAAATTTATAAAAATTCAAAAAATTGATAAAAAATCAAAAAATTCGAAAATTTTATAAAAAATTTATAAAAATTCAAAAAATTCGAAAATTTTATAAAAATTTATAAAAATTCAAAAAAACTTATAAAAAATTTGAATTTTTTAAATTTTTTTTCAAATTTTTATAATTTTTTTGAATCTTTAAAAAATTATAAATTTTTACAAATTTTTTGAATTTTCAAAAAATTATAAATCTTTATAAATTTTTTGAATTTTTTAAAAATTTTAATAAGTTTTTTCGAATTTTTATAATTTTTTATAAAATTTTCAAATTTTTTGAATTTTTATAAATTTTTTGAATTTTTAAAATTTTTCGAATTTTTTTAAAATTTTTATAAATTTTTTCGAATTTTCATAAATTTTTCGAATTTTTATAAATTTTTTCCACCTACACTAGTTCGGGAAAAAACTCGTATTAAGATAGTCAATTAAGCATAAAAAATAAACAACATATATGCACACAGACACTAACTAAAAACAGGACACATATATCCACACAGACACTAACTAGAAACAGGAAAAAAAAGAAACAGCCCCTTACATACTCATGTGGAGGGTTGCTTATCAAAAGATGTTTTAGGTTTGACGTCAAAACAATCTAGAGCTTTAACACTTTTGTTAAAATAAGTTGGGAAACAACAAGTATATTGTTTATTATTCTAATTGCTAATTCAAACAGTAGAAGTCTTATCTATAAGAAGTGTGGATTGTCATATACTTGATAGACACCAAGTATAAAAATAGTTTTGTAGTCAAAATTTTCTTTTTCAGTTAGTGTTAAATAAGCTGGAGATTGTGCATTTCTTAATAATTATTTAGCCACATATCTTTTTTTTTTTTTTTTTTTTTGCCAATGAGCCCCTAAAACTGTAGCATGCACAAGATATAGGTTGAAACTTGGAAATACATGATTCAAAGTTAACGACTATTTATACTTGTTTTTTCACTCGTGGAGTTATGATTACAACTCAAACTTCTAATTGGAAATACACTGTTGTAACTTGTAAGTGCGTGCTTATTTGTTTTAAAGTTAATATAAAATCAATGTAATGGTGCATATGTATTTTATGGTTGGTATAAAATCAATGAAAAAAGTGTGCATATGTGGTTTTTGGCTCGTATAAAATTAATGAAAATGGTGTGCATATGTGTTTTATTGTTAATATAAAATCAATGGCTCGTATAAAATTAATTAATTTATTGACTTTGTAGTTTTCTTTTTTTAATTTCTCTAATTAGTATTTACTGGTTTAACAAAATGTTGTGTTTTGATTTCACAGGTCTTTTGTTTTTTTATGTGTTTGAAAAAGATAACGTAGATGATACACATGTGCATACAAGTGCATATGGATGGAACGAACGCATATGTCCAAGAAAGGCAAGAGCGACTAATGAGGAGAAATACATGTGCATACATCAAAACAAAATCCAATTCTGTTAAAGATTATCAGTGCACACATGCAAAGACATTTTATACCGTATTTGTATATCATATGATGTAAATGTTTATGTACTTGTATCTAGTGGCTAGAATAATAGATTGGTCGCATTTGCACATGTATCTATTTGTATATCATATGATGTTAATGTTTATGCATCGTATTTGCACATGTATTCTATTATATCAACACATTTTTTAAATATTTGTGACCAAAACACATTAAAGGTTTAACCAATTGAACATTAAAAATATATGTAAATTTACATTATATGAAAAGAAAAAAACACATATGCACCTTACTTTTGAAATCATACATACTGAAAATAAAAATTATTTCAAAAAAAAAAGTTTCCTAAAATTTAGGAACTAAAAAAATGTTTTTTTATTAAAAAAAACAAAAAGAAATTAAAATTTTTAATTTTACTATTATACCCTTTTGAATTAAATAATAAAAATAAATATTCAAAAAAATCTGATTGGTTGATGCTGGTTCTCGCAGTTCTCGACCTTTTCCTGGTTCTGAAAATAACCCTTCCCTATATATATATATATGTTAGTGCAAATATTACGATATTTAAACTAAACGATTTCTTCGGTTTTAATAATGACAAACATGTAACTTGTAATACATAATGTAAAATGTGCAAGTTACTTGTAAACACAAATCATCAATGCATACTTACATCAACACCTCCCGACGTCTCAAGTATGCTTCAACGAAGTCGTAGATTTCCATCCCGACATAAATCACTCAAGGTAAGGACAAACAAATCTACTACTTGACAAATGATCAAAGTATTTTATTTTTCTAAACTTCACATTTTTAATGTGACAAAACATTTTTTCAAAAATATATTTCACAAATTATTTTTGAATTAAAAAGAAAAGTTTTATTTTGAAAAATATGTTTGAAAATCCCAACAGTCAAATTTCCCCCCAAAACAGCTCCTAACTTCCCCAAATAAACCTTCCCCACTAAAGACAAACGAAGGAGCGTCTACGGCACCATTAAATAGGTACGGCTCCACTAAATTTAGTGGAGCCGTCGGGTATTTAGTGGAGCCGTGGGTCTGTAACGGTCAGATTTTCCCTTGCCTATAAATAGTGGACCATTCCACACTTTCAACTTGATTTTTCCAGTCCTTTTTCTCTGGTCTTATCCCTATTCACTTAGATAACTTTCTTTGATCATTTGGAGAGTCTTAGGTTGTTTAAGAGTGATCCAATTATCCACTCAAGTGATCCTCTTCATTCCTCTTGATTAGCAAGAGAAGAACACAAAGTATCCTAGATACAAAGTGTTGTCATCCCTCTTGATTAGCAAGAGAAGAACACAAAGTATCCTAGATACAAAGTGTTTTCATCCCTCTTGATTAGCAAGAGAAGAACACAAAGTATCCAAGTAGATACAAATTGTTGTCATCCCTCTTGATTAGCAAGAGAAGAACACAAAGTATCCAAGTAGATACAAAGTGTTGGAGTTGTTAGGTCTTGTAACATTTGTTACACTCTTGATTGTATCATAGAATACATCAAGATTACTTTTCTTTTGTGAGAGAGTGAGTCAAGATCATTGTGATCTTAAGAGATAGTGAAGATCTCTTGAAGCCATTGGGGCTTGTGTGATTGATCATGTGGATCAAGGGTAGATCGGGTAGATCGTGGTAGATTGGTGCTAGCTAAGATTAGCACTCGACATCTAGCTTAGTGTCGAAAGATAACAACGTGTATGGAATCCGACATCTGTAGTGTGGAAACAAGTATAGCACGTGTAGTTATTCGGCAAAGGATAGTGATTATGAGTAATCTGAGTTGATCGGGAGTGGAGTACGAGAGGACTCGTAGAAATAAAATTCACGTGTACGGTTTGCGCCTAACATTTTTAGTGATTAGTCGATAGTATAGCTTAATGTATAGGAGTGATATGGTGTATGTGGAGCTCGTGCTGATGTAGTAATCACGATGTCCTGGTATTGTAGCTAGTTAACAAGAGCTATACTAGTGACTTCTTCATTAGTACATTAGTATCGGGTGTTGATCAAGTTTTGCAGTGAACGTATTCCCCGCCTTTAGTATTGCACAAGTTGTACCAGAGCTCACGTTCTGCACATTTTTTTTATATAGATCTAATGTTTTCACAATTGGTACATCTCATGTATCAAATTACCCATGAATGGTGTTATAAAAAAGTATTGAAAAGTTTTATGGAAGTATTACCTAATACGTTTACAATTGGTTAAGAGTAGCCCATTTGTCAATGTACAAGATTGAAGTTTTCAATAACCAGACGTATAAAGAAAGTATTTTTGTAATTCGTCATTTTGTTGTTAAGTATACTAAGTCTGTTTTAATCAAAACAGAAGCTTAAACCACTAAAAGAACAGTTTTTTTAAGTGTCCGGTCATGTTTTCAGAACGAGTCATTAAGTCATGCAGTTCTGAATCAGAAAACAGACCACGGTACCACTAAACATTGTACGGTACCGTTATATTTAATGGTACCGTGGGTCATTTAACGGTGCCATGCATCTGATTGTCTATTTTTCATTTTTGGTTCATTTTCAAAAATCCATATAAAATCAACCATGAGTCTGTACGAGTCGTGTCGCCCATCATTTTGAACGATGTTGAGTCTACTTTCATTTGAGAAACATTTTTATGAATTAGTTCTAAATGAAAGTATGTTAAAGTCCTTGATTTTCAACTAAAGGTCTTCTGGTCATGCAGTTTGCGTAAATTTTTGGTCAAACTGAAAAAGGGCGATTCAACTTTTAAACCTTGACATGTTTTCAAAGTGCTCAGCAAAAATATTTGAAATGGGGAGGAAACCAATTTATTTTCAAATAAAATCAAGCTTAGTATACATTGTTATACCTAATACACAAAATGATGATAAGTATTTTTGTGTGTTAAATTGCTATTTGCTTATTATAGTTTTTCGGTTTATGCATTTATAAGGCTCATGCTAAATCACTTGCACTATATTAAGTAATTAGTTTGCATTGCATATAGGCATCAACCATTTGTCTTGCATTTGTTGCAAGTTCTTAAAATGGTTTAGTAACTTTCTTAGGAATAGAAACTAAGTTGGTAGATCATGTGTGTCGAAAGATATTATCTTACACAATTATTTTTCCAAAGGTTTAAGTGTAAAAAGTATATCACCCCAAAACACTTAACACTTTCACAAAATCCGTAACATGATCCTTAAAACATCACATCATTTTGTCTTGTTTGACCATGGGTTGTCTAAACAAGATAAAATGTCATTTTAATACATTAGTATTTAAGTAAAAGAAAATGTGTAACACCCCAACCCGACAAGGGTAAAGATGTCACGCGAATGGTTTCATATCAGATATAACAAAGCATACATTCAAAAGTAATACAAAGATTCTCAAGGGTTACAAAGGAAGTACTGAAATAACAAGGTTACAAAAACGGATACAAATTCTAACAATAAAATAACTTCTAATCATCTCTAGGCCAAAATAACTGTCAAGCCTTCTAGGTCCAAAAGTCTCTTCACTCATACCCATCTTCCATCTAAAACCTGCCGCACACGAAAAGAAAACGTGCGGCTGAGCTTACAAAGCCCAGTGAACAGATATATAATAAACGGAAACGAAAGTAAACGAAAATAATCAGATGTAGCATAATGAAGGAGATATAAATAAGGTACAAGAGTAAAGGTTTATGATAGTCATCCACCACGAGCCCAGAAACAGATCATATCATATCATAACAGTGTAACCATAAATCTTCATAATCATATAGAGGGGAGACCTCTCAGATAATCAGATAATATGAGGGGTGTCCTCATTCTTCAAAAGGGTGGAGTAGCTAGCTCCCAGAAATATGTGAAAGGCGTGTATTGCACACAAGCACCAGTCACCAGACAAATCATATTAAATCATGTTAAATCCACTAAACAGAACAGATCTAGGATGCATCCATACGCCCCCCAGAACATATATAATCCATAATCAAAGTAATGCGCATATCATAACCAGAATGGGGACGTGGCGGAACATCACTCTACCGCCCTAGAGTCATGCCATTGGTGCATCAATGACACGGCCAGGTTACCTTCCTGGCTAGGTAACAGAAAAGTGGCTCGGGTATCAAACTAAGAGTCAAAGGTCAAAGGTCAAAGGTTCATATCATAATCAGGGTGTCATATCAGAAGGTTCAATATCAGAAGCTCATAATCAGACCAGTCAAAGTATCAGAGGGTCAAGTATCAGAAGTTCAAATATCAGAAGGTCAAATATCCCAGGTCAATATCCAAAAAGGGTCAATGCATCCGATGGTTAAATCTTCAAAAGGTTCAATATCAAAAGTACTTTTCAAAAGGTTTTCTCTTAAGGTTCATTTAAAAACAATCATTCAAAAATAGTTTTCATAAATGGTCTTTCAATTAGTTTTCATAAAACGAACTTCAAAATAGTTTTCTTAAAGTCAATATATCATGCTTGAAAAACCCTTTCAAAATACTTTACTTAAAACATTTCCATCTCATATCAAAAGGTCTTCATATCACAGGTTCAAAATCAGAGATCAAAGGTTGAAGCAAAGGTGTCATAGCAAGGGATCGTAACAGAGTATCAATTCAGAGAATTTAACAGATCAGAAAAGAATCATAGAAAACCTTACAGAGAAGGTCAGAATATCTGTACCTTATGACGAAAGCACAAACAGAAACAAAGCACAGAAATTAGAGAGCAGCTCAAGGTCACTCCTTCTTCACACCTAAAGGGTAGAAGAAAATTACAATCTTTCCATTTTAAGTAACTTTTCATTTTAGCTTTTAGATTCATCAAGTTACTCTTTTAGTCCTTTAGGTTTCATAATTTACACTTTCTATCCCTTTACCTATCAAAGTTACAAAAATGAAACCCTAGATTTACATAGCTTACATTTTAACTCCTCTCATTAATTTATTAACACAACACGCATTTTATTTTCCAAGATTACAGAGTGTACCTTCAAATTAACTTATTATACGAATTATACCCTCAAGTTTCACGATTCACCAATATAACCCTTAGCTTAGGAAAAATAACAATTTACATCCTTTTTACATGTCTTGACAGTTTTCAGGTATTACTGGACTCGTTTTAAATAATTTGAAAACCATATTAAATCTTCGAAATAAAATCTATAAAAATTCACAGACGTTCCCCAGGGTCTTGAGTATTTTATGAAATTTTTCCAGATTTTATTAAATTGTATAGATACGAACTAAAAATCCTTTTTCTCAACCTGTCCCAGAACCGGATTAATTAAAAACACCCGACCATTTTTCATCTTCTTTCCCAGTCTAGCAAATTTATAAAATTCTACAAAAATTCCAGTAATTAGCCAACATGTGATATATTACTCAGCTAAAAGGACACATCCTAATTCGTTATGGTTTGAAAATGATAAATGAAAAACCCGGACTGTTTTTCCAGACTTTACCAATACGACCAGACACATAATTTTCTAAAAATCAAAAAGTAGCCTTACAGGCCTCTAAAAATTACAAAATAAATTTCTCCAGGTAGCCACTTCATTGAAATTAGTTTTAGACTCAAAAACCATTACAATACCCGTTCACATCATTTATTTATAGCCGGTTAAAGTCGAGCCAAGTTACAGATCAAAAACAGTTATCACAGAATCATATATATACTTAGGGTTTCTTCATCCCGTTCATTAATTCTTGACACCAAACGATTTTAGGTGAGTTTAAAACACATTTAGTTCAGTTTATATTTGCTTATTACACATTCAAATCGAATTATACCCCATAATGAATCTAGCCGATCCATAGATACAAGGTTTTTAGGTTTTCTTTATTTGTTATTTTATGTGACAATAGCTTCATTCAAGATTCATGTATAACACAATTATGTGAACAAGGATTTGAGTAAGGAGATACGATACCCTCGTAGACCACGAAGAATCACGATAACAACGGATCAAACACCACACGAAAAATCCTTTTTTTTTTTTCCTTCCTTCTTTCCTTGATCGATCGGCAGCCACAAACCAAAAAGAAAACGCACCCTTTTTATTAGTTTTTGATTCGTACGAACATGTATTGATATAAGATTAAGTATTTACCTTAGAATGAGATCAAGATGAAGGGTTTTTGGGGTCTTCTTTGTGTCGAATGGCAGCAGCAAATGGCGACAGAATGTGGCAGTTTTTAGGGTTCTTGGAAGCTAATATTGGATCGGTATTATGAGGGATGTGTGAAACAATATATGGGCTGGTTTATGGGGTGTTTGGCCGACATTTAGGAGGGGGAGGGTAGTGTGGATCGGCCCAAAATCAAGACCCACAACACACACATTTAACTTGACATTTTTCCTTCTTATTGTGTAGTATATATTCTTTATTGATTTTACAATTTACGTAACATATATAACATGAGATTTTCGGTTCTTTTGGACTCGTAATGTGTTTTAAATATTATTGGTAGCTTGTACAATTACCTTGTGATGTCTCAAAATTATTTCATGCCATGTTTGTTTCGTTTTCATAGGTTTTGTGATTTATTTTTAAGTTATATAAATTTTAATTAAGTTTCAAAGTTACGAGGGTATTTTGGTCTTATAACATGTTTTAGATTTTCGGGTTTTACAACTCTTCCCCTCTAAAAGAAAATTTTCGTCCTCGAAAATTGGAGTGAAATGAAACGAAAACACAACGGACTGTGAACGGAAATGTGGATGAATTGTTTCTCATGACTCGATCTTGTCGATCAAAAATAGCTTCGGTTTCCCCAGAAAAGACACACCATACAGAATCCGAATCAGAAGGATAACATACCAAACGTAACAGATGATAATCATATTCTTTCGGAAGAGATACAGGGAATACGTAGGATTTGATGGATATATCATCCGTGGAATTTGATTAAACAAATCAGATGAGAACGTACCGAATCGCAGAAAATATGAGGGTGATAATTATGCTTAACTCTTCAGATTTCCAGATAGTCTCGTCTTTAATATAACCTTTCAAAGGTATTCTCATAAACAGACAGGTCTTGTTTCTCAGAATTCAGAATCTCTTACCTTACTCGTAGCAGATCATGGTGGAACAGATTCAACAAATACGAAATGTACAGATAGTAGAACAATACATGGATTACATACGGACAGAAAACAGATCGGTCGATAAAATCAAACGGTAGAAAACTCTACAATAGAACCTAAGATTCTTATCATAAGTACAAAGGTCAACAAACGCATGTCGAGTACCCAAACGTATCAAATCGTATAATGATGAAGGCAGATTAAGCGTATAGGTCGAATGAACCTACAGTCTCACTAAATGCGGATAATCTCAATCAGATATCAGAAATTCTAAGGCTTCTAAGGCACTCCTCGAAATATCCTATGGTCACAATAAGTGCACGTTATATGATGTGAGTATTATCACGTTGGCCAGACGTCATAATACTAGCATCATATAAGTATGCCCTCATGATGATCATACTTTATCTCAAGTCGTGAACTAAATATCTTATCTTAACCACCTAACAGTCCTTCTACCTCCTAGGGTAGGTCCGAATCAAGACATCTTTCACGGAACGAAATCAGAGAAACATAACGTATAAATAACGTAACGGAATCCAGTAAGCATCAAATGAAACACATCGTCAAGGCGTCAGATCTTCCAGAATTCGTCAAAATTTTCATAACAAAACAATCGTCTAATGCACGCGGAATGAACACAGAACGGAATTACTAACGGCGAACTTAAATCATTCAAAAGATCTTACACCAGGTAACAGAAATTTAAATGGGTAAAGCAGAAATGAATATCGTCATCAATAACTTCATCCTTCACAGAATTAACTCATCCGAACACAAATGTCTGCTTCAAAATTTGTCCATTCAATTTCAGAATTTCAAAATTTCTTCCAAGTCCGAGTAGTCTGTCTACGCTTGTCCATTTGATCATATGGTGAAAAGAATTTATAAACTTGAGTCTGGTCCCTCAAGCCTTCAACACCTCTTCTTGATATGGTGCTGTCGTAATGGCAGTCTCTGATACGGTCATTGTGCATCCCTCCATTCGCAAGTCTGCTTCTGCTCTCAATTCATCTTAGTACAACTAAAATGAATAGAGAAGCAAGACTGCGTGTCTTTGACAGGTCTTCTAGCCCAGCTCCAGGTTTTTTTTTTTTTTTTTTTTTTTTTTTTTTTTTTTTTTTTTAGGTAAACACCGCCGCCGTCGACTCCAGGTCATGTGCTGAATGGTTCTTTTCTCCTTCTTGTATGTTTCATCCATGGTACTGCTTATCGCCACCGTCTTCTACTTCTCTTCCTCCAAGTTTCTCACTTCGATAACTGTCTTCGATCTCGGTTCTTCCTGTGGAAAACTCTGTCTTCACAGCATACAGGGTGGTGTCGTTTACAATGATTTCCGAAGGTCAAACAAACTTCTCTTCCAGCACAAATGGTCGTCTCCTCAATAATCTCTATGTTCTGCCTCCGTTCTTGAACACCACTTAATGCCATACTAGGACAATTTATCCAAAATACGCAAAGACATCACCATTCTAGCCAATACCACTGGCATCATTCAAACTCTTGAGGTTATAATGAGAACAAGGACAATCTCTGAAATCATTTAGGGAAAACTTTCACATACACTTCATGTCGCCTTCCTCCTTCAGAATTAAAACTGAGATACTTCACAGAGGTTACTCTTAGTTGGTTAACCCCCTTCTTAGAAGTTCTTGTGGTTGCCCCTTCAGCCCCTTCAAATCTAGAACGATGAAATCAGATACGAAGTTTCAAAAGAATGACCAATTCAATTATTGATACGCGGAAACGGATAATGATTACTGATAGTGGTACGGTTGAGTTTACGATAGTCGACACGTCGTCACATGCTCCTTTCTTCCTCTTTCATAGACCAACAAGGGTACTCAAAGGGAATCACTGAGGTGAGCAAAAATCATATTACATCGAAATACCAGAAAATCTTCATACTACGAAATACTTCTGATGGTAGAACTTTCCAAGGGTGGATATTAATGGTTGTCAGGAAAAACTTGTTGATCATATGAGTTCAGGGTTGGTGCTTTCATAGCGGCAGAAATTTTAACAGATTCAGGTGTAGAGGTTCGTCATAACGAATTAGGCAAGATTACATTTCAGATCCGATCGTAGATGGCAGCTTTACAAATAGTCGTTCCGTCCATAACCAAAAGATCATATAGTAAGACATGTCAGGATCAAAAGATTCATAGAACGAATACAATCATCGAGTCAGACGGATAGTTCATATGTCGAAGTTCAGCACGAACAGTTCAGCCTCTTATCATAAGCGGTAGGTGGGGTGTGTGTTATCAGAAATACGAACATCGTATAGTTTGTCAAGAGTGAGGTGTACAGAATATCCGTTATTAGCATCATCATGCTCAGTTAACAGACTCATACAGAGTTAACATAACAAAATTCTTATAATGCCTAACAGAGAGCAGAGGCACGCATCAGAGCGATGCGGAAGCAAAGATACTCACATAGATGCCTTAGTCTACCCATTCTTCACTGGTCAAATTCAGGTTCCTATAGGGAGATCCTAAAGCAAATCTTACAGGTTATCTTATGAGTGCTTACAGGGAAACTTAGTGGTCCTAACTTACACAGGCCAAGGGTAAATGTATTACGAATCGCAGCCTGTCTCTCTGATACCATAATTGTAACACCCCAACCCGACAAGGGTAAAGATGTCACGCGAATGGTTTCATATCAGATATAACAAAGCATACATTCAAAAGTAATACAAAGATTCTCAAGGGTTACAAAGGAAGTACTGAAATAACAAGGTTACAAAAACGGATACAAATTCTAACAATAAAATAACTTCTAATCATCTCTAGGCCAAAATAACTGTCAAGCCTTCTAGGTCCAAAAGTCTCTTCACTCATACCCATCTTCCATCTAAAACCTGCCGCACACGAAAAGAAAACGTGCGGCTGAGCTTACAAAGCCCAGTGAACAGATATATAATAAACGGAAACGAAAGTAAACGAAAATAATCAGATGTAGCATAATGAAGGAGATATAAATAAGGTACAAGAGTAAAGGTTTAGGATAGTCATCCACCACGAGCCCAGAAACAGATCATATCATATCATAACAGTGTAACCATAAATCTTCATAATCATATAGAGGGGAGACCTCTCAGATAATCAGATAATATGAGGGGTGTCCTCATTCTTCAAAAGGGTGGAGTAGCTAGCTCCCAGAAATATGTGAAAGGCGTGTATTGCACACAAGCACCAGTCACCAGACAAATCATATCAAATCATGTTAAATCCACTAAACAGAACAGATCTAGGATGCATCCATACGCCCCCCAGAACATATATAATCCATAATCAAAGTAATGCGCATATCATAACCAGAATGGGGACGTGGCGGAACATCACTCTACCGCCCTAGAGTCATGCCATTGGTGCATCAATGACACGGCCAGGTTACCTTCCTGGCTAGGTAACAGAAAAGTGGCTCGGGTATCAAACTAAGAGTCAAAGGTCAAAGGTCAAAGGTTCATATCATAATCAGGGTGTCATATCAGAAGGTTCAATATCAGAAGCTCATAATCAGACCAGTCAAAGTATCAGAGGGTCAAGTATCAGAAGTTCAAATATCAGAAGGTCAAATATCCCAGGTCAATATCCAAAAAGGGTCAATGCATCCGATGGTTAAATCTTCAAAAGGTTCAATATCAAAAGTACTTTTCAAAAGGTTTTCTCTTAAGGTTCATTTAAAAACAATCATTCAAAAATAGTTTTCATAAATGGTCTTTCAATTAGTTTTCATAAAACGAACTTCAAAATAGTTTTCTTAAAGTCAATATATCATGCTTGAAAAACCCTTTCAAAATACTTTACTTAAAACATTTCCATCTCATATCAAAAGGTCTTCATATCACAGGTTCAAAATCAGAGATCAAAGGTTGAAGCAAAGGTGTCATAGCAAGGGATCGTAACAGAGTATCAATTCAGAGAATTTAACAGATCAGAAAAGAATCATAGGAAACCTTACAGAGAAGGTCAGAATATCTGTACCTTATGACGAAAGCACAAACAGAAACAAAGCACAGAAATTAGAGAGCAGCTCAAGGTCACTCCTTCTTCACGCCTAAAGGGTAGAAGAAAATTAAAATCTTTCCATTTTAAGTAACTTTCCATTTTAGCTTTTAGATTCATCAAGTTACTCTTTTAGTCCTTTAGGTTTCATAATTTACACTTTCTATCCCTTTACCTATCAAAGTTACAAAAATGAAACCCTAGATTTACATAGCTTACATTTTAACTCCTCTCATTAATTTATTAACACAACACGCATTTTATTTTCCAAGATTACAGAGTGTACCTTCAAATTAACTTATTATACGAATTATACCCTCAAGTTTCACGATTCACCAATATAACCCTTAGCTTAGGAAAAATAACAATTTACATCCTTTTTACATGTCTTGACAGTTTTCAGGTATTACTGGACTCATTTTAAATAATTTGAAAACCATATTAAATCTTCGAAATAAAATCTATAAAAATTCAAAGACGTTCCCCAGGGTCTTGAGTATTTTATGAAATTTTTCCAGATTTTATTAAATTGTATAGATACGAACTAAAAATCCTTTTTCTCAACCTGTCCCAGAACCGGATTAATTAAAAACACCCGACCATTTTTCATCTTCTTTCCCAGTCTAGCAAATTTATAAAATTCTACAAAAATTCCAGTAATTATCCAACATGTGATATATTACTCAGCTAAAAGGACACATCCTAATTCGTTATGGTTTGAAAATGATAAATGAAAAACCCGGACTGTTTTTCCAGACTTTACCAATACGACCAGACACATGATTTTCTAAAAATCAAAAAGTAGCCTTACAGGCCTCTAAAAATTACAAAATAAATTTCTCCAGGTAGCCACTTCATTGAAATTAGTTTTAGACTCAAAAACCATTACAATACCCGTTCACATCATTTATTTATAGCCGGTTAAAGTCGAGCCAAGTTATAGATCAAAAACAGTTATCACAGAATCATATATATACTTAGGGTTTCTTCATCCCGTTCATTAATTCTTGACACCAAACGATTTTAGGTGAGTTTAAAACACATTTAGGTCAGTTTATATTTGCTTATTACACATTCAAATCGAATTATACCCCATAATGAATCTAGCCGATCCATAGATACAAGGTTTTTAGGTTTTCTTTATTTGTTATTTTATGTGACAATAGCTTCATTCAAGATTCATGTATAACACAATTATGTGAACAAGGATTTGAGTAAGGAGATACGATACCCTCGTAGACCACGAAGAATCACGATAACAACGGATCAAACACCACACGAAAAATCCTTTTTTTTTTTTTCCTTCCTTCTTTCCTTGATCGATCGGCAGCCACAAACCAAAAAGAAAACACACCCTTTTTATTAGTTTTTGATTCGTACGAACATGTATTGATATAAGATTAAGTATTTACCTTAGAATGAGATCAATATGAAGGGTTTTTGGGGTCTTCTTTGTGTCGAATGGCAGCAGCAAATGGCGACAGAATGTGGCAGTTTTTAGGGTTCTTGGAAGCTAATATTGGATCGGTATTATGAGGGATGTGTGAAACAATATATGGGCTGGTTTATGGGGTGTTTGGCCGACATTTAGGAGGGGGAGGGTAGTGTGGATCGGCCCAAAATCAAGACCCACAACACACACATTTAACTTGACATTTTTCCTTCTTATTGTGTAGTATATATCCTTTATTGATTTTACAATTTACGTAACATATATAACATGAGATTTTCGGTTCTTTTGGACTCTTAATGTGTTTTAAATATTATTGGTAGCTTGTACAATTACCTTGTGATGTCTCAAAATTATTTCATGCCATGTTTGTTTCGTTTTCATAGGTTTTGTGATTTATTTTTAAGTTATATAAATTTTAATTAAGTTTCAAAGTTACGAGGGTATTTTGGTCTTATAACATGTTTTAGATTTTCGGGTTTTACAAAATGTATTAAACTTGCATTGATTTAACACACATACAAAATGTTTTAAACATTTAGTATTTTACGTATGTGATATAAAAATGGTTAAGATAATTATTTTTATACTAATGAGGTGTCGAAAAACTAAGAGTATTATACATAATAATATAAATAGTTTTTCTCAAATAAAAATAAATGGCAATATCAAAGTAGTAACTTAGTTTGTCATTAACCTCACACATACAACTAGTGTTAAAATAAATGGAGCATACTCCTTAAATTTTTATTTTCTTTCTAAAAAGGGAGTGATTGTGAGGGTCAAGAAAGATTTCGAGTACATATCAATTCATTATTCAAATTATGATTGATATCATCATCGAATCTAATTGACAAGTTTTCGAGTGTGGACATGAAATTGGATTCATTATTTGTTTAGCTTCAAGATAACATCAAAACATGATGAAACATATTATCTTGAATCTACATACTCAATCACACTCGATTGTTATGAAAATAATGACGTCCTCTCAAGACGAAAATAATATGCATCGGATCATAACTTACACTTGTGTTGAAGATGCCATATTGAGTCTTGTTGTCCAATAGTTGTGTTCCAAACATTAAACTAATATGTTTAAAAGATGCATAAAATACACAACTAAGTAGGAGTGACAACTTGGATGTTTCATCCGAAATATACAAGTAATTTACATTGCAATGCAATTAGTAAATGTGTCATTTCCGAAAAACCAAACAAGAGCAAACAAACAACATATGTAAACTTTGCTCATGAACGACTCAACACTCAATGTCACATGTCTAGTAAAAGTGTCACACATAATATGTTATTAACTATTATGTAAGTCATCAATCTTTGAGAATATCACATGTATTTCTCTTATCAAAAGATTGACAAAGGATAACTTATATCCCATGCATCTTATTTTCTTTGTCACATGAATGGTTATGTTACAAGAGAATACATTGCATCCTGTTAACAAATATAGGATATTAGAGTTGAATAATAACCTAATACGTCATGTGTCATTGCATAAACAAGTAAAATTAGTCATACACTAAAATACTTGTTTCACAAAGCATTCATAAGAGTGATAAGTTTCCTCTTAGAAAAGCATACTTGTTGAAATAAATAGTATGTCTCATTTTAAATAAAATGCTCACAAGATCTATTGAGGTAAGTAACCTTTACTAGATTCTCACCCAAGATATGCAAAGGAGCATTCTTGAAACACACACGATGTAGCAGATTCTACATTGTATCACATTAGAGTGTCTCTTGGTTCTAGGAAACCAAATCATGTTAAAATAACATGTAACAACTCAACAAACAAAGATGTTGTCCAAGAGATCATAAAATACACCATCTCCATCAAATAACCTCTAAATCTCAAACACGAAATTAAAATATTTCGCTTGCCTTTGTTAGGAGTTGTGTAAGACATGTCATTCTCTTAATCGACCTTCAAAGTATGGTTAGTTGAGTCATATTAGGTCATGTATTAGCGAAATAAGCTAATATCATCTTTGCTACACTTCAATAGGCAAATATAAGAATTTGAAATTTTCTAATATGAGAATGACTACTGGAGAACCTATCGCACTAGAAATTCAATTTGACCTAACGGTTGAATTGCTTCCAGGAGAGAAGTTGGGTTTGTGGTATAACCCGTAAAAATGGTCGTGTTCAGCCTTAATTGAGCACCACTAGTGATTGTCTCATACTCATTCTCTAACTTGAAAAATTTTCATTCCTACATTTGACTAGAGATAGTTTGCATCGTTGAACTATATCTCCCATTAGGATGTCATCTTGAACAAGTAGTAATTAGGATCTGCCTTAGCAAACCTAGATTGCTTGCATCCCACATACATGTTTCAAAATGATAACATGTTCTCATAAGACATGATTAAATGTCTTCATGATCTTAAATGCTAAATGATTATCATGTTTTGCATGATGTTTGCATTTATTCCTTATGTGCATTTTACTTGATTTACTTGTAAAGTTTACACCCACACTATGTTCTTTTGACACATTAGGAATTAGGTATGCCCATCACTATGAACCCTTAGAAGTCATAGAGCCATACACTAGTGTCAAAACCCATAAGTCAAAGTAGTCGCGAAGTTACCCTAATTCCCCAGTCATCACTTCGCCTTCTTCCAAGTAATACACCTTTTTGTCATGGGAAGGTTAGGAACAAACCTAGTAGAACTCGGAGTAGGGTTGAAAACTTAAATATTTCATCCGAAATATTCAAGTAAGTTTAACTTGCGATCGCAATTGTTAAATGTCATATCCGAAACATCATACTCAAGCCTTTTAACAACATATGTTAAAACGCTCATCCAAAGGACTCACGAGTTACTATATTAGTAATTAGTAGTTCCTTTCATCCTCGTGTGAATATACACGTCTTAAGATCCCAAACCCTGCTGCAAATCAGCACCATAGGCCTAGCTTTACATCTTTCAAAACCCCATGAAACACTCACGTGCGAAGCACATAGAAACCCTTAAATCAACCAAACCTCTCAACCGAGAATCCCCTTACCATCTCCATCTAGGTCTAGGAATGATGGAACATTTTCCATAAAACTTATGACTATTTAAATATTTCACTGGAAATATTAAAGTCATCTCTCGTACCCCTCTTATGATTACTTGAATATTTCACTGGAAATATTGTAGTCATCTCGTGCGTCTCGTCTCATGACTCTTTAAATATTTCACTGGAAATATTGAGTCATTCTTTAAATCCCTCTCATGACTATCTAAATATTTCACTGGAAATATTAAGTCATCCCTCACGTTCCTTGCATGATCTCTTGAATATTTCACTGGAAATATTGAGATCATCTATTCTATTTCGTGTCATGACTTTTAGATATTTCACTGGAAATATCAAGTCATTCCCTCGATCTCGTCCCATGACTGTTAGATATTTCACTGGAAATATTAAGTCATCTTTCACATCGCTCTAATGACTACCTATGTATTTCCTCGGAAATATAAAAGTCATTTCTTCTCGTCCAGTACCGGTCAAAGAATTTATTAGGTATAAATTCTCTCCTCGTGTCGAAAAATCTCCCTTAATCAGCGAAGATTTATTCGTAAAATCCTCTTAAACTCCAATGACAACTTAAATATTTCATCCGAAGTATTTAAAGTTTATTTAATTTGCGAAATGCAATTAAATGTCATTTCTCGTTCTCGACAAACGTTCATCGAATCCCGGTGGATTCATTCATAAAGGAATTTATTCGGTATAAATTCTTTTAATCTAAGGTCCAGAAAAATCACAACATATGTGAAATTTCTTTGTCAGAAATCTAATTCTAGGTCAAAACTGACCTCAGCAGGTCACGGTACTCTTTAATAGGGGACAGTATCGTTATTTTTAACGGTACCGTCGGACCGTTATTTGCTGAGACAGTTTATTCTCACTGTTTCAAAACCACTATCGAAACACACTCGATGTAGTCTTGAACCAGAACCGTATCCTATCAGAACAGATTGTATCTATCTTCTGATTCCTAAGCCTTCTTCCCTTTCACTTCCGCATGGTACTAAACACTACCAATGCTTCCGCATCCCACTCATCTCACACACACTTCAAACGAAGACATTAGGATACGTTGAGATAACCCTCCTTCATCAACATAGATAACCCTATAACCTTATCACCTACCTCACAACCCTGAAGATTTTATCTTCTTAACCCTTAGGATATCTCCAAGTAATCACATGTCTCATCATATAAATATTCTATGAATATTCACAATGATTGAGAAGAGCTACGTGACTTCAAAGGTGAAGTTTATCGTATGCTATCCATTACTTGTCATGACGTTACTAAGCTCATCGCTTCAGTCAACGTTTGTTTTCCTCTTTATCTTTTACATCTTGTCCGGTTGGTCATAGATTAAGGGGGAGCGAAAACATACTCATATAGTCTTTCACTAAACACTCTCAAGAACACACAAATGTGATTCTTATTCCCTAGGAAACTTCCCTTTAGCTGCCCAGAACTAGGCTGTATAGGAAAATTCGTGACTTCCAGGTCACGGTACCGTTAAATAGGCCACGGTACAGTTAAATTTAATGGTACCGTGTGGTATTTAGTGGTACCGTGCCTATGTTTGACGAATTTTTGCTGTTTCCTTTAGATCCCTGCATTCCTAACCTCAAACCTGCAAAATCTTGCAAACTCACATACACCCTAGGATTCCCTCACTACACCATAGGACTCTAACACCAACTTTAGTTCGAATCCCACAACTCTTGCCTATATAAGGCCTCACCATTGCAAGCTTATCTTGCATCTCACCTTCAAACCTCACATTAACATCATCATCACACTCAAACCTTTTAGCTACACTTCACTCTTGACAGTGACAGTTAGTCTAAGAACCTTCAACCCATAGATCATCACACTCAAACCTTATAACCTTCAACTCATCACACTCAAACCTTACAACTACTCCTCACTTTGGATAAGTGATAGTTAGTTCAACAACCTTCAATCCTCACAAACACGAAACCCTTCATGCACCAAATTATCCCTAACACACAACTAGGATCATCCAGCCTAGAAACCTAGAACTTCATTACCTTAACCCCGTTAGAGATATCCACCAACAATCCTGTTAGGATCACATGCACCTTTTCTTTTTCCCTTTTGAAATATATCATGCATCTCATTGTCAGTGCAAACGATATATTAACCTAAACCATCCTTTCCCACATTTCCTCAAAGGGCAAAACCAACATCTCCAACCACATCATCATCATCCTCCACCTTTAGGATTCCTACACCCTTACCTCCACCAAGTCCACCACAACCTTTAGCTATCACACTAACCCTATCACCATCAAACCTCTTTGGACTTGGCACCAACACATCATCGTTATCACCATCACCATCACCACAACCTTTAGCTCTCACACTAACCTTGTCACCTACATCTCTTTTTGAACTTGGCACTAACACATCATCCTTATCACTATCACCATCACCACAACCACTAATGGGTCATCCCATTATTTATCCCCTACAACCACATAACCCAAGTTGTCCTTGTTGTCACCACAACCAACACTCTCCCACCTTATGGAATCATTTAGGTATAACCTCTATCGAGTCTACTTTATGACACGACTTGTCATAATAGTAATCATTTAGAGTATGTCTTATCAACAAACTATCCTTAACATCAATCATCTTAGGTAGATGATTATGTTGTTCAAAAGGTTTGTTAGAACTTTCCTTCCCAATGACAACTTGGAATAAGTCATTTAGTGCGTCAGTCAATGAACGAATCTCGTTTTTGATTAGTGTGATTGAGTGAACAATTACACCTTAGGTTTTCGGTCGGGTTGTGACACTTACGTGTTAACATAGTTTAACCCATGCATGTCTTGCTATGTGTATTCTATCCCTATAATGTTGCTCCTATACTGTTATATATTATGCTGCACGAAGCTAACCCTTGATGTAGGAAAAGCCTTTGTAAGAATTTCATCCATGGATCCGCTAGATACTAAGGTAAATAAACAAGGGGATTAAGTCACCATAGGGGAGCATTAAGCTAGGGGGAGCTCGGGAGTATTTGAATACATAGCATGGAGTCGTCTTCACAAGTGTTGATAGAAGGCTTCACTAGGATGATGCAAGCTCGCCTTTCGGGGGAGAAAGGATATTAGTGCAATAAGGGGGAGTAGGGAGTAAATCCAAGGGAGCGCTCGAGGCAACAACCTTTTTGATTCGACAAAAGGGGGAGAAGGAAGTGTAAACAGGTAACTTTTACATTTTACTGTGTGTTACGGTTTACATATTTGTCATCATCAAAAAGGGGGAGATTGTTAGTGCAAATATTACGATATTTAAACTAAACGATTTCTTCGGTTTTAATAATGACAAACATGTAACTTGTAATACATAATGTAAAATGTGCAAGTTACTTGTAAACACAAATCATCAATGCATACTTACATCAGCACCTCCCGACGTCTCAAGTATGCTTCAACGAAGTCGTAGATTTCCATCCCGACATAAATCACTCAAGGTATGGACAAACAAATTTACTACTTGACAAATGATCAAAGGATTTTATTTTTCTAAACTTCACATTTTTAATGTGACAAAACATTTTTTCAAAAATATATTTCACAAATTATTTTTGAATTAAAAAGAAAAGTTTTATTTTGAAAAATATGTTTGAAAATCCCAACAGTCAAATTTCCCCCCAAAACAGCTCCTAACTTCCCCAAATAAACCTTCCCCACTAAAGACAAACGAAGGAGCGTCTACGGCACCATTAAATAGGTACGGCTCCACTAAATTTAGTGGAGCCGTCGGGTATTTAGTGGAGCCGTGGGTCTGTAACGGTCAGATTTTCCCTTGCCTATAAATAGTGGACCATTCCACACTTCCAACTTGATTTTTCCAGTCCTTTTTCTCTGGTCTTATCCCTATTCACTTAGATAACTTTCTTTGATCATTTGGAGAGTCTTAGGTTGTTTAAGAGTGATCCAATCATCCACTCAAGTGATCCTCTTCATTCCTCTTGATTAGCAAGAGAAGAACACAAAGTATCCTAGATACAAAGTGTTGTCATCCCTCTTGATTAGCAAGAGAAGAACACAAAGTATCCTAGATACAAAGTGTTGTCATCCCTCTTGATTAGCAAGAGAAGAACACAAAGTATCCAAGTAGATACAAAGTGTTGTCATCCCTCTTGATTAGCAAGAGAAGAACACAAAGTATCCAAGTAGATACAAAGTGTTGGAGTTGTTAGGTCTTGTAACATTTGTTACACTCTTGATTGTATCATAGAATACATCAAGATTACTTTTCTTTTGTGAGAGAGTGAGTCAAGATCATTGTGATCTTAAGAGATAGTGAAGATCTCTTGAAGCCATTGGGCTTGTGTGATTGATCATGTGGATCAAGGGTAGATCGGGTAGATCGTGGTAGATTGGTGCTAGCTAAGATTAGCACTCGACATCTAGCTTAGTGTCAGAAATAGGATAAGCAACGTGTATGGTGTAGATCGGGTAGATCGTGGTAGATTGGTGCTAGCTAAGATTAGCACTAGACATCTAGCTTAGTGTCGGAAATAGGATAAGCGACGTGTATGGTGTAGATCGGGTAGATCGTGGTAGATTGGTGCTAGCTAAGATTAGCACTCGACATCTAGCTTAGTGTCGAAAAACAAGTTAAGCGACGTGTACGGTTTTCTCCGCCTAAAGGGAGTTTGTTGATTAGTGAAGTAACTCTCGAGTTGGGTACTCGGGGAGTGGAGTAGGGCGAAGAGGAGCTTCGTGACCGAACCACTATAAATCACCGTGTCCGGTTTGCGCCTTCTAACTTATCTCTTTACTTTCATTTCATTAGTTATCGCTTTATATTTATATTTGCATTGCATATGTGTTTGTGTGGCTTGTTGCTCATGTAGTGATTGATCATGTATGTTCCATGGTTTGATTGTGCATATGTTGTAGTTTACTATAGTCATCTCTAGATGCTATATACTCATTGTTGACACTCTTCATATTACGTCACACTTGATCGGGTGTTTGATACAAAAGTTTTAAGTTTTTAAATGGAAATGTATTCACCCCCCCTCTACGGTTTCCACAATATATATATATATATATATATATATATATATATATATATATATATATATATATATATGCATATTTTAATATAATGGCCCACACTTCTTTATTTTAGACTGGCAGGGTACCCGCGCGATGCGGCGGCGGGTACCCTGTGACTATATTTTCTGGCAATGTGATGTTATGCGACCATATTTTTTTTAACAATTATACCAATAATTATCAAAACTTAGTATCAACAAATTTTAGATAACACATTGGTAGTCCATTTAATCGTCTGTAACATTGCAGCCCATCCAAATCATCCAACAAAAATCCAATCCATAAGCCATATAGCCCAATCGAAGTAGAAAACCACAAGCCCACTAAATGGTTCAGTCCAAAAACGAATGAAAAAAAAAAACCCTATCTCTTATAGCGCCTCTCTCTTACCTCCATTGTTATCATTTCATTAACCCTAAACCACACTTCCATCTGATAGCGCCTCTCTCTTACCTCCATTGTTATCACTGCCCATGACAACTATCTCTTATCAAATCTGACGACATCTCCATCTTAATAACCAATCACTTAACACTTCTAATCTCAGCTTATCACATATTCTCGTTAACAAATCGATACATCTCCAATCTAGAATACCACCTCTGTTACAACATAAACACGAAACCCACCACTCCTTTTCTTGGATAGTTCAGCTACGAGACACAAGACCAAACGATTGCGGCTTCTTCAGTGTCCTTTTAAAAAAAAGGGTCTCTGGTATGTGTAACTCGTTGTTTATGTTTTTCTTTGAACGAATCTAAGACTGAATATAACATCTTTGTTATCATTCTTTCTTTATAATTCGGATATACAATGAAGCTTTGCTACATAAGATCGATGATGGTTAAGTTTATACATGAAAATCTTTGAAGATTGGTACCCTTTGTGAACGAAACTGAGATCCTTTGATGTTATTATTTGCGTGACACCTTTTAGATCGATGATGTGTTTCTTTTACTCGAATAAGTGAGTATAAAGAAAGAGAACTGAGATCAAATTGTGTGGATATGTATTTGTACATTGTGCTTTACATTTTGTATTAATTGATGATGAGGTGTATTAATTAATAGCATTAATGTTGTAAGTCTGAAAATTACAGCATGCTTATGTTGTTGTACACTATGCTTATTTTGTTGTAAGTCTGAAAAATGTGTGCATTAAAGTGTTGTAAATCATGCTTTATTTATTGTAAGTCTGAATTTTAAGACCACATAGGAGAGAGATTCATTTGTGCATTATATGTAGTATAGATAATGGCCCACTTTATGTTGATCGAGTGTTTCATTTTTGAAAAGCAAATCGTAGATATGGATATTATCATCATCTGTTTTCTTGTGCTTTAATAATGATAATTGTTTCTTATCATTATTTGTTTTCTCATAGCATTTTTAATGAGTAACAACTAATTGATTAGGGAAGGTGTATGTAAAAAATAGTTTTACCTATGTTCATTAGAAGTTGTATGTAAACCTAGCCTTGATGTGCTTTGTTTATTATTTTGCAGCCTTACTTTTGGAGCTTCTGACTTGCTACATTCAAGTGTTTGGAGCTGAAATAATTGATGGACTTTCGTTATAATGAAAGATGCAATGAATTGAAGATGATTTTTTGTTAATGTATCTACTTGCATAACTTTTGATATAACGTATTAGGATTTCAAAACTTTGTATTGATATGACTTTGTGGTATTTTGTTTTTCTATTTCTAAAAACTGTTATTTGTATATGATTCGAGCGAAAACGAGCTGAACCGAGCGCTCGTTTAGAAACTGATCCGAGTTCGAGCAAGCATTTCCCGCTCGGTTATCTAAATTCGATCCGAGTCAAGCTGCTCGGTTTTAAACCGAGCCGAGTTCGAGCAGACCCTCGCTCGGTTCGGTTCGGCTCGTGAATAGCCCTAGTAACTAACCATACTAAAAGTTCAAGTTTATTTTGTAAGATTGGTAAATTCCTTGTATTATTCAATACAGGGATTACAGTATATAAGATATAAATCTTACATATTTTAAAAGCTTATCATAGTTAGTTTCTTTTTAAAGAACTTGTGAATATAAACTTATGAGGCGAAAGAAAGCTTATACTACAAAATAACTTATTTTGACACCTTAAGTTCTCATATTCTCAATGCCAAGCATACCCTAACACTTCAT
The DNA here is from genome assembly GCA_021014915.2 of Artemisia tridentata subsp. tridentata. NCBI lineage: Eukaryota > Viridiplantae > Streptophyta > Magnoliopsida > Asterales > Asteraceae > Artemisia > Artemisia tridentata. The sequence goes on from CP139508.1 coordinate 351,336,728, forward strand.
GTAAAAACTAATCATGGTTTACAAGATCTTATTCTACATATACTATGAACTTTCTTTTGACAATGTTTTACTATTTTGCAATACAAATAATTTATCCAAAAACTATATCGGACATTTTACAGCGCTTTTATGTACCTTTATCCAGAGATATAATCAAGACCAAATATAATCGGGTGTATAAATTTTTTTGTAAGTATATTAACTGAATAACACTAGAAATACATTTCGATTAACCGGTTACATTTAAGATGTATTTATAAAAAATTAATATTTTAAAAAAAATTAACACTATATCAAAAAATTCCATAAGTGTCCGAGACCTCGCGGAACCCCTGATTCCGTTCCTTCCTTTATCCCATAAGACTTTTAACTCCAAAAGTCCCAAAGTATTAAAATATAGAATCCAATGAAGTATTTACCTAAATCATGGAGCGGATGTATATTTTACTATAGGAAGGTACTAACATGCCATAGATGTAGAAGAAAGCGTGGGCTGAAAAGTCTCGAAAAAGTAAACGAATATATAAAAGGTCAACACTTTCTTTAAAGGGGTACGTGTATATGATTCTTTGTGTTCATTTATGTTCATTACAATTTACAAGTTACTTAGCAAATACATGGATACAGCACCTTTTTGAAATTAATTACAATAAAAGATTAATTGTAGAGTTTCATATTGAAAATGAAAGATCGACATCCCTAAATTAGTACAACACAGATGTGTACGACGTGCATTATTACCTGACCCTGGGCGAGGTGGGATCAGTCGGCTCGTTGGACGATATAGCCGTTGAACAAACATAGTGGGGTAAGTCATAAAGCAAATGTGCTTTTCTTTTTAAAAGCCACTACTCAATTTAGTGATTTACTCGATTTTTTCTAAGAGTATCAGGTGCATAAACTTAAGTTAAACTAACATTTGAATGTCATATTATTTTTTCACTTTTTTATTTTCCTTTCACTTATACCAAAAACACTCTCTATTAACTCAAATTAAAACCCTACTTTTGAGACCACAATTTTATTTTCTTTTTCATTTTTCTCAAACTAACTAATTTTTCATTCATTGAGATAAAAGTACAAATTACATTATGAAAAAAATACGAAAAAGTAAAAAGAAAAATGAAAAAATTAACGTAAACGACTAATTTCTCATGCTATATTGTTGGACCCTTTTAACGTGTTATAACTTATTGTTTAAGTTAAACTACGCTTCATGCAAACAATATAACGTATATAAACGGTTCAAATGTAACAATAAATAAAGTTGTTTATAATATGTGATACATGTTAGAAAATTGGATTAGGGTGATGATAATCTTGGATATCTTCACGAATCGTGTAAGTTCACTTTCTGTATAAAGTATTTCGACCCTATTGGTGCCTGTGTATCATGAAATCCTTATCGGGATAATTCGAGAAGAACACTTTGTTTCTATGCACAAGAGAACAAAGCAAGACAGAGAGAATTGTGTGAATTTGTATGTTAGAATGAGACCAATGAACCTGTTAATAAATAGATTCTATAAGACAGTTATGAGCATTTAAAGTTGGTTATAAACCAACAGTCACAAATGTTTTCGAACAGTCACATCGGTTGGAAAAAGGAGGGGAAAAAACGGGTAAGACATTTGGAGCTACAAAACCCTAGCAAGGGGATCTGCCCTTGACCCCGCAAGGGGCGCTGCCCCTTGACCCTGAAAGGGGGCGCCCCTGCGTCTTTGTCATGGTGGAAACACATTAGCTCAAACGAGTGTGTACTTCACACTTCCCGAACTCGTATCTGAGCATAATATGAAATCCCATTAGTCTCATAGTAAATCCCGATTACCTAAAATAGTCAATGACACTAAAATCACCAACAAATCCCCCCCATTTTAGTGTAATCCTTGACTTACTAAAATATATATAAGAATATATATAAGCATATAAAACAAACATAACGAAACAAACAAATGCATAAATGAAAATGTCTTACGATTGAATTTTCATCTTAGTATAATACACATTTCAAATACTCGAGAATCGGGGTGTCGTAACAATTGAACCCGTCAACCCATTTGAATACCTGAAGATACTATACACATAAGTTTCTACAACGCTCTACTGTACATACTTGACACTATACAAGCCATGTGTCCTTATCCATTAATGAACATATAGGAATTCAAGTCCAAGCTTCTTGAAGCGGCAAAACTTCATGCTCACATAAGTGGTCCTTTTAATCTTGCACCTACATTTGCAATTTTCCGAAAGAACCATTAAGAAGATGTTCTTCAACCTAACCATCACTTGCAGGTCTGAACACATACCTTGGGAAAATAAAACACATGTGCTCCAATCTCTAACTATGAGCATTCCACATTGAATTCAGCTTCTAACGTTGTATTAGAAGGGAATTGGGTATCTCATAGCTAGTAGATTTAAATGGACTTTAATCCCATCCCTATCACAGACTTTATCACCAAGTCCCTAGCTAACCCCTTCGTCAATGGGTCAGCTAAATTGTGTTGGGACCGAACAAACTCTATAGATATCACACCATTCATGATTAGCTCCCTAATCATACTATGTCTAACACCCAAGTGTCTAGACTTGCCATTATATATTTGACTATAAGCTCTAGCCAATGTGGCAGCACTATCACAATGGATAGAAATTGGTGCTATCGGTTTCGGCCATATTGGAATCTCATATATCAAGTTTCTTAGCCATTCTGCTTCTTTACCAGCAGCAACCAAAGCTACAAACTCAGATTTCATAGTAGAACTAGTTATGCATGTTTGCTTCTTGGAAGCCCATGAAATGGCACCTCCCCCAAGCAAGAACACCCATCCACTAGTAGAAGATGAATCTTCAACATGATTTATCCAGCTAGCATCTGAATAACCTTCTAACATCGAAGGATATCCTACATATGATAAACCATAATTCATAGTACCTTTCAAGTACTTGAATACCCTTGTTATTGCATGCCAATGATGTCTACTAGGATTACTAGTAAACCTGCTCAATCTACCAACTACATAAGAAATATCAGGTCTAGTGCTCGTCATAGCATACATCAAACAACCAATGGCTTTTGAGTAATCGAGCTGAGCCACAAGTTTACCTGCAATTGGCATAAGCTTCTCCACCGGATCCATGGGAGTACTCATCGGAGAACAATCTTCACAATTGAATTTCTTGAGTATTTTCTCAATATAGTGAGATTCTGTAATTACAATCCCTCTATTTTCACGTTTAATCTTAATACCAAGAATAACGTCTGCTTCTCTCATATCTTTCATGGAAAACTTTGATGACAAAAACTTTTTACTTTTATCAACTTGATTTTGGTCAGTACCAAAGATCAACATGTCATCAACATATAGACAAATGATAACACCATTACCGGATCCATCAAATTTGCTATATACACATTTGTCAGATTGATTTAGGAGAAAACCACTTGACAACACAACCTCATCAAACTTTTGATGCCACTACTTAGGTGCTTGTTTCAGCCCATACAATGACTTAACTAACTTACACACCTTATGCTCATTACCTGGCATAACAAATCCTTCCGGTTGCTTCATATACACTTCTTCCAAATCACCATTTAAAAATGCTGTTTTGACATCCATTTGATGGATCACCAGATTTTGAATAGCTGCCACTCTAATAGTAGTGATACGAGCAACTGGTGCGTAGGTATCGAAGTAATCGATCCCTTCCTTTTGTCTAAATCCTTGGATTACCAATCGAGCCTTAAACTTGTCAATTGTTCCATCGACTTTCATCTTCCTTTTGAAGATCCATTTGCAACCTAAAGGTTTGCAACCTGGTGGTAAATCAGACAAGACCCATGTATTATTTTCCATAATAGAACCAATCTCATCATCAATTGCTTCTTTCCAAAAAGCAACATCTCGAGATTTCATAGCTTCATCATAGGTTCTTGGATCATCCTCTATACTAAAACAATAAGAGTATTAGATTCAATTTGATCTCTTGATCCCTCAACTAAATATAGTTGAAAAACAAAACCAAATGATTTAGCTTTCCTAGCTCTTTTATTTTTATGAGGTTCAGGTGTCTCACTCGGTACATCATTTGAATGATCATCCTTTTGAGATTCATCTGAATTTGGTATAACATCCTTTGGTTTAGGTATTGAAGAGAAACGATTCTCATCAAATAGTGCATCTCTTAATTCTATAATTGTGTTAATAGAAACAAAGTCATTAGGTTCTATAACATAGAACCTATATTCCTTGGAATGCTCAGCATATCCAACAAAGATGCAATCAATACCCTTTTCACCCAAAGTTTTTCTTTTAGGGCCCAAAAGTCTAACAACAGCCCTACACCCCCAAACTCGCAAAAATGTCAAGTTGGGTCATTTTTTATACCAAAGTTCATATGGGGTAGTCTTGTTCCTTTTATTAGGAACCCTATTTAATAAATAGCAAGCCGTCAACATGGCTTCTCCCCAAAACCAGTCACTCAAACACGAGTAAGATAACATGGCATTAACCATTTCCTTAAGAGCTTTATTTTTCCTTTCGGCCACACCATTTTGTTGTGGTGTATAAGGAGCCATAGTTTCATGAATGATTCCTACAGATTGGAAAAATACAGGATCATAATATTCACCACCTCTATCCGTGCGTAAGGTTTTGTTAGGAACACGTTTTAAATTACTTTACAAGTCTTGTTCATTTAATTAATGTTGCACAATTAGGACTATATTGTTTGTATTTTTGGACCGGTTCAATAGTAGTCCTTGGACCGGTCATATTATTTAATCTTATCCTTAGCACATGTAAAGGGAATATTCCTAAGAATTATTCCCCTCCCAATGCCTATAAATACAAGGCAAGGGAGTCATTCATATTGTGGGTTTTCTATTGTATATGCGGAAGCTCTGCTAGTGTATGAATCGAATTTAGTGAAAACCTTCCATCTTATTCTTCTCTTCTTATTTCTCTTATTTCTAGCTTATCGTGTTTAGCTTATTGATATTTTCCATACGTAGCGTATTATCTAGATTAGTAAGTAGTTCGTGTGTTTGTTTAAATCATTAACGAGAGTGTGTTTGAGATCATTATAGTGACCTACAAGTGGTATCATACGCCAAAGGTATTTAGGATTAGTGTTTTAAGACTAGATCTAATCGGTATTTCATTTGGTTTGAATAGTTTACGTTAGTTTTTAAGTTCATTTGCGTCAAAAGTGTGATAAAAGTGAGTTTTGCAAATCGTTGTTTAAAGCTTTTTCATTAAATCTTCGTTTTTTCGTGTTAACGTGGTTAATTTTGGTGCAAATTCGTAGTATTAATCGTTAATAATCATTAGATTTACGTTTTTCATCATTATCCATCGTTCTGGGTTGAAATTCGAAGAAGAAGGGTTTCTCGCAATTGGTCTGCAACAATTCAAGGGTTTCTCGCATTTGGTAACAAGGGTTTCTCGGAATTGCTAGCTTCAGGGTTTCTCGCAATTGGACTGGTTTAAGGATTTCTCGCAATTCATCAGATTCTTCGGATTTGGTACTCGGTGTTTCCTTCTTTGTAAAAGATAGTGAAACTACCTCGACTCGGAATTATTCTCAACTTTTGTATAAAAGTTTGAGAACGTGATCGAAATTGTAATTTTGAAAAAATCTTTCGAAATTGCTTGATCTTTCGCAATTCAGAGTTATCTCTCGCAATTGCAAAGTTCTATCGCATTTGAAATTGATTCTCGCAATTGCAATTTTCTATCGCATTTGAGAAATCTCTCGGAATTACTCAAGTCTCTCGCAATTGGACAACCTTTATCGCAATTCAGATTCTCTCGCAATTCAAACAGTGTTTCTCGCAATTGGACTAAGAACATTAAGTAAACTTAAAAATCAAACATCATAAATCTTAAAACACATCTTAATTATCTAAAGATCCAAGAAAATGTCTCAACCACCTCACTTCAACTACTACTATCAGCTACAGCAACATCCTCAACAACAACAATTTCATCCTCAGTATCAACAACAACAAGCATTCGTTCAACAACATCAATTTCTCTCTCCACCACAAGTATCCCCACAAAAAATCATGCAACAGAATCAACAACTGCAGAACTATTCATCATACTCCAGAGAACCTCATTGGTTTAACAAGATGTGTGAAGCAATCAGTAGTCAGCAATCACGTCATGAAGCTGGAAGTCAAGAAACTCCACCAATGCTAACTCCGGGTAACTACGTACAGTGGGCTAGTAGATTCCTCAGATTCGTTGAACTCAAAAAACCCCATGGTCAATATCTCAAGAAGGTTATTGAAGAAGGACCCTATCCCATTCCAGCTACTGTGGTTTCAGCAACTGCAGAGAGAGAAGAAACATCCACACCCATTCCGGTTGCCAACTACACAACTGAGCAAACATTACAACAAGAAGCAAACCAATTGGCTATGTCTTTCATACTTCAAGGAATTCCCAATCCTATCTACCGAAGTATTGATGCTCAAAAGACAGCCAAAGATATGTGGGAACATGTTCATCTTCTCATGGAAGGAACAGAGTTAAACCAAGAAGATCTTGAGTCCAAGTTATATATGGAGTACACTCACTTCATTATGGAACCAGGGGAGACCATTGAATCTTACTACCACCGTTTCACCAACATTATCAACGATCTTGATCGTCATGATATAAAGTTACCAAAGATTGCTATCAACTCCAAATTCCTTGGATGTCTTGGTCCTGAATGGCAAAAATATGCAACTTTTGTGAGGCAGACAAAGAAAATTGGTGATGTCAAATACGGACTCATGTATGATTATCTCAGACAACATCAATCAGAAGTGGATAAAGAAATTGCAGCACGAGGAGGCTTCACACCAGCACCAACACCAAATTCACTTGCTCTCGTTGCTCAATCTAATTTCTCTTTACCACAACAGGAATTTGGAAACTCATCTTTTCAACCAAGCATTCCACCCCAACCTCATAATCAAATCATTCCTTATGAAGCACCACAACCATACTCTGATAACCAGCTGGTTCCATACAACAACACCGATTCAATACTGTACTCAAATGCAGATCATGATGAAGAAGAGGATGCTTTCAATTCACTTAATGAAGCATTTGGATTGATTGCTAATGCATTTGGCAGATTCACAAAATCCAACAACCGTCTTCGTTCATCTTCAAATACCAGGAATCAGGCAGTTGTTCAAGATGGCAGAGTTGAAATTCAAAATAGGTCTTCAGGCAGATATGGTTCGGGAAATCGTGGATATGGTAATCAAAGGGTTCAGTCAGGAGGAAATCGGTTATATTCTGCAGGGGCAAACAGAAATAGCATGGGGAATGTTCAGAGGGGAAATTCGAATGTTGGGAATGGTCAGAAAGGCATTGCTAATACATCTATCACTTGCTACAATTGTGGGGGGAACGGTCATATGGCTAATGCTTGTCCGAAGCCAAGAACAATGGGCAGTCAGTATCACAAAGAGGCTCTTATGATGGCACTCAAAGATGAAAGAGCTGCTGGGATGATGACTCAGAATGATCAAAGTTTTATGGCAACTGTGGAATCAGATGATGAGATGGAAGACCTTGAGGCAAACGCTGCAGTCATGCTTATGGCCAATATGCAAGAAATGAATATGTCCGAGACAGGCCCGGTATATGATACTGATGGTCTTTCTCAGGTACCTGATCCGACATGTCTTATTCATGAAATTGCTTCACCATCTGCATCTTCATCTACAAACGAAACTTTTGTTCAAAATGAGTTATTATCATCACCATCCGATGATCAAGATAACACGGTTGTATCATTTGATGATGATAAAACAGTTGTTTCCTTTGATGATCTCATCGATGATGCTAATTGTGATCATCTTGAACAAAAAGATCATTTGAATGATCAAGATTCGGAATTACAGGCCCTGTTATTGACCACCCAGTCACAAATAGAAAAATGCAATGACATCAATCAGAAACTCAAAGAGAAAATTGCAGTGTTAACAAAGGATAATGAGTGCTATAAAATACAACTTTCCGGATATCTAAAACAAGATAAACGTGAAAAAGGTTTTGAAACGGCTTTCCAACAAGAATATGTTAAAGTTCAAAATTTAGAAAGTCAAGTTCGTGAGCTAACCATTGCCAAAGCTGAGCTTTTCTCTCAGAAAGAAAAGGATCAATTGGAGTTTAAAATTCAAATTAATACTTTAAATTCTGAGTTGTTGAAAACTCAATCTGAGCTTTCTACATCTCAAACGGATCTTCTTGAAGAAAAGAAAGCTAATAGGAAATGTGTTGACTCCTATCTTGATCAAATTCTGGATTTGGAAACCAAACTCAAAGACTTTCAAAATGTTGTGTATAAAACGGGTAATTCTGTAACGCAAATTCAAAAGAATGTTGTAAAACCAAGTCCTAAGGGAGTCAGTTTTGCACTTGGAAGTGACACACCCCGCAATTTACACAAAGCACTCAAAGAAAATCCTAAGTTGTACAATGCAACATTTCTGTTAGATGATTCCTTTCAACGTGTTGTTATGTACTCTGTTGATGAAGAAACTGATTTTCTTGCAAACAAGATTGAGGGTCGATCCAATTCACAAACAAAGTTTTCAAAAGTACATTATGATTATAATGCAAGACCTCATTTGAGCAAATCATTTGTTCCTCCTAAGGATCATCCAGAACAAACGTTAACATACCCAAACATAAATGCTCCCTCGTCTATAACTTCTGTTCCCACAACTGATGTAAAGTTCAAAGATTGTTTGACAGAGGATCTTGTTGATCCACAAATGCCTACAGAATGTCGGGTTCTTCGATATTTTCAGACATTTATGGACGACATTTCTCGTTTGGAGAATGAAATTGAGTTCAGTTCTCAAATTCCTGTCTCGTCTTTTCTTTCTCCTGTTCAGAAGGAAAAGAAGGAGATTCTTCAAAAGAAAATTCTTCCTCATGTCAGAAATCTGAAAAAGGGTGCAACAAGATGGGAAGAGGAGTTATATACGGAACTAGCATCTATGAAATCCATTTTCAAAGCTAAAGATGACAAAGTTCAACGTCAAAAACTTCAAAAGAAATTTTTAGCAAAAGAAAATGATCGACTCTTGAAAAAAGTCTTGTGTTATGACGTAGTCTCTGTGATTATGAATTCGCTCTATGAATCTGGTAATGCTTTAATTGTGAATGATCATGCTGTGGATATTAAGATGTTGCATATGGAGATTAATAATCTGGTACATGAGAATGAGAATCTTCGACAAATCAATTGTGATGTGGAAAACAAAGCTTTTAATCTTCAAAAAAGGTTGGATTGGTGTCAAAAACAAAGTCTTGCATTTGAACTCAAATTTCAAAATCTCATGGGATCTCTATCATTTCAAAACAGTCATGAAGAAAACAAAGAAACAAAGGCTTTCTTAAAAGTTAAACTGTTTAAAAATGAAAAAGACCTGGATGAAGTTATTCAAAACAGAAATGACACAGTCTACCTAAACAGGAAATTAGATTCACAAAATCAAGAGTTCCAACACATCATTATTGATTTGAAGAAGAAGATCAGAGTTTTAGACAAGAGCAAAACAAACAGTCATAAGATTGCTCCAGGAATGTATGTAGTGGACAAAGAACTTACCCAAGCATCTGACACAACCACTGATTCAGCTACTTGTAATTCCACAGGACTAGAAACCACCTCTAAGATCAACCATTCCAAGACTCACAAGAAACAGAGGAAGAATAGAGTCAAGAAATCTAGGAAGGAAGTATCTAAGTCTGAAGAAGTCCAAGAAAGTAGTTTGAATAAAACAAATGTAACATCAATAGAATTGCACTTACCTGAGTCTAGTTCTAAGAATGATGTAACAGATGATAACTCTTTGCATATTAATGAAGATGTTTTGGTTGATGCTACTTGTGTATTTTGTCGCCATAGCATACTATCTGGTGATCATACAAAATGTATTGCTAAAACTTTGCTGACTAAGAGAAAGAAACGAACTAGTGGCGCTTCCTCTAGGCTTAAAACCATTGCGAAATCCATTTTAGGAATGCCCCCACTAGATGTTTCTGAGGAGAAAATAGAAAAGCCCCAATCCAAGACCAAAAAGTCACCTAGTGCATACCTTAGGAAAAAGGCAGAGACTAGTTGGACCTGGCAACGTTGGTTACAGAACACATTTGATTTTAAATGGTTACCTAAAGAACTAACCTCTTGTGTAACTAACCCAGCGGATCCAACCGTTATCAATTCTCCACCTGTTTCCGATGTTTGTGATGCAGGTGATTCAAATCGTCCTCTGGATTGTTGATAGCGGGTGCTCCCGACATATGACCGGCAATCTCAAACTTCTTCAGAACTTTGTTGCAAAGTTTATCGGAACGGTCAGATTCGGGAATGATCACTTCGCTGCAATTATGGGCTATGGGGATTATATTAATGGGAACATCGAAATCAGCCGTGTGTATTATGTTGAAGGTCTCGGTCATAATTTGTTCTCCGTGGGACAATTCTGCGATGGAGACTTGGAAGTAGCATTCAGGGAGAAAACATGCTTTATTCGTGATCTTCAAGGGAACGACCTTATGAAAGGGAAACGCGGAACAAGTCTGTATTCTATCTCCTTTGACGGCATGACAGCTTCTTCTCCTATTTGTTTACTCTCCAAGGCTCATCCCACAAAAGCTTGGTTATGGCACAAACGATTGTCTCATCTCAATTTTAAAACCATGACTGATCTTGCAAAGAAGAAATTAGTTGACGGTCTTCCAAAATTCCGATATGCCAAGGATCACTTGTGTTCTGCCTGTGAACAAGGGAAAAGTCATCGTGCCCATTTTCCTCCCAAAACAGAACACAGCACAGATCATGTCCTACAACTGCTTCATATGGATTTGTGTGGTCCGATGCGCGTTCAGAGTATTAACGGGAAGAAGTATATTTTGGTAATAGTAGATGATTATTCAAGATGGACTTGGGTCTATTTCCTTCGCACTAAAGATCAAGTTCCGTCTATCCTCATCACGTTTCTCACAAAGATTCAAGTTCAAGTCCGCAACACAGTCCGAATCATCCGAACAGACAATGGGACTGAATTTAAGAATCAAATCATTCGGGATTTCACAGAGAAACATGGGATTGTTCATCAGACTTCCATAGCTCGCACTCCGGAACAAAATGGTGTAGTTGAACGACGAAACCGGACGCTCGTGGAAGCAGCTCGAACTATGTTGATCAATGCTCAATTACCGGATTATCTTTGGGCTGAAGCTGTCAATACTGCTTGTTATACTCAGAATCGTGCAATGATCACCAAAAGACACACCAAAACACCATATGAGATTATACAAGGGAGAAAACCAAACATCCACCATTTTCACGTCTTTGGAGCTTTGTGTTATCCGAAGAATGATAAGGATGATCTTGGTAAACTTAAGGCTAAAGCAGATATTGGGATCTTTGTTGGATACTGTGAGAACTCCAAGGGATATCGTATTTGGAATCGTCGGACTGGAGATATTCAAGAGACCATACACGCTAATTTTGATGAACTCACCGAAATGGCTTCTGAGCAAGACCGCTTGGAACCCGCACACAACCGTCTAAACTTCCCTGAATCTTCATCTGCACCTCTACCTTTCAACAGGAAGGATCTGGAAGATTTGTTTGCACCTATGTTCGATGACGTTCGTGTTACTAGTGCATCAGATGCTTCCACCAGTTCCGCTGCTCAACAAATTTCACCTCAAGCACCTGATACTACAGCATCTACCTCTACCGTAGTTGCTGCCGATGCACCACAACCTGAACCATCATCAACAATAGAGAAAACACCTCAACCAGCAGTTGAAGATTCATCCCCCATTTCTAACAATGTTCCACCACCATCAGGATATGACGGGAACGCCTTCTTTAATCCATTTGCTCCACCCCCAACTGTTCCAGATACCGGAGAATCATCCTCGAGCAACATGGACCCGTCATATCATCATCACAACGTTCAACACTACCCATCAACTCATAAATGGACACGGGATCATCCGTTAGTAAATGTGATTGGCAATCCAGATAAACCAGTTATGACACGACAGAAACTCCACACAGATGGTGAAACTTGCATATACGCTCTCACCGTTTGTCAAGCTGAACCGAAAAATATCAAAGAAGCCTTGACTTACGACAATTGGATTGAATCAATGCAAGAAGAGTTGGATCAGTTCAAGAGATTAGAAGTCTGGGAACTCGTTGAAAAACCGGATGGAATTTATGTTGTGGGATTAAAATGGATTTGGAAAAATAAGCTGGATGCAGAAGGAACGGTTATTCGGAACAAGTCTCGGTTGGTTGCTAAAGGGTATAGCCAAGAAGAGGGAATTGACTTCGAGGAATCCTTTGCACCAGTGGCTAGGCTAGAGGCAGTGAGAATGTTTCTGGCATACGCGGCTCATAAGAACATAACAGTTTATCAAATGGACGTGAAGACTGCATTTTTGAACGGACAACTTCGTGAAGAGGTGTATGTTTCACAACCAGAGGGCTTCGTCGATCCAGAACATCCACAACATGTTTACAGGCTTAAGAAAGCTCTCTATGGCCTTAAACAAGCCCCGAGGGCATGGTACGATAAACTTGCTGCATTCTTGCTTGCTAATCATTTTACTAAAGGATCTGTGGACCCGACTCTGTTTATACAAAAACACGGGGAGGACATTCTCATCGTACAAATTTATGTGGATGACATCATTTTTGGGTCTACCCATAAAAAGTACTCAAACGCTTTTGCAAAACTTATGAAACAAAACTTTGAGATGTCCATGATCGGTGAATTAAACTTTTTTCTAGGATTACAAGTTCACCAATCACCTCGTGGTATATTCTTGAGTCAGTCTAAATATGCACAAGAGATATTAAAGAAGCATGGCATGACAACTAGTGACACCTATAACACCCCAATGGCCTCCTCATCCCCGAAGCTAGATGCTGATTTACATGGGAAACCCACTGATTCTACAAATTATCGTAGTATAATTGGGTCTCTTATGTATCTCACAGCTAGCAGACCGGATGTTGTATTTGCCACATACCTGTGTTCACGCTATCAATCTAACCCAACAGAAAGACATTTATCTGCTGTTAAAAGAATCCTTAGATACATCAAGGGAACCATTAATTTGGGGATCTGGTATCCAAAGGATTCTGGTTTTGCACTAACTGCTTTTTCAGATGCGGATCATGTGGGATGTATTGATACAAGGAAGAGCACATCCGGTGGTGTTCAATTCCTCGGTGATAAGCTGGTGTCCTGGCAGTCAAAGAAACAAGATTGCACGTCTCTATCATCAACGGAATCAGAATATGTAGCTATGTCTGCCTGTTGTGCTCAAATCATTTGGATGCGATCACAACTGATGGATTATGGTTACATATTCAACAAAATCCCGATGTACTGCGACTCCAAAAGTGCTATTGCTATCTCGTGCAACACTGTCCAACACTCCAAGTCCAAACACATCGCTCTCAGATATCACTTCATCAAAGAACATGTGGAGCAGGGTACCGTTGAGTTGTATTTCGTGGGAACGGAACACCAATTGGCGGATCTTTTCACGAAGGCTTTACCTCATGAACGTTTTGTGAAATTGGTTCACCAAATTGGAATGCGATGCTTGACTCCTCAGGAATTGTCAAATTTTCTCAAAAACTAATACTTGAGTCAAACATCCAAACTATCTTGTAAATAACATCTTAAAAAAAAAAAAAAAAAAAAAAAAAAAAAAAAAAAAAAATGTGTGTGTGCAAGTACAAATTCTCATTCAACATTTTGTTCATTTTTTTCAAATTGTCTTTATTCACTTCTGAACAAATGTTGAGGGGGAGACACAAAATTTTACAAATTTTTTACAAATTTGTACTTGCATATTTTCTGTAACACTGTTGCTTGGTATTGGTTTTTGATGTGATATCCTAAGGATTATTTGGTTAATTGTTAAGGACTTTGATGGTTACACATTTGTTAGAGGACTAAAAGTGTTACAAATTGAAAATCGTTTGGTTAGGAGTTAGTATGCTAAGAATTGAGGTTAAGGGACTAAATGTGGAAATAGGATGAAAGTTAATAGTAATAGACTTAAATGCAAAACAGAATTAACTGTTCAAGGCATTTACTATCTCTGCAAATCCTTCTCGCATTTACTTTCACCCAACAACCCAATCAACGGCTCTCATTAAATCTGATCATCTGTTCAAGTTCTAACAAATCTGTGAGTGTTTCCATGATCTTTAAGTGATTATAACACATGGTTTTCAAGGAATTAAAGATCTATCGGTGGAATTTGTGTAAAATAATTAGACGAATTTCTAGGGTTTGCGTAGAATTAGGATTTTTTAATCCTATGTGTTCTGAGTAATAATGCTTGTACTTCTATGCTTAAAACTTGATTATGTAACATAAATGCGTGATTAATTGTTCCAGAAATTCATCTGAATGTTTATTCGTAATTTAGGGTTTATGTTCATAAATTGGGGAAACTTAGATACGAATGTTTTTTGTGTGATTAAAGTGTTGAAATATTGTTGTTATGATTAGAATCGAACGATTGTTGCCTCAGAATAAGCCCAGAAACAACAGATAGTCATTGATTGAGATTTAGGGTTTATCAAGAACACTATGCACATGCAGTTCGAATCTATAAATTTTGTGGTTAGAAAGTGTTATAAATTGGACAAAATGAGTAAAATAGCTTAGTGAACCTATTGCAATTGATGTGGAATCATTAATCTGTGAATTGCAAAATTTTTGTGAATGAATCATCGTCAAAACGGGTTCGGAATTTCTTGTATAAGATATTCTCGAAATTGCAATTGCTCTCGCAATTGTCAGTTGCTTTCGCAATTGCCATTGCTCTCGCAATTGGTGATTGCTATCGCAATTGGTCAAGTGCTCTCGCAATAGAAAAAAAAAAGAAAAAAAAACCTTTTCTCGCAATTGGAATTTTTCCCGCAATTGGAATGTTTATCGCAATTGGAAATTTTTCTCGCAATTGGAAATTTTTCTCGCAATTGGAAATTTTTTCTCGCATTTGGAAATTTTTCTCGCAATTGGAAATTTTTTCTCGCAATTGGAAATTTTTCTCGCAATTGGAAATTTTTCTCGCATTTGGAAATTTTTTTTCTCGCAATTGGTATTTTTCTCTAAATGTTCAATTCACAGATTAACGATTGCCCAGTAATAAAGGATGTTATGTGCAAACTCTCAATTTTAACTAATGCTAATACACATATATCCTGCAAATTTGGTGTCATAATGCTGTTTCAGATCATCCACAATGTCTTCACAACAACAACAACCACTTCCACCTATCACCAAAGCAGAGTTATTCCCACAAGGATTCAAGGCTAAGTATGGCAAGAACAATTCAAGAGTGGTCTTCGATAACATCAAGTGTGCTGAACCAAGTTGTCGAATTGTCATCGAAATCCTCAAAAGACATGAATGCAGGAGTATCTTGGAAGATTCAGATAGTATTCCAGAGATCTACATTCATCAGATGTGGAGCACTATCAAACCAGATGACAACAACAAATTCTTCACCTGCACTCTTGACAGGAAACAAGTCAAGGTCACTCTAGCACATCTACGTGAAGCTTTATCTCTACCAGATCCACCGGAGCCCTCAAGAAGATACTGGCCTGCACCCACTGAACAAGACATTCTCAACTTTCTCATTGGCCTTGGTTATGATGTTGATCCTGATCTTCCACTCAACATCCTCTCAAATATCAATGCCAAGTCCATTCCTCAACCATGGAGAGCTATGTACTATATTCTGATTCGATCAGTGTCTGGAAGAGACAGTGGACACGAACATCCAAGACTATCTCATGCTCAACTCTTCTGGGGTTTTGTTACCAAACACAGCCTTGATTTTGCTGCTCTTATCTGGGAAGACCTTATGCATCAAATACATGGTCTACTCAGAAAACCCTTGACTAAAATCCCGTTTGTCCGATACACTAAGTTGCTGATCAGTCTTCTCCTTGATAAACATCATGATATCTCTAATCGTCCCGAAGACAGAGAAAGACATGTGATCAAGATGGACACGGACTTCAAATCAGTATACTTTCCAAAGGATAGCACTCACAAACAAGGTCTCAAGCTGTTTGATGTTCTACTTACTGATGAGGTCAGGGAAACTCCTGCTTATGCAGACTACATTCAAGCTTATGAGAAGAAGCTTGTCGGCATCACTAAAATGACTGAGGGAACAGGTTCTTCCAAGACTCGTTCCAAAAGCAGTAGAGCTAGCAAAACTGGAAGTGCATCAAGTGCTCCAAAGAAACCAACCACAAGCAAGAGGAGAATTATTAAGACTGCTCCGAAACCAAAAGTTGAAGAAATTGGTATTCGTGATGAAACCTCTGAATCCTCCGAAGACACTGAACCAGAAATAGAAATACTCAATGATCAAGAAGCTGAGTTTCAAACAGAGATTGACTTAGAGAATGCTACTAAGGCAAGTATTAAACAGAAAAGGATTGATGAAGAAAGAAGAGCAGAAAGAAGAGCAGAACTACAGAAGAAAGTTTTGAGGGAATTGGAAGCAAAGAAGAAGGAAGAGATTGCAAAGGGAGCAGGAGGATCAGGAGTCTCTCCAGCACCAGTTTCATCCCCTAATCCGGTTAATCAACCCGGTGTCTCACAATCTTCCACAGCTAAGCCAGATACGGTTAATCAACCCGTTATGACTACAACTACGATTCCCCTTCCTCAATCAAGCTCAGTCAATCAAACTAACTTGGAAACTCAAACACAATCAGAGTCTGAAAAGATAATCTTTACAGAAAATGAAATTTCCGACTCAATGTTTGATGACATTCCACAACAAGAGGAGGTACATCACCATGACACTGATGAATGGGGAAATTCTGATGAAGAAAAAGAAATTACTGGATCAAAAGCCACAGAAGCTGCAAATGAGCTGGAGGCACTTAATGAAGAAGAAAGGAAAAGGAAGGAAGAAATGGAAAGGAAACAAAAGGAGGATGAAGAAGCAGATAACTACATTATCTCTCCATTGAATGATCCATTCAATAAGTCTCCTCAACAACAACCACGTGATCAAACTCCTCCCATTCCTTCTCCAAAACCTATCTCTCCTCCAAAGTCACCTCCTAAGCATCAAACTCCTCCTGAATCACCAAGAAGAGCTCCAAAACCTTCACCCTCATCTCACAAGGATTCTGCTTCTCCTAATTCATCATCATCTATACCATCACTCACACCATCACCACCAAAGTCACCACCAAACAAAGGCAAAGCAACTTTGGCAGAAAGAATCAGAACAGTCATGAAAGGTAAACAAGTCAATAAAATCGCCAAAGTCACAAGAGTTGAAGTTCTCTCACCAATATCAAGGCAAATCAAGAAAGCAGCAAAACTTGCTCAAGCAAGAAGAGAAAGCAAATTGCAAGATCAGATGTCAGAAATGAAAAACCTTATAAAGGGTCTGTCTGAACAAGTCAAAGAGATGCAAGAAACAAAGCAGAACATGGATGAGTTTCTTTCTTTTGATATAGAGGATAATATCAAAAGTAAGACAAGACATTATGTCAAACGTTTTACCGCTGATCTACAGAAGAACATTAACGAGAATGTCAACACTCAGCTTGATCTCAAGGTCAAAGAAGCAATCATCCTCAATTCTGGCTTCAGGCAACTCAGAGACTTTACCACAGAAGAACTCAAACTTGAACTTCTCAACAGATTCCAAGCTATGACATCTCCTTCTCCTGAAGATATTAGTCTCATGAAGTCTATTGCAGCACATATTGAGAAGGTTTCTTGCAAGGTTGCTGCTGATAAAGGAAAGAGGATTCGTGATGACGACACTGAGGATCCAGATCCAAACTCCACACAAAAGAAACAAAGGACTGTGAGTGGATCTGGTATTCACATTCAGGAACCACCAGAACAGAGAACTTCTCCACCATCTCCAAATCATCAAAAATCTGGTCCTAAGGAAACTGAGCATCACTTTGAACATTTCATCAATGATGACATTGAGTTTCAACCTCAAGATGATCCACTTCAAGATGATTCACCTCAATCACCTCCAAAACCAGCAAAAACCAAACCATCCAGCAGTAAGAAGTCTTCTGAAGAACCAGCTGTGCTTACATGGTTAGATACTGACGAAGACTTACATGGAAACAACTGGTTCGACCACCTTGCACAAGCTCAGATCATCGACGACGAAGCTTCAAAGATAGAAGATAGCACGTTTGAATTCAATCAGAAAGTCAAACATGCTTTCAACATTAAGAAGATGACAAAGAAAGAGCTTCGCAGAATCAAGAATGATGCATTCAATCTTTTAAAAGATAAGTCTGCAAGTGCTGCTGAGTTGGAATATCATCTGGAGAATATTGCTAGAGCATTATCAAAAGACTTCGATTGGACAAATCCAGATGTATACAGGGAAGGTGGTCTTGACAGCAAGAAACGTCCATACATCACCGACTGGACAAAACCACTTCCTGTGATACGACCACATCATGGATTGTCAGGAATCCCATACTCATTCTTCTTCAACCAAGATCTGGAACTACTTGTACATGGGGCTTCTAGTGAAATCAAATATGCTACCTCAATCACATTCACTCCTGCTGCGAACTACATCAATCCTGCCATTGAGGAAGAAGCTAGACTCCTCAAACTCTTCATCAACAAACGGGCAAAATATGATCGTGACGCTGAGCTTGGAATTCACCATTGGTTTGACAAACGCAAATCATGGTACAAGTGCAAACTCGCTCTCATGGCATCCCGAGAAAAGGTGTTCAGTGATCTTCGCATCAAGGCAGTGCTCGATGCTAAGGGATCACAAAAGCTAGGCTACACGTTCATTAATGAGATCAAGGTTCGCAGACAAGATAATCTTATTTACACGTTCAATGAAGCAGATTTTCCTGAACTTAATCTCAACGACATTGAAGACTTGTATTTGATGAAAGTACAAGGGAAGCTGAATCACCTCAATCCTACTCTTCTGTATGCATTCAGCACTGCTATATGTCATTTCATCAGAAGAACAGTGATCAAAGAACGTGTTGAAGATCTTCAACTTGGAGTTGAAAGTTATCAAAAGAAGCTGAATCTTGAGGAACCCATGTTCACTCTCACTGACAACAAGGAGCCTCAGTACTTGCTCAAGACCGACCCTATCTTCGGATTCGTCTACAGAAGTGCAACGAACACTAACCGTTTCATGCCTCATAAAGAGATTCACAAATTTTGTGACGACACTCTAAAGAATGTTCGAGATGGGTTAGTCACACGGGTTCAGGATCAAATATTGAAGAAGCACAAGAAATGGAATCATCAGCAGCTCAGGCAGGTCAAGAATTTTATCTGGTCAATCGAAGAAAGGCTCTACAGAAGGGATCAGATGAGGAGATTGGAAACTTATGTTGGTGGTCGTCCTCCATTTGCCATCAGATTATTCCAGAGAACAGATCCAAAATTCACCACTTTTGGCAAAGGCGGTTAATTTGTAAGAATTTGATTTCAATATTCAATATTCATTCAATATGACTACGGCTTGTGCACACATAACAGTGTACAACCCGGACCCCAAAGAAAGGACCCTGAGGTACGCTTCAGTGCCTCAATCCTGAAAAAGGAGCGAAAGCTTCTTACTTATGAGCAGAATTAAAACCAGAATGTTTTCCAACGTTTTTCCAAACATTCTGCTCATAAGGACAAGTATTCCCTCGTCCAGGGGGAGTATTTGAAAAATATAATCTTTGTTCAAAAAGAAGTATCAAAGTTCTTGAAACTTCTTCCCTAAAACTCAAAAACAGCATATTTTAATCATAAACGTTTTTCCAAAAACATCATGAGTATGCTATTTTTGAGGGGGAGAAGAAACAGATGATTAAAATATGATGTCTCATTTGCTGAAATCTCGTGTGCTCAAACTCAGAATTGACCCTCGAATTGACGAATAGAAAAGTCAGTAGTCGAAAGGACATGTCCCGGACGGGTAATAATTTCAAGCCAGTTTATCTGGTAATGTAAGCGTGTCTCGCAAAGGACGTGTCTGAGTAGAATGTACCGATTTCGAGCGATAATCTTTGAATCTGATCTGGACGGGTAATAATTTCAAGCCAGTCTAACTGGTGATGTAAGCGTGTCTCGCGACGATCAGGTTCATTGAAAGTCAATCAATTCAAAAGTGCCAACTCTTTCCGGCATGTGCAAATTTCAAATTTATTACTTATGCGCACATGTTAAGGGGGAGTATTTCTGAAAATCATCAAACTCTCAAGGTGTCAACAAAATGTCTTTATGATTATCAACACTTTGAGAGATTTTCAATGGTTTTGGTTGTATGGCATCATTAGGATAGTCATGGAGTTATAAGGTGACTAAGGTTAGGGAAAACCGTCCTATGATCCGCCAGAGCCGGAGGGATCTACCCAAGGACAATACCACTAGTTTAGACTAGAAAGTCCTAGGTATGATATAAAAAAAGGAGATAATGAATGTACGGAGAAAGAAGGGGTTGAAGAATTAAAAAGAAAAGCAAAGAAAAGGGTGAAAAGAAATAGCCCTCCATTTGTTCAACCTTAGGGCAGACAACGGGTTCAATTCATAATCTACTGGTTGATGAGCATCACCGGTATTGAAGACCAAAGACGTCATGGACCCAGTGACGCACTAAAAAAACCTTCTAAACCACTCAAGTGTCTCTCAAAAGACATTTGTTTCATTCACACGGAGAACCCTTCATAATCTATCGACATCTCATTACGAGATTGTTGATATTGAAAAGGAGGCAATCTGCTCCACGCCTCCGATGACCAAACAAATGTGCACTTATTGAGTCTAGAGCCATGAGATTCATCAAAAGATCTCTTAGGTACACTTAGAATTACTCTGGTGTTCTACATCATGGGCATCAGTTGTAAAATAGGAAAAAGTGTCCTTCGCAGATCTTAGCAATCTGCCGAGAACATTCATGAGAAAAGTCACATCTGTGATTATCAATGATTGAATGGAAATCCTGCCAGAACAACATCAAACAACTCTGACAGCAGGTCACTTCGGTAACTCCTTGTGGGTTACGCTTAGTGTATGCTCCAAACGGTCTACAGTCGTGGGGTGATCTCCAGCGACTCACTGAATCGTGGGTGCACTTCGGTGTGTCCGTGTAATCCCTTTCGGGGGAATCCGGTTCAGAACGGTCTGGGTTAGGATTTGAGAAAGTCTTCACACTATGCTGTTGATGATCTCAAGTCTGAGCCTGTAAGTACCGGTTGGTTCGTGCTGTTGCTGCTGTTAATGCTGCTGCTGCTGCTGAGGAGCTGGAGTTCGACCATCAAGACTCCATCATGCTTATATCTTGAAGAAATGTTCTCTCAATGACTCAGTTATCACAAAAGTTCAACACAAGCTATAGTAAAGTCAAAAGTTCAAGCACCTCAACCTTTCACAAGTTTAAAGATTGAAAAAGTGAGAACATGTTGCAGTAAACAAGTCAAAGATATATGAGCATGATGGAGAAGACGAGAAGACGTTGGAGATTGGCAGATAGAGACAACATCATATCATCATTACACAAGAACAAAGAAACAAAGATTATAAAGACGTCGGAAGCCTAAGAAGCAAAGAAGACGTCGGGCAACATTGATGATCAAGACTTAGGGGGAGATTGTTAGGAACACGTTTTAAATTACTTTACAAGTCTTGTTCATTTAATTAATGTTGCACAATTAGGACTATATTGTTTGTATTTTTGGACCGGTTCAATAGTAGTCCTTGGACCGGTCATATTATTTAATCTTATCCTTAGCACATGTAAAGGGAATATTCCTAAGAATTATTCCCCTCCCAATGCCTATAAATACAAGGCAAGGGAGTCATTCATATTGTGGGTTTTCTATTGTATATGCGGAAGCTCTGCTAGTGTATGAATCGAATTTAGTGAAAACCTTCCATCTTATTCTTCTCTTCTTATTTCTCTTATTTCTAGCTTATCGTGTTTAGCTTATTAATATTTTCCATACGTAGCGTATTATCTAGATTAGTAAGTAGTTCGTGTGTTTGTTTAAATCATTAACGAGAGTGTGTTGTTTGAGATCATTATAGTGACCTACAGGTTTTAATCAAGTCATTTTGTTGTAATTCAACTTCTGTTTTATAAATTCTAAATTTATCTAGGGCTTCATCTTTTGCATGTAGCAAGTAAACATAGCAAAACCTAGAGGCATCGTCTATAAAAGTGATAATATACTTCTTATTTCCTAAAGATGGAGTTCCATGAAAATCACATAAATCACTATGTATTAATTCAAGTATTACAGATTTCCTTGTTATACTTTTAAATGGTTGTCTAGTGATTTTTGTTAACATGCAAGTATTACATTTTTCTGTATTTCCATCAATAACAGGAATTAAATCATCTTTAGACATTTCAAGCATTGTTTTACAGAGTGCACATGTCCTAAACGAGCTTGCCATAATGAGGAATTAACAACATCAGAACTTGACATATAAACAGAACTATAATCATCGGGAACTTTATTCAAATTTAACATAAACATTCCATTATTATAATAACCAAATCCTACAAATACACCAGACTTCGATAAGATATACTTATCGGATTCATACACTTGTTTGTATCCACACTTATTTAATAAAGGACCAGAAATTAAATTCTTACGAAGTTTTGGTACATACAACAAATTAAACAAAGTAATAGATTTTCCAGTACTGAATTCCAACACCACACTTCCTTTTCCATGAATAGGAGCGAAATGATCATCACCCATGTAAAGAACAAATCCGTCTTCCACCGGTTGATATGTCTTAAACCAGAAACGATCTTTACAAACATGAGTTGTGGCACCGGAATCAATCAACCACGCAATTGAATCAACCTGCACAAAAAATGCTTCAGAAATTAGAGAAACAAAATATTTAATAAATCTGTTCCAACAATGTACTAAATTCTGACCTTGGTCTTGGGAATGATCCTTAGACCACTCATAATGGTGTGAGTTAACATCACGTTAAGGAGGCAAAAGTTGCTACAATACCACTTTTTTGCTGCGTTAATGTTGCATTATTGTTGTGAGGAGCCTACGTTAACGCAGCGTTAAGGGCTGTGTTACCCCTTTAACGCTGCGTTAAGGGTACTGTTCATAAAAAAAAATTCACTTTGCCTCCCTTTTAAGGGTAGTTTGTGTAAAAATATTTGATATAATGGTGAGTTAAGGTGTGTTAAAGCTGAGTTATTGTTGTGTGGGTTAAAGCTGAGTTAAGTTAAGGTGTGTAAAAGCTGACGTGGCATGCCTTAAAATTTAAGGCTGAGTTAACTGTTGTGAGTGGCCTTAGACCCCTTTCCCGAACCACTAGTGCCTGCGCCATCCTTCGTGTTTTTACTACGACAATCCTTCTTAAAGTGACCAGATATACCATACTTCCAACATGCCAATTTAGGCTTCTTGTTGGAACCAGAACCACCGTTGTTATCCTTAAAACCACGTTTCTTTCCTTTGTTTTGTTTGTTGTTTTTATAATTTCCACCCTCCTCCATCATATTAACCGAGGGTCCAGCAACTTCTTTTCCTTTGCCCTTGTCACTTTCTTGCGCTCTTATAGATTCCTCTATACGCAAGTGACTACCTAGTTGAACCAAAGACAGATCGTCTTTACCATGTTTCAAACTATGTTTGAAATCCTTCCAGAAAGGAGGCAACTTGTCTATCACACTTGAAACGGATATTGAATTTGATAAGGATTTATTTGGTACGTTTTTTAAGGGGTCATTTAAGCCCAAAATCATATTAATATGATCAAATATTGCCTCAAATTATTTCTTTTTGCATTTTAGGTACTTGGGACGAGAAATCTGGAAATTGGCACTTTTTTGATGTATTTGGACGAAAAAAATGAAGAAAACGACGAAGTCGCGGAAAACATGTCAGACCTGGAACTCTGACGGTGTCACAATCAGGGGCGGAGGGGATAGTGTATCTAGCAGGTGCTAGCCCCCCCCCCCTAAGTAGCCTATTGAGCCCAAGATAACATATCCCAAAAATATGTTTTTATGAGGAAACTAATGATCGGCCCCTCCCAAGTATTAAGTATATACGTTGTTCAGTTTTTAAGCATTAAAACTTCATATTGGCAATTCTCTGATTCTCTCATAACCATCCGTTCAAATTCACAAAACACAATTTTGCTTTCATCTAATAAGGTATTGAATGTTTTTAATATTTAGTTTTCATTAATGATCACATTTACTTCTTTGTGTTTTGTATTCTTTGAATGATTGAATTGTACCCAGAGTTTTTGTAGAACCTTTAATAGTCACTTGATAACTATTAATTCTTATTCACTAATTGCAAAAAAGTTAATTGTATAAATTTCAACCGAGAGTTTGTGTACTCCAAATCACAAAGACGTATCCAAATGATGAAGCAACACAAGGTAAAGTTTCTTGTTATTCTTAAAAAAGATTATTACTTATCATTTACATAAAAGGTTATGTTTTTATATCTTAACTATTTTTCGTTAATTCCAGGTTAGTTCGTCACATAGAGGATCTTTTCGTCAATTCCAAAATTTTAATTAAGATTGATGAAGTATGATGTAAGTCAATTTAGTTTAAGGCATTACCTTTTGTTTTATTAGATATTTGGTTCTTCATCCATTTTTCTAGATTATGATGTTTTGCTATATTTCCTGGAACTATATATGATCTAAAATAAAAATTCGTCCCCTA
Organism: Artemisia tridentata subsp. tridentata; assembly: GCA_021014915.2. Lineage (NCBI taxonomy): Eukaryota > Viridiplantae > Streptophyta > Magnoliopsida > Asterales > Asteraceae > Artemisia > Artemisia tridentata. The sequence continues at coordinate 351,361,531 of CP139508.1, forward strand.
ACTTGAAATCCTGGCTCCGCCCCTGGTCACAAGCTACAACGTGACACCGTAACTTGTTAATTATGCTGGATTTTTGGTTCACGTTTAACAAGAGACGCCTTAGACAAAATCTGAAGACCTACAACCTGACGGCGTCAGGTGTTATTTGGAGTTAAGAGTCACGTGTTAAGTTAACAAGAGACGGCCCAGACACTTTACAAGAGGACGACATCAGACTAAAGGTGACGGCGTCATAGGTTACAAAGTGACGCCGTCATAACGGCGACTTGCAAAAGACGAAACCCTAATCACGGCGAGCTGACGGCGTCAGGACCCATAAGCTGACGCCGTCAGAGTTGTAATCCTATATATACTGATGGATCGTGTTTTGGTTGAAATATTGTGAATCGGGAGGTCTTGGATGATGAAAGAACATCATCTTCATGGTAAGGGTTAGAGAGGGAAAGTGTAGAGAGAGAGAGATGGAAACTATGTGTTTATTGATAGATAATGAAAGGGAAAATTACACACAAGCTTCAACCCTCCTAGTGAAGTCTAGGAGGGGTATTTATAGGGCCAAAACACATGACTTTACAATAATGACACTTTTAGTCCATGTGTTTGTGGCAAATAAGATAACTAATGTAATCACAAATATGTTGTCACATTTTGGTGCGAGAAGCATACCCAACAATCTTCCCCCAATGTGGCAACATATGGGATTACTTACATCATATCCTACAAGTAAAAATACAAATAAAGAAAGGTATTCATTAGCTCTTCAAGTGCTGAGGATGACTACAGTTGACACTCTTTGTCTTCATCTTGTACCTCGGCTTGAGAACTTTTCTTCACTTGTAGGTAAATAATGCAATATGCATGAAATGGGTTAACTTCCCCCCAATTCATGCTGCATGTCTTTAACGGCTTCTTCATATACTTCCTTTTGGCGAAGTTTCTGAATCAGCTTCCCCCCAAACTGACAACCGTCTTCAGCAGATTCGAAACTTTGATGTAGTTAACATGTCTTCTAACTTTTGAAGGTTGTAAGTACGCAGCGGAATTTGTAGATGACATTGTAAACACACCAAGCAAGCGATTATGCTTAATGCGGAAACTCCGTTCGGGGGTAACATGCAAGAAATCAGCAAGATCTTCTCACATAAGTAGGCTACTTCGCACATCACACCCTGCGAAAGTTGAAACGATTACACCAAAATCACAAAACTGAACTACTGATCATCTCTGCGGACGTCTTCCGGTAGTAATAAAATTGTAAGCTCGATCACGTGAGTCTGTTATGTGTCCCCGATGTGCACATTTCTTCCCCCTGAATGCAGATCCATCTGGAAAAAGAGTGTTTTCGCAAAAAATGCAAAGAAAGTCAAAGAAAGTCAAAGCACATCTACTCTCTCTTCCCCCACGATGTCTTTGCGGAATCGGAAGCATACACACTATGGTTACGATGGAAACGGAGGCAGCGTACACCCTGTATGTCCAATTAGTCGAAGATGTGTGAAGTACCATAAATAGCCCGTGAGAATCAACTGCTGATAAAATCTCTACTCTTCTATACTCTTCTCATCTAACTCTTTACCGACCCCATTATCATTCTGACGGCTTTTTGTAGTGACCACTGATGGAGAAAACCCAGTATTACGAACTTGAGACTGAAGTAAAATAACCCGAACTTGTGACTTAAGCTTGCACTATTGTCTGACTAAGTACCTATACTGAGCACTACAACGTAACTCCTTTAAGCATAGGTCGTTTCATCTTGAATTATACCCATCTTTGTGTGACACTTGAGCACTACAACGTAACTCCTTTAAAGTGATAGCTATACTCTGTGAGCACAACAACGTAACTCCTTACATCAGGTATAACTAGATAACTCAAGTCTTAATCATTTTGAAGGTTATAAGCTCGAACAAGGATCTCGAAGAATCATGCATCCAACCAACCCCGATATCTTCAAGATACTAAGTACACGCACCCGTGATATTCCACTTCAACCTCAAATAAATAATAAAGAATTAACCCCGTAGTCACATCTTGCGGTTCAATACCCAACACTAGCCTTTTGACGGTTTAAGTGAACTATGATAATGGTTTTATCCTGATCTTGTCAAAAAACGTATCCCCGTGAAAAATTAATTTTGATGTGACGAACCCCAAAAATAACCATTTAACTAAACCTTATGAAAAATTTTGTCCACATTTCGGATTAAAATTACCAGTTCAGTTAATATAATAGGGTCCAGTCCAAGTCAGTTTATCAAACCCGGGCCCAAATTAATCTTACAACCTGATCCACACAATACTTAAATATCCGGTTATAATAATACAACCCTAAACACTTTTATCACATAATCTAACCCTAAACACAGCACTCTCATCCGCCCCCATCTTTCCAAGTCACTAAAAAATTAGATCTAAAAGACTTTCAAGATCATCAAATCAATCCGATTATACGACTATCTTTCTCAGCCATCACTCATCATCAGTTGAATACCAATCAGCACAAACCTTAACCAGTATCTTCATTAACACATCTTCAATCCGAAAACCACGAACACAGGCATACCCACACCGTTCCCATGATGTAAATTTCAGCACAAGTTGAGTCAAGAAAGCAAGTAAAGGTTTCAAGACCCTTTGGAGAGGTCACGGTAGGTTCGTCTTGTTTAGATTTTCGTTTTGTACTTGGTCAATGAACGAAATAAGAACAGAAAATAACATACATGTTATCTTTCTAATCTTATGATTCGGATAATGAAATGAAGTTTTAGTCTTCAAAAGATCTGTGATGAAACGGTATTGTCTGAGATCGATAATTGTATATTCCCTTTTTAGTTCGGTTTGTTTTAAGAGGGATTGAAGGTGATGGATTAGGATAGATTAGGAGTGGTTGTTGGAATTAGATTTTGTTCTGGGTTTAACAGTGGTAGCTTCGTTCACAAACGAACAAACGAACATGCTCGAATTATTAATATTTATGTTATAGTTTAATTGTATGAATGATTATGGCTGTGGACTGTGTCTCAGTATTATAGGTGTGGTCAGTATTTGTTCATCTGCTTCATCTTTAATCTTTTAATTTCTAAAAGTATGACTGTTGACCGTTTGACCCGTTGACCGTTGACTGATGACCGTTGACCCGAGCAACTGCGATAAGTGGTCTTGTCGCAACTGCGATAAGTGGTCTTGTCCCAACTGCGATGAGTGGTCTTGTCCCAACTGCGATAAAAACGCAATAGCGATAAAAAGCCAATAGCGATAAAATTATCGAATTTCTTGTACAAGAAATCGAACTCAGATAGAAGAGGGTTTATCGCACTTCGAACTCAGATAGAAGAGGGTTTATCTGAATTGCTTTACAAGCAATATCGATAAAAAAGGGTTTTGACTTTTTGACCAAGAACTCCGGCGAGATTCCGGCCAAAATTTTCCGACTATATTTTCCGTCCGCCTTTTTGCTCACCCAGATCTGACCACTTTTTATCCGAAACACGAGCACAATTTGACCACAGATTCTGACCAAGTTTACCAGTTTTCCGACCACTTAACAACCAAAAATTTTCACGGGACCAGTTTTCCGACCATGTTTATCCGACCGTAAAATACTCACGGTATGATAAAAAACAGTCGCAAAAAACCATACGAATACACACAAAAAAGTTAAGATACTGTTATTAATACTTTTAGATAAGAAAAGTAGGACCAGTAAAAGTAGTAATAAAACAACATCAAAAAACAGTTCATATCCAAAAGTAAATACGATTTTGACAAGAAATAATCACGTAAATCAACCAAAACTAAAACCATGGCTTTGATACCAATTGATGGATCGTGTTTTGGTTAACATATTGTGAATCGGGAGGCCTTGGATGATGAAAGATCATCATCTCCATGGCAAAGGTTTAGTGAGAGAAAGTAGTAAAGAGATAGATATGGAAACTATGTGTTTATTGATAGATAATGAAAGGGAAAATTACACACAAGCTTCACCCTCCTAGTGAAGTCTAGGAGGGGTATTTATAGGGCCAAAACACATGACTTTACAATAATGACACTTTTAGTCCATGTGTTTGTGGCAAATAAGATAACTAATGTAATCACAAATATGTTGTCACATTTTGGTGCGAGAAGCATACCCAACATATACTTTCCTTTGTTTTTCATTATGAATGTGACATCTTTCGGCAACATCTTGGAGTAGGGTTTAAGGACTAATTTGGCAGCTTTTTTAAGGGTTTTTCAGCCCCCAAAACCTATGTTTCATTGAAGATAAGTTACTCGTTTAATCATTCAATATGTCTATGTGTTGTTTGATTAATTGTTTATCTTTTCTTCTCTTTAACATGCTAGCTTAAGTTTATTTGTGTTTGCTTAGATCTAATGAAGCCTAGTTGTTGAATGTTGATTTGTCGTCTCTTGTTTAGTTGATTGCTTCGCGTTGGGCTAAGAATACTGGCTGACCTCTTATATGTAACTAGCTTAAACGTCTTATAAACGCAACCGTAGAGTGCACTATTGGTTTTTCTCGTTGTATTTATTGCATGAATTGCGGCTTGTAGATCCTAGAAAACTTAATAGACTTTAAGGTTTTTAGGGGAGACTAAGATTCATAGAGTTGGGGACTTCGGCACCTCCCCACGACCGATATTAAAGAATACAGTGCTTCAACTAAAATAAGGACGTGACAATTCGACAGATCAATAGGAGATAAATAGGGAGTAATTGAATCTAAGTAAACACGCTTTTTCCTATTATAAGAAGTCACCACACTACTACAAAATGGGGCTAAAGCAACACTAAGTGTTGTATTAGGCCTAAAAAATGTTGCTTAATGCCTAGTGCAACACTTTTTTAAGTGTTGCCTTAGGCTCCGTTGCCTTAGGTCTAAAGCGACACTTTTGCCATAATGTGCAACACTTTTGTCAAAGTGTTGCTCGTGTTTACAAATGCAACACTTTCATATTGCAACACTTTTGATACTTATGTGCAACACTTCTTATTATACAACACCAACCAATAAAAACACTTCTACGCATCAAGTGCAACACTTTCCATCATCTATTACAACACTTCTTTTTCGTTTTAACAATACTAGTGCAACACTTTTTTTCACTAGAGGCAACACTAACTTTAGCTTTTCATACCGAATATTTGCTCAACAATATTCAAAAGCTACAAATATAGGCAATGTTTTAATTATACGTGGATACATAACTTGTTTCCATCAATGATATCATATTCCAAATACAAATTTGTCAAAAGTCAAGCTACCATAAAGTTCATAAACACAAAAGTCTGCACACTAAAATAATGGATAGTACTAAAATCTTCCTCGTCATGTATTCTCAAAAGACTTCCATTTGATAGTTGCAAATCTTGATTTCCGCCATATGCCATAATAAACCAACCTGTAAATATATAAGCAAAGAATAAAATTAGATTTTCTTACATTATGTGACACAAGATGTTATCAAACATTAAAGCTACTAAAGTCAATGATATCAATCCCTTAAAAGACCTGATAGAAATCCTATACTTAAAGAAACATGGTGGTGTATTCTGAAATAAGTATATAACATACCTTCTACCAAAAGAGATAAATCACTTATGTTAAAACCTTGCGAGCTACTTCAGGAGGTAGTTTTCTAGGATCTTTCGCACCGCATCTTCAATTAATTTGTCACGCTCGTTGGAAAGTTCCTTTCTCATCAATTCTAGTCTCTTTTCATTATCCTCCTTCAGCTCAACGATTTTCACTTCATAAACCTCTTCAAGCCTCCTGTTCCTATCATCATGTTGACCATTATCACCTTCTAAACCGGTTGTCAATATTTTTAACTCCCAACTCTCGTAATCTTTGTTGGTTCTCTTGTACCCTCAACATTTTACTCCTCTCATAATCGGTTATAATTTTTTTGGCACCTTGATTATGCATTCCTTTGTTTCCCATCACTAACTCTATAAAAGTCTAGCACCAACATTAAACAATATATTAATATGAGTCATATCATTTTTCAAGTAAGTGCATAGTTATTGAAAGATAACACTTATATCGTCGTTTTTTTTAATCTAAAAGCCATCGAAAGATAACACTTATACCATCCTTTATTAGAAATAACTAGATGTCGTAGTGTTGTTAAATGAAGCAAAAACGAAACATTAATACACATAAGCTGAGTAAGTTCATCCTTTTTGGGATGCCACTGATACATGTTCTGCACATAAACCATTCAAAGTGTTTTAATTAGAGGCTGTTTAAATTTACAAAGATAAAAGCTTATTGGGACACACATTAAAGCGTAACCACATCTGGTCCTTCTTCTCCCGTGGGACAGCGACCCATATTGGCCATGGTTCGATAAACCTAAATGATAAAATATCTATAATTAAGTTGCCACTTTTAAAACACTACAAAGTGATAAGCATATCGTCATTTATTAATAGCAATCCAAAACACCCACATAGAACATTGCAGTGCAAAGGAAATAATATGATAGAACATGATTAGCTAAATACAAACTACTAACTACTAGTCAGACTCATCTAGCTAAAAAATTTAAGCATAATTACCTTTAATAATAAGCAACAATCACTCGTTATAACACCTAACAATCAGTACCAAAGGCTCAATGTATTACCCAATATATAAACCGTATATCAAGATACTTCAAATCCAACAAAATAACTTAAAATGACAACAAACATTTACATAACATACACATATAAAGTCTTTATACACATAACTTGGAAGTTGGAACAAAAAGTTACAAGATAAGTAGTCAAAATCAACCGTTAAAGTAAAAATCATTAACAGAAAGTCAAAACTAGACCCCAAAAGTCAAAATTAGCACCAGGTTCTTAAAATAATGCCCAATGAAGTTACAAATCGAAATACATCAAGTACAACTAAATATTCCAAATGATGGCATACACTATATACACATATATAGCATCATTAAACATATAACGTTATACATCAAGTACAACTAAATATCCCAAATGATGGAACAATCACTCAAAAAATAGCATTAGAAGTTTCAGTATATGAAATTCTTCAATTTTAAATTGCTTACAACTATATAAAACCCACCAAGGAAGATGAGTGGTATTTCCATTGGTGTTGGAGATGATACTTACAGTGGTGGTAGGTGGTTGCTTCGGATGGTGGTAGGGTCCTTTTGGTTAGCGATAGGCGAGGGAGCAGTGGTGAGGGTGGTGATAGCGTCGAGAGGTTGTGAGAGAGGAGTGATGAGAGTTGGATGGAAAGTGAGATCTATATCTCAGATCTATGTTGATGTTTGGCAAAGTAAGGGGGAAAATGAAAGTTAGAAAATGAAAGTGAAAATTGTAAGCGGGGAAAACGAGATTTACTAGTAAGCGGGAAATTAAAAGTGAAAATTATTTAGTACAGTTTTTTTAAAACCATACCAAATAAATTAATTTTGTTACGGTTTCAAAATAAACCGTACCAAAGAAAAGTGTTTTTGTACGGTTTTATAAATAACCGTAGCAATTAATGAAAAGAAAAGTGTTTTGGTACGGTTTTATAAATAACCGTAGCAATTAATGATTTATTGGTATGGTTTTTTAAAAAACCGTACCAAATAATTTTTTTCTTGGATTTTGATACAGTTTTTGCTATAACCGTACCAAAATGGCGTACCAAAAAATAGTTTGTGTAGTAGTGAATAATACTAAAATTATTAATTAAAGCTTACTCAAATGAATAGTTATCATCCTTCTAGATTTTCTTTGTTGTAAAATGCAGTGTTTAGAAACCCGGCCGGTTCAACAGGTCGAATCGGGTCCAGCCAAAAAAGCGGGTTTTTAAAAACGAGTTAACCGATTAGACCCGCCGAGTTTTAAGTTGCCCGGTTCAACCCGGTTCTCGAAACCCGACCGGGTTTGGTTTTTTCCATTGTTTTTAATAGAAAACCGGGTTGATCCGGTGGTCGAACCGTGTTGACCCGGTGGTCGAAAAGGTTGAAAAAAATAGTTTTTTTTTAAATAAAAAATCGAGTTGGTCCGGCGGTCGAACCAGTTTAACCGGTAACCCGGTGACTCGACCGGGTCGATTAAACACCCGGTTTTCAAAACATTGGTCATATGTGATGTATTAATTCGTTTTTCCCAAATAAAAGCACACGTCGTAAGCAATTTAAACTATTGGTGTATTTTAACCTTTAACAAATGCAACATGAATTAAACATATTGTCTTTATATAAGAATTATTGCAAAACTTTTAGGAAAGTGTTGCATTACTTATTAAACATGTTGCCTTTAGCTAATAACATTTGCAACACTTAGAAAAAGTGTTGCTTTAGTTATTAGAATGCAACACTTCTCTTCTAAATGTTGCTTTATAACCATTGTTATTTAAAATGCAACATATTTTCAAAGTGTTGCTCTTTAAGTGTTGCATTATGCTTATTTTCTTGTAGTGCCAATTGTATTTTCTTTTCTTTTTAATTAGTTTATTTTAATTGAATTATTAGTTTTAGGTTAGTTGACTAGCAACTAATTCCGCCCACTCTTCTAAAACTCGAGATTTTTACTGCTTTCATAAAAATATAAAAAATACAAAAAGAATCATCCCTCACCTCTAGACCTATCTCGTCATACATCTTGACCTAACGACACTATTCTCCTAGAGAATGATCAATCCCCCGGATTTACCTATACTACACTACAGCGATTAGGTACACTGCCTAGAGGATTGTAAAACTTTGTTTCGAGGTCTTGCAAATCTCGCATCAAACTCATCCATTTTTAGACCGTGTTGTGTATATTGTCCAAGGATTCCGAGGAGTTCGTTGAATTGTTCCATGACAGGCCTTGAGTCGACCATCTTGTAATTATTGAAATTACTTATAAGGAACTTCTTACTAGAAGCATCCTCTGCCATGTACTTGGATTCAAGAGAATGCCACAACTCCTTTGCAGATTCCATATTCTGATAGATATCAAATAAGGGATCAGACATACCGTTTAGTATGTGTCCTCTGCAGATGTAGTCGTTGTTCTCCCACTTCGATCTGTGTCTAACTGCTTCCATCGTATCATCCTCCAATAACTCTGGAATAGTAGTAGACAGAACATACACAACCTTTAATATTGTCAAAAGGAAGTGCATCTTTTTCTGCCAGCGTCTAAAATCACGCCCTTCAAACTTATCGAGTTTCCAAAAGTTCGTAGTCATCTCCTTCACAGTATTTCCTCCAGCCATGATTATCACATAATACTTTATACGTTTTTAGAAAATTGGGTTAGGGTGATGATAATCTTGGATATCTTCATGAATCGTGTAAGTTCACTTTCCGTATAAAGTATTTCGACCCTATTGGTGCCTGGTTATCATGAAATCCTTATCGGGATAATTCGAGAAGAACACTTTGTTTCTAGGCACAAGAGAACAAAGCAAGACAAAGAGAATTGTGTGAATTCGTATATTAGAATGAGACCAGTGAACCTGTTAATAAACAGATTCTATAAGAGAATTATGGGCAGTTAAAGTTGGTAATAAAACAAAGTCACAAATGTTTTCCAACAGTCACATCCGTTGGAAAAAAGGAGGGTAAAAAATGGGTAAGACATTTGGAGCACCAAAACCCCAGCAAGGGGCTCTGCCCCTTGACCCCGCAAGGGGCGCTGCCCCTTGACCCTTCAAGGGGGCGCAACCCCTTTGACCCTGCGTCTTTGTCGTGGTGGAAACTGTTGTGCCAACATGAAATAGGTCTCGTTATGTTTTGATGATGACAAATAAACCTTCGCAACACATAAAATCACAAACTTTAGCAAAAAACCAAACGACCCAAGGTCTGGGTCTGGCGCGCTGCCAGCGCTCCGATACGCCAGCAGCGCGCCAGGTTCTGTCTTGGGTCGTCAAGGTTTTTGAAAGTCGGCTTTTCCCTACCCGACAAGTGTGGATCTTTCAATACATGTATGAATATGTTATGTGCTTCATTGGGAACACTCAAAACGAGTTTTAGAATTAGAGGGATCTAAATTTACAACCTCCCATTTCTGGCAAAACGCCAACTCAAGTATTTTGATAAACGCCTCTAGCCAAGGCTTTTCTAAACCTAGGGAACTTATATATTTCACGTGACATCAAGTGAAAGTATTCATATAACCATAATCCGTGTTTACGTCTTCTCTAATCACGTAACGGGTTTACTCTCTTATTGGTCAAACTAAGTCAAAGGTCCCTTTGCGTAAATGCATCCTTTCCTGTTATGGGATATGCTTTTCAATGATGCAAAGCACTTAGCTTGTTTGCATCAAGGTGATTATTGATTACGTCGAGTCGTGGAAATTCACGTATTATGAGATTATGAATTCTTGACGTTGAGTTACTTGAAACTATAAGTAGCATTTGATTTTCTCATCCAACACATAACCCATAATCATCTTTGTCAACTCTTTTCTTTCTTATATGACAAAATGATTAAGCCTTAATCAATCCTTTGATTAATCTCTACACCAAACTAATCCTCCTACCATTTCAAATTCCTCCCAAATCTTATCCACAACATTCCCTAATATTCCTTGTACTTGCATGTACTTCTTGTCCCCTACATTCCCACACCATATCTTCCAAACCTTCTCTTTACCACATTCCAATCCAACAACTAGGATTTCACCACCTCATCATCTTCTTCATCCAACAATTTATTTCAAAACAAATAAACCTTCCTCACAAACCACCTCACTTCTCATCGCCAACATTCAAAATTCAAATTTTGAATCCAAGGAAAAGGCTCCCCATCACTTCAACATCATCTCCTTACAACTCACTCTCTTACACTCTCATCCTCATTTTCAAATTCAAAATACACACACTTCCCTCACAACCCTTTCCTTCCCTCACACACTAGCCAACTCATTTCATCACATGCTTATTTCAAATTTGAATCTCTCACATAGGCTCCCCATCACATCTATTTCACATCCAATCCAACTCACACACAACCTTATCTCCTCACTCTCCTCTCACACTTCAAATTCAAATTTGAATTTCAAACCAAGGCTCCTTTCCATCACATCACTCTAACTCATCCAAATTCATCTCAACCCGTCATCTCACCCTCCTCTCCAAGTTTAGCATATCCTTCGAATATTCCCTTCTTAACTCAACCATGCTTACTCATCCAACTCAACCATGGTTCTCTCTTAACCCAACCTCACTCTATCACTTCCCTCTCACAGATTTGAATTTCAAATTCAAATCTTTCCTCTCTCTCTATCTCAAACATACACACTTTCTTTCCAAGCAAAGGAATATACCTTGGCATATTCTTTCTCTCTTTTCTATGCCATGTGAGGAATACCCAAACTACCCTATCCAATTATCCCTTATATTCTTCTCTCTTTGATAATTGGTTTCACTTAAACACTTCACAAAACATTTTTACAAAATAGCTATTTGAGTTGGTAGACCTTGAGGATGAATAATGTAAAGGTCTAAATGTGTTAAGTACAATTGGGGATTTAGCAAGGTTGGGTATGTAAAAGACCAAACCCAAAAGAAAAACACTAGACATACTGGCGCGTCGCTGGTGCTCCGACACGCCAACAGCGCGCCAGACTCTGAAGTTGTTTTCTCACTTTGGGTCTTGGCCTATAAATACCCCACCTTGGCTCTTGTATTCCTCACCCCTTGCCATTATTCTTTCTCTCTAAATTCTTTTCTCTCAATCCTCTAATTCTATCTTGTGTTCTTATTCTTTCAAATAACATTATTTGAAAGAACACATCTCCTTGCAAGGGAAGAATCACAAGAACCTAATCCACTCTTGTGATTGTGTCAAGGGTCTTCTTATCTATACCCTTTCTATTACAATCGAGTCTCTAGGTTAGGTTAGGGCTTGATTGAACAATCAAACATTTATTCATTTGATTTGGTTGTAAGGGAAGTCTTGTGTCGAGGTGACCAATCCTAGATCATTGGGGATCTAGTTGGGGTTTGATACTTCCGGTGGGAAGTCTTTGTGGTCTTAGTGGGAAGTCGAATCATGAGATTCTTTTGGGTGGTTTCTGAGGGCGGAATACCGTTGGGAGTAGCTCTTCTTTGTGAGCGTCGATCTTAGTGCATGTCGGTGGAGTGAAGTTGTAACGGTTTATAGTCCACCGAAAGGATTATACTTAGTGAATAGTATCAGTGTCGTGGATTCGCAACTGGACGTACGGATGGTATAAACCCCCCATCCCGAACCAGTATATATCGTGGTGTTCTTTACTTGCTTTATATACAAAGGTTGTACTTGTGATTGAGCTTGTTGTTACACAATCACAAACTTGTCTTTGAGGCTTGAAAGTTTTTAAACATATAAAAGGCCGAAAAGACCGTATTCACCCCCCTCTACGGTTCTACAATTGGTATCAGAGAGGTATACACAAGTTTTCAAGTGTTAAAACCTTCACCTGAAGGCGTTTTAAAGTCAAAACTTCTTTTCCAAAAGATTTGAAATCCTTAAGTCAACTTTTGGAAAGGTAGAGTATTTGATCCATGGCTCAAGAGAACCTAATGCTCTTTGGGGAGAATACGATTGATTATGAAGACCTATGTAAGAAGAATCCGAAGATTCATTTTGAAGACACTTGGAGCTATAGCAATGATGATGATAATGAAGAAAGAAACGAATCATGTCTTATGGCGTTTAAATCTCAAGAGGTACATCTAAAACCCTTTAGTTCAAATAAAACATTAAATGCTAATGACATACAAAATGATAATTTTGAACTTACAGAAATAAATAATGATTGGATTAAAGAGATAAAAGCTTTACTTAGAGACAAATGTATTTTACAACAAGAAACAAACAAACTCTCTAGTAGAGCAAAAGAGCTTGAACTTGCAATTAAGAACATCAAAACCAAAGAGGTGGTTGAACCATGCTTAAGTTATGAAAAACTTACACATGTGTTTGACTCTTTGAATAATGATATATCTAAACTTCAAGATGAAGCTATCAGTTTTTCAAAATTTAAGAAAAATTGCATCAATTTAGAAAATGAATCTTTGCCCCAAGATAAGGAAGATATTAGATGTTTTAAAACAGTAAAAATCACTTCCAAAAGTTTAGAGAAACCAAAAGTGTTCACTAAAGAAAATCAAAATAAGAAACCGGGAACTTCAAGACCTGACGCGCTGGCTGACGCGCCGACACACCAGCAGCGCGCCAGGCTCTGTAATAAAAATGACGATTTATCTTGTTTTCGTTCTAAACCTATAATTCCTCAAACACATGTGTCGAATTCTTATGGTATTCAAGTACAAACTTTAATTGTTAAAGACATGAAACAATTTTACAAACCAATTACACATGATGGACATTGTTGATCCCAAACACAGATCGATTGAGCTTGTATTAGAAACTTTGAAGAATGTCAAAGAGTATGCGGAATCTACTCTTGAACACTTAGAAGAATATCAATGTAACAGTAAACGATGAAACAGTAAACTGTATTGAACACAATATCACCAAAATGCTTCAATATTATTAGCTCAATAATACGAGTACTCTATGTAGTACTAGGGTTTACAACCTTGAAGCTATATCAAAAAATACGTCTAAAACATCTAAACCTATGACCTCCTTTTATAGACTAAGGAGTCCTTTACAAGATAACTACAAATCTTCTAGAATATACAGATAAGTCTAAACATATAGAATATACACAGAATATCTTCTAAACTTATCACATTACACGTCTTTATCCCATAGCAGTATCAATCTTCATCAACAATCTTCAGCAGTACAAAGTTAGTCTAATAGTACTAAATTTTACTCTAGCAGTACAAACTTGATTAGTACTGTTGGTTGTAATCTTCAGCAGTTTCATCTTTGGCTTGACAGTACTAACTTAGCTTGGCAGTACTAAGTGTGTAGACTTGTAATTCCCAACAATCCTCCCCTAAACTTGTGATTTACCTCCAAATCATCAAGTTTCTTGAATTACATCTTTGACCTTGAGAGGATTCTTCCAAACACTTCATCTTCTCTTCAGCCTGCATGAAGATCTTTCTTAGCAATTCCCTTGCCATCTCAGTCTCTTCTTCCACTGTTAATTTTACAGATAACATCATAGTTAAAGCACCTTTTGACAATGGGTAATCCTTCTCCACTAGCATATATATATATATATATCAACTCCAGCTTTTGTAGACACATGGTGAACTCCACATGTATCAAATAACCTCTTCAATTCCACCCATAGCATTCTTTCTTTGTTGTCTGTTGGTTCTGCTGAGCTGAATTTTTCTTTGACCAAACTCCATAGCTTCACCAGATCTTCTCTGTCAAATGCCTTGAGCATATCATCAAAGTGTTGATATATCTCAGTATGATCTCCAACCCTGATGATCTTCCAACTCTTTATCCTCCCATCTTCTTGAACTTCCCAATCAATAATAGGATACTTAGCCTGTAGGGCTTCCACATTCATTCCTTCTTCAGGAATAACAATCATCATTTGTTGAAGCTGTTCTTCAGTCAATTCTTCTTCTTCTTCTTGTTCTTCAGCCGAAGGTAGATCTTCACTGATTTTTTGCTTCTTAGAAGATTCTGATTCCAAAGAAATTCCAGCTCTTTTTCTTCTATGTTCTTCTTCTTCTGTATCCATATGGATAAAAGCTTGAACTTTCTTGTAGGCCTTGCTATATAGATCTGCAATCTCTTCATATGGTCTGCCTTTTAGTTGACTAATAGTCCAACGATCTTTATTTTTCAGATATTCCTTCATATACTTCATCATCTCTGCTTGAGTTGGAGGTTTGTTCTTCCTAGCAGCAGCTTTCTTTGCACTCTGACTCTTTCTAATAACTTCAAGCTGATCATTCAAGGCATTTTCTCTTTCTTCTGCATTGATGGTTGCTCTGTCTTCTTCATAAATCTTCTGAGATAACAACCCATCTTCTTCTTCTTGTGTTGATCTTTCTGCATCTTTACTTTCAACAATTTCTTTTGCAAGCCTTTGGTCTTCAAGAAACTGTGCAATCTTCTGTTCTTCCACCAATCTAGCTTGTTCTTCATCATGAACCCTTTGAGCAATATCTGCATCAAAACTTATCTGAGCTTGAACTCTCTCTTTGACCTTCTTTGGTTACTCAGACTCGATCTTGATGCTCTTTCCCTTATCTGCAGCACTGGCCGTACTAACTGATGCATCAGCAGTACTAATAGATACACTGGCAGTACTAACATCTTCTTGAGCTGTAGGAGCAGTATCAACACCTGTTTCACCCATACCAGTATCAAGTCTCCCCTGAATGTCTGCATCTTCTTCTACCAGTGTGATGTTTGGATCTTCATTTATTTCAGCAATTTTCCTCCCCTTTTTGGAAGGATCCTCCAAATCATCATCTGAATCTTCTTCTGAACTGTCAGACTCCACAATGTTTGCCCTCCTTTTTGCTTTACTGGCCTTGAGTTTTTGCTGCAACTTCTTCACTTTCCGAATCAACTTGGTATAAGCAACACCATAAAGTTTCTTTGTCTCTTTCAATTCTTTCTCCAAGCCAGTGACCCTTGCTGTCAGTTGTGTACAAATTTCCATAAATTCTTTGAGTGTTAGATTGCCCTCATCACTTCCAAGTGTGTTAACTCTTGGGAGAGGTGAATCATGGGGCATGTCCCCCATTGTATCTTGGTGGATGGGGTTTCCATCATCTGAATCAAGCTCATGAGAACTTGACTCATTAGATGTTGCCATGGGTTGGGTCTTATCAATGTTACCACTGGCCTGCCCAGCTTCTAAGCGAGAGGCAGTAGTGGTAGCCCTCACCATTCTTTCAGTGACAGCCTCATCTGCTACATTGGGATAAGTAGGAGATCTGGGCTGAGGAACTACTGATTCTTTTCTGATTATCCTCTTATATGTTTGAATGATTTGTGGTTGTGAGGAATATGGAGCACTGATGGGTGTGTGACGGGACTCAACTGGGAGAGTTGATCCTTCACCCTGAATATTTTTGTAGCAACCTGTAAAATTTCCCAGTAATTTGTAAATGTTAATCAAGTATTAATCTATCATTACGGTTCATCTAACCATTTTTACGAGCAAAATTAAATTTTTTTGTTTATTATACTACCATAAATCAAACGTTGTTACGTGATTCACAATACTTTGGAACGAGCTCACACACGCACCACGACGATCCAATACACGAATAAAAACCAAACGGATCCGTATTACTTATTTCTCAGCCCAACAGGCTAACCAAGCCCACTACTATTCAAGCCCATAATTCATTTTTCTTTTATTCCATACGAGCCAACCCTCATTCTCTTGGCCTTGATATTTTGATTATTTGACACACAAGCCATGCCACATTTTATATGGTTCGAATCACCACACTTCAAGGATTCATGAATGACAAGCCATACTATTTGATTCAAGCGTTTACTATTAAAACGAACCTCAAAGCTAGCTCCATTCGACACATGAACAAACACATTCGAGTGTTAATCCAAATCAACAAAACCTATATTTACCTAAGACATTTGATCGAGACCTACTCAAGAGTTTTATAAACCTCACCACATGTTCCTTAAATTATTTGGTCACGTTACAAGTCGTATGGACTATAAGCATGTCGAAGCATATATTGAACAAGCCACTTGATTTTCCTTTCTCTAAACCGAAGCTCACTCACACACACCTCTCTTAATTAGAAACACTCAAGTGCCTAGCCTATTTTGATTCCCCAATCCCTTATCTAATCCTTTCGGCATCACTTCATCCCAACTTGTGTGTATAATATAAACTATATACTAGTTCCATGCATATCACTATATACGTATACTATCACACACTCATTCATTCACAAACAAATATCACACAAATATTTCCTAAGTGTTTTCTCTCTAACCGAGTCCATTCAAGAAGCAAGAGCCAAGTTCCTAGGTGTTCATTCCATTTTCCAACTCGTAAACCATTGATCTCGATTCTTTCGTGGGTGTTTAGACGAGCTACGTGCAAAACCCTTGATCCCTAGTCTTATTTCGACGCCCTCACCACCCTTTGTTGGTGTAGTAAGTCACTCGACACCTTTTCTATACATACATATGATTTTCATAAGTTCATGCACACTTATATTTCATTCGTATCATTTACTAGCTTTCTATTTATATTTTCGATCTCTCGTTATTCATTTTAGGTATAAATTTGACCTCCTATATCTATGGATGGCTATACATGAAGTGGAATAATCATTCGAATCGAATAACAACATTTAATAAGCTTTCGAGGCCCATTTTGTAACCATGTTGAATATCGAACGTAATAAAGTCATATAATCATATTGGACCACTTGATGTTGTCGACTAGAAAATGATCCATAAAATCATTTTTAAACGTGTAACCTATCGAACTAACAACTCAACCCATTTCTCCATAACCTAAACTAATAAGCAGTATCAATAAGCTCCCTTGATAAGCTCATGAAATACCTTATCGAGCCTATAAGCTAAGACCCTCGAAACAGTTTTAAATCCTTAAAGGTTATCGAGTGGGCCTTAAAGCCTACTAAGCTCAAAATAAGCACTTCGCTAATAAGCAGTCCATAAGCAGATTTGATAAGTTAAAAGTAACATATTTTGAGCCCATAATCAAGCCCAATCGATTCGAAACCCATTGGACCCTTAAAACCTTAACGGGCCTGTTTTAATTTCCTTAAAGCCAAATAACTTAAAAATAAGCTATTTTATAAACTTAAATAAGCTGTTTGAGACTTATGTAATTCTCGGAAATGTTAAAATCTAAGATTTGTGATTTTTGGACTATAAATGCAAATATTATGCAAATCGGGTTAAAAGTGTAAACTTTCACATAAATTAGTGTCAAACTGTCATTCTGATAAATTAAGGGTAGAAAGTGAATATACAGTAACCAGGAGTGTTAAAATGTCATATTTCAATAATATGGACCAAAAATGTAAATATAATATAACCTTGGACTAAAAATGTAAAAGATTCACCGTTAGGGTTAAAAGTGTAAATTTCATATAACTTGGAGGATCTTTCAGTAACTTTATTCCTATATATATTCCCACTAATATTTTATACATTTTTATCATAAAAAGGCATTTATACATTTCGTAAGATTTATTTAAAGACGATACGCATATATATATATTTATATAACGAAACTTTTCACTATAACATAACTTATCATCCACCAACTTTTGAAGAGACGATATCTACGGATTCAATAAACATAAAAACAAGATAATATTATATATAATATTATTTTTGAACTTTAAGCATTTTATGCATATCAACCATCCTGATTACAAACTATTTCGTTATCCAATACTACTTCCACAATCATTATTCACATTAAGCCAAGCTTAAACTATCGAAATCTCAGACTTCCCTATTATTCAGGTCGTGTGTTGGAGCCGTTCTCATATTACATTTGACGTCACATTATCTTTGTCAACTACAGCCGAGGTGAGCTCATAGTCCCACTTTTATCTTTTATATTTTCAACTCTTGGGGAGATATATGCTACAAAACAGAACACAAGTATTTTCTGTATGCTATACCTGATTGATATTGCTTAAGTTACCACTATTGCCAAAAGTCCCTCACATCATGAACCATTAATCACTTGCGAGTGAACGCGAATATAGTGAATAGATGTAAAACCCTAAATTCTGACTACCTAAATTTTTTATTTTTATTTTTCGTCTAATTTAAAATTTTCCTAAGTTAAAGATACGATTAATTATAGAACCGAAATTAACTAAACGAATAAACCGTAAATCCAAATAATTAAAACTAAACTATACAATTGAATTTTGAACATATTTGAAGCTCAAATATCTTTGTAACATAAAATATATTAATTGCGTTAAACGAATAATTGTTTTGGGCCGTTTTTCTTTGAGACGCAAACAATAAACAATCAAAGGCCATGAACGCTTAAGCCCACAAACCCACTCAGCCCTTTTGGCCCAATTTGAAACCCACAAGAGTAAAATAGAGGACCGGCTTTTCTTTTTCTCCTCTCCATTTCAATCATCGAACAAAAAAAAAAATGAAAGAAACCCTAATGACCAAATCTGGCCGCCACCCCTTGTTTCTCCATTTTTCCGATCAATCAAGCAGCAAGAAGGAGGTGTTATTGTGGTTCCTAAACGTGCATTACCCTCTTGATCGTGTGGATTCTTGATCAGGTGTTTAGGGCTGTTCGAAGGAGGGTGTTAGGACACCATTCGGATGCCATTTTCTTCCTGCCATTCGATCAGTTGTGAGGCCAATAAGGAGGTTCTTGTGTGCTCAAATTGGTGGTGTTATCATGATGCTACAACAGTTCGTAGTGGTGTTATTGATCGTGGGTTAAGAGGTCGTTCGAAAGGAGCTTTGGCTAGGTATATTCGGCTGGAAACTTTGTGAATCAATCCTTGCCCTTTGTCCTTCTTATCGCGCAGCAAGGGTATTTGTACCATCCTTGTTCTTCTTGTTTAATTTTGATTCACATGTGATGATCTTGTCGAATTGTATACACACAATCATAAGAGAATGCTATAAGAAGATCATAACATAACCACATAAAATAACGACCTATGAAAACCCTAATGTAATCGAGATGTTGTTATTGTTTTGATTCGGATGACTATGTACTGGTTTAGACCACCTAGGGGTCGACCTATATATGTTATAAACTCAATAATATTCGTTTGTATCAAGAAATAAAATCATAAAAAGAAAACCCTAAGAGAATACATGATTCTGTGAATAACTGCTATTGACCTGGAATTTTGTCCGACTTTAACCGGCTGTAACTAATTGATGTGAACGTATATTTTGGTGTTTTAAGAGTCTAAAACTAAGTTCAATGAAATGGCTACCTGGGAAAATTTAGTTTGAAATTTTTAGAGGCGTGGAAGGTTACTTTTTGATTTTTAGAAAATCATGTGTCTGGTCGTATTTTTAAGTCTGGAAAATCAGTCCGGGTTTTTGAATTTTAATTTCCAAACCATATTGAATTAGAAGGAGCCCTTTGAACTGGATAATATTTGGGATGTATACTAGTAGCTTGAATGTTTATAGAATTTTGTGAATTTTTCTGAAGGGGTAATGAAGTGGTAACTTATCGGGTGTTCCATCAGACATGTTTCTGGGACTGGTTGTAAAAGTGGATTTTTCATTCATACCAAAACTAATTAATAAAATCTGGAAAAATTAGGGTAAATACTAGGAATATTGAAGAAGCTCTGTGAATTTTTGTAGATTTTATTTCGGAGTTCTACTCTAATTTTTGAATTATTTAAAACAGGTCCAGAACTTACTTAGAACCTGAAAAGTGTATTTTGTTATTTAAAAAGTGTTAAGTGTTTATATTCAAACATTAGAGGGTCTATGTTGTTATTTGATAATACTAAAGGACTAAACTTGTAGAAACCTGTAAGTTTTCAATAATTACACCTTATACCCTAACCTTATAATAGTTGCACAATTGGTCCTTAAACTTATCCTAAACACTTAATAAACCTTTGAATGTATGACACTACCATAATAACCGTATGAACCCTGAAGTACTTAAAATGGAGAAGTAAATTAAGTAGTAATATGAGTTAGAATCACTTGTAATTCCGTCTGCTATTCCTTAGGTGTGAAGAAGGAAAGGTCCTGATCCTTTCTGTGACGTCTATTTTCTGATTCGTGTTTGCTTCTAAAATAAGGTACGGATATTCTGACCTTCTCTGTAAGGTTTCTTATGGTCTCTGTTCTGATCTGTTTAGTCTCTGATTCGATACCTTTGCTATGATCCGTTTCGTATTGACCTATGATATGAACCTAAACCTTGAAAACCTTTTTAGCTCTGACCTGAGAATGATTTGAGAAAAAGTTATTTTAAAGGATGTTTGCAAATATGATACAATACTTTTAATGGGCATTTTACTAACTTTGATAAAAACCATATTTAAAAGACTATCTTTATGAAAGACCGTTTTGAAAGATCGTTTTATGAAAACTACTCTGAAGGATTATTGTTATAAAAATCATTATTAAAAGATTGTTTTAAATGGACTCTTAATTAGAAACCTTTTTCTTTTAAATGAACCGTTACTATGGAACTTTGATTTTGACCTTCTGATATTGACCTTCTGATGTTGACCTTATGATATTGACCTTCTGATGTTGACCTTCTGATATTGACCTTCTGATATTGAATCTTGTGATATGACACGCCGATCTGATATGATATCTGACTCTTAGTTTGATACCCGAGCCAAATTTGTGACCCTAGCCATGAAGGTAACATGGCCGTGTCTGTGATGCACCACTGGCATGACTAGTGTGTAGCCCTAGTGATTTGGTTACACCGTCCCTTTGATTTGGTCTGCATGTGATTGGGTAGGGGCGTATGGATGCATCCTAGATCTGTTCTGTTTAGTGGATTTAACTATATATGATATGATTTCTGTTCTGGTGACTGGTACTGTGTGCAATACATGCCTTTCACATATTTCTGGGAGCTAGCTACTCCATTTTGAAGAATGAGGACACCCCTCATATTATCTGATTATCTGAGAGGTCTCCCCTCTATATGATTATGAAGATTTATGGTTACGATATGATATGATCTGTTTCTGGGCTCGTGGTGGATGACTATCCCTTTCCTTTTCCCTTATACTTATTCTTTGACTTATCCCTTAAACCATATTACATCTGTTTGACCTTTGTTTCTGTTATTCTGTATTTTTCGCTATTTCTGTTTATTATCGTTATATCTGTTCACTGGGCTTTTTAAGCTCAGCCGCACGTTTTCTTTTCGTGTGCGGCAGGTTATAAGCAGGACGACGGGTTTTGGGTATGAGTGAAGAGACTTTTGGACTTAGAAGACCTTGATAGTTATTCTGAAGTAGAAGTCATTAGAAGGATTGCATTTGCAGACTTAGTAGTTAGTTTTGTTTCATTTTTTTAACCTTATAATGTTAGTATTTCATTTGTAACCTTTGACATTTTATTGTATTACTATTGAAGTATGCTTTGTTTGATCTGATATGAAACCATTAACGTGACATTTTTACCCTTGTCGGGTTGGGGTGCTACAATAGATCTATTGGAGGCTGACTGCCTATTTGAACTAGCCGGAAGATGGCCTTAGTTGCTAGCCGGACTAGTCAAATGCACTTTATTTGAAGGAAATAGGAAGATGGCAATCTCCTACACGAGGGCCACATACTTACACCATTTCGGTGGTGTATTCATATCATTTCGGTGATACTCGTTAAGGTTTGCGTGTCATGAGACTTAGGGCAATATATCGAATTGCAATATTACTGTTTCCACTATGATTGTGTTTCTATGCAATTATACAAATTGAGACTTGTGTTCAAACTGATTACTATATACAAACACTATGGATTCACTCAACAATTTTTTTGACTTTTTAGCATGTTTATCTCAGGTAATTAACGGAGCATTCGAGGCACGGAGTGGGCAAATAAACTGATGGTTTTTGGTGTCAAATAAATTCTATCATTCATTTCAAACTATCATATCTTTTGGGAGATATTAAACATTGGAATCCTTTTTGTACTTGAATTATTAAGTGAATGATAATAACTTTCAAAACGTTTCTTTTGAGTCATTTTCTATGATTATAACTGTGATCCTTCCAGTAATACCCCAATTAGTCTTCCGCTGTTAAGTTGAAATTTAGGGGGTGTTACAGATTGGCATCAGAGCCATGGTTATAGAGAACCGAGTGTATTTTAAACACTGGACTATAACTATGCTTTCAAAATGGACCATTTTACACCATACCACCTTACGCCCTCCGTGCCTACATATTTACAACACCGTGTATAGAGTGTTGCTTAACAGATTATTTCATATCAACTTTTATATACTTGATTCTATATTGATGACTTACATTTACTACTTCCGGGGTTATTACAGTACCATGTCTTCAGCTTCTCACCTTAGCACCTTACCATCTGACGTGGAGTCCGAGGATACTCTATCGTCCATCACCTCACCAGTATTTCCTAGTACCTCGACTACTACAGTGTCGAATGTCGCATCGGACGAAACGGAGCCCTTTGAGGAGGGTGAAGTTGTTCCTACCCCACCCATGACACCTGTTCCACCAGGTAACCCAAACTCACCCCTATCAGAGGACCCTTACGTGCAAGCTAGACGGGCATATATTTCACTACCTCTCTCAAAGAACCTTCCAGCTTTCCTACCTACACCCCACTATCATATGATCAGTACATGCAGTCGCAGCAGTGGCTACCTGCATCTGAGGCAGAGACTCCTCTACCTACACCACCACCCCCACCTGCATCGGTATTCCGGCGCAGACGAGTCAGAATCCTACAACCATATGAGCCTGATCCTTTTATGAGACCATTCAGGAGCCACCCAAATGGTCCCATCAGGATGCACACTCCTCGCAAGAGGGTACGATTACCAGTGGTTCCGATTATACCACCATCACCACCTCTATCCCCAACATCACCATTAGATATGATCAGGATGACACCACCATTATCTCCTGAGCACTCCATGCCACCACTACTATCATTACCCCCTCCACCTTCAGTCAGACCCGACTACCTGTTTAACCTACTTACTCAGTCATACCCGTTTTCATCATTGGGTGCCGACACCTGAAGAGGACTTACCCCCTCAAAACCGGGCCCGCATAGCAAATCCTAGTGATTCATCTTCCTCATCATTACTGTTCCCTCCAGGCTTTACCCCTCCAGCTCGATTCTTCGAGACTAGGGAGAGCTCCAGGGCATTAGCTACCCGTACACCTACTCCCTCCACTATCATGACGCGACTGGAGCGTCATGAGGAGCAGATTGACACGCTATTGAGCTTCGTTGATAGGGTATCCCTCGACCGCCCCGAGACGGTCAATGGCACTATACATGACCTCATGACAGAGAGGATGGACCTACAGGATGGTTTGACGAGGATTCAGACAGAGATGGTTAAGACACGCTCTCAGATGACGGTCTTTCAGCGGGAAAGACAGAGACAGATCGAAGAGGTTCTGCAAGCTCGCCGCAGGGCCGCTACACTAGAGAGCCTCATCGAGGACATGCAGGTCAGGTAGCAGGCAGATATACAGAGACTTCTGGACCAGACCACAACGAGACATCCAATAGTTAGACATATAGTACATCAGTTATAGTTTTGAGGCATCTTAGCCTGCCGCATGTGGCATTAATAAAGGACCTTGTATCGTTTTGTTTTGTAACACAACTGATCAAGTTATTAATATATGTTGTTGGTTATGGATTTACTATATATTGATGTTGATTTATGTTGCCGTGGTTGTTCATGTGTATTGTGATTGTATTTAGACATGTCGTGATGTTATTTATGATTGTTATGGTTCTTTGTATGTTATAACTGGGCTATAATCATAGACTTTTAATAATGAAAATTTTGGAAGAAACTTGATGAATGTAGAGAAAGTTGCTGAACTTCAGCCTTTGTAGATGATGAATCAGTTTGTTCCTTAGCAATCCTATAACAAGAGTTGATCATTTATTTACGATAATACCCAGACATGTCATGATTTTATGATTCTCAGTTGGTTGTGATTTCACATTATGACAGTATTGTTAGGACTTGTATGCAATTACCTTGTGTTGGGTCCTTCAGTACCCAAGAGTCGTTAAAACAAGATTTGAATACAAATTAAGCTAAGTGTAAATTTAACCGAAAATATTCTAAGTCACTGAGTGAACAGTCACTCAGTGAGTTACCTTCAAGATGCTCAGGACGAGTCTAAGAAGAAAGATTCACCACACAGTGAGGCGGTACTCACTGAAGTGTTACTTGAGACGAAGAAGAAGGTAATAGATCAGTGAGCGTTAGACAAGAGCTCACTGAACCCCAAGTCTCCTCAACAACAATAACTGAAGACTGAAGACAAATGACTGAAGAACCTAAAGCCTGAATAAAAGGCGGGATAATGAGGGAAGGTTTTAAGAAGATAAGAACAAGTCTTATCTGGGTCAGACAAACCATCCCTCAAGTGGCTAAAAGTCGAAGAAGTGTAAGGTCTGACACTCGAAGACTTTTTGGCGCAATCCCATTGGTTCTTGGAAATGACAACTACTGTTGTAGTTGTCAGACACGCTTCCTATTTGTTTATCTAGTTTTAATCTTTAGTACTCTTAACATGTTTGCCTATAAATAGCAAACGGATAGGAGAAAAGTGGGTAAGGTATTCTTGTGCAATTAAAGCTTAGACTTTCACAAATACCCCTTTTCTCCTACAAAGAGTAACGTATCCCTGAGATAGCTCAGTGGGTCGAATTGTTACCACTTAAAGCATTGCTTAAGTTTAGATAGGAGACACCATACCTTGTCTATTCAATCCCAAGTGTTTGTTCCGCAAAACGCTTGGGTAATAGATTCTTTGATTCATTTCTAATAAGAATTTAAACGTTGAAAATACTTGTGTGTTTTTATATTTACGTTTTATTAACTGTTAGAATTAATCAATACATTGTATTAGTCATAAACACAAAAAGATTAACTTTCTAGTTAACTCTAAGTGTGTTAAGGGAACAACAAGTGGTATCAGAGCCTCTGGTTTATAAAATCTTTCAAAATTAACCAAGAGTGCTCAAGGTTTTTAAAACCAAGATCCTACTATGACTGATGCAAATGTACCCCAGCTAGTCGACAAAAAGGGTGGAAGCTTTTCAGCTGTTGCCCCACGACTTAAAGCTGGTAAATTTAGCAAGTGGAAAAAGCGAATGCTTTGCTACTTGACTGGTATGGAACCATACTACATCTCTTGTGTCAAAGATGGTCCCTATGTCCCAAAGACTGCTGAAGGGCTAAACAAGCCTGAGGCTCAATGGACCATTGATGAGAGGAGGGTGGTCAATCAAGACCAACGCCAGAAAAGCATCATTATATCATGTCTTCCTGACGATATAATGGAATCAGTCATCAACTGTTCAACAGCCAAGCAAACTTGGGATGACTTGGTCAATAGCTTTGAGGGTCCCTCAGATACCAAGGAAAACAGGGTCATGGACCTGAAACTTGAGTATAATACTTTCAGAGCAAAAGACTCTGAAAGTCTCTCACAGACTTATACCAGATACAAGACTTTGATAAATGAACTATCAAATGATGGTGTAGTGTTGTCTAAGGATGAGACAAATGTTGGCTTTGCCAACAGTCTCCCTGAGAAGTGGCTAAACTTCTCACAAGGCCTGAGGAATGCTAATCACATTCAGACTCTTGAGCTCCCTGAGATTTATGGGAAATTTGTCTATGAAGACAACTTAATCTCAAGGAGATACCCTGACTCAAAAGCTCTTGAGTCCAAAAAGGCCTTGACCTCCACACCCATATCAACTGCCTTTTATACTAATGGTGTTGTGCAGGATTTCCAAGAGGATTCTGAGGATGAAATTGATGAAAGGACTAGTGATGAGTACCTAAAAGATTTAAACTTGGAATTCCAAGAGAGGGCACTCCTTGCTAGTTCAAAACATTTCATCAAAAGAAACTAGTCCAACTTTTCTAAAGGAAAAGCAAATGAAACCACTGAATGTTTTAATTGTGGTAAAAAGGGTCATTTTGCTAGGGACTGTTATTCTAAAACCATCTCAGAACCCTCTTACAAATTTTCAGGAAATAGTTCCTCAGGAACTAGCAAGTTTCAACCTAGAATGTTTCAGTCGACCCAACAATTTCAAAGCAAGGGTCAAAAAGACTTTGAAGCAAAATATAGGAAAGCTAAGAATATGCTAGCAATTCTTGAAACTAATCCATCTATGTCTCAGGCTGCTCAAACATCCAAACCTGTTCAGGCAAAGAACAAGGTTTTAGTAGCTGAAGCTTATGACTGGGATGAAGAAGAGGTCTCCTCAGATGAGGAAATTAAAGTGAGTGAACTGATGGCACTCTCTGAAGGTGATCAGGTGGCTATTGGGAAAATCCATGCAAGGAATGGAGAGTGGGTAAACATCACCATGAAGAAGGTAAACACTTTACTTTCTATGGATGATGATTCTAATTGGCAGTCTTACATGAATTATATTTGTGTAGATCTTAAATTTGTTGAGGAACAAAGGCTTAACCTGTTTTCAAAATATAACAACATAGTGTCAGAATTGAATAAATATAGAGATGAATTGCTTGTACTGAAGCAAGCCAAATTAGAAACAATTACTCTACAAATTTAGAACACTGAAATTTTGAAACAAAACCAAGCCCTACAAACTAAACTTAACAAAGAAAAGGCTGTCATCCAAGGCTGGACCAAAAAGAACCCCAAGGTCTTTGATACTGTGGGTTTAATCTCTAGGAAAACAATAGGAATTGACCATCACATGGTTAACCCCTATGTGAGTCCCAGTGAATTGACCTTTGTTCCAGCTGGCATATCATTTGAGCAAGAAATGCTTCCCAAGTCAAATGACTGGATTGTCAGGGACAACCCAGTCAGTAAGTTACCAAACTTTGAGACTGGAAAGATCTTGCTTCCTAAAAGTCAGGCTTTGAAAAATATGCTTGGACTTACTGAACAACTCAGTAAGCTTGAACTCACTGAACAACTCAGTAATATTGAGTCAATGAATGAGTCTGAATCAGAATCATATCCACCACTCCCACCACTGAATACCCTTCAGGGTGTTGCACCAAACTTAGGCCTCTCACCAATGGTCTACTCTCAACACTCTCCAAAGGAGAGGTCAGGAATGGGAAAAACAATCCTGAAAAGACCAACACTTGAAGTCTCAGTAAATACTGATGACTCATCATCTTCCGTCCCTTCTGAAGTAATAATCTGAAGCCCTGACTCAAAATTTGATCAGTTGGCTAAAATGGTCAGGAAGCTGGGTGAGAAGATTGCATCTTCTGAGAAACCTTCTCAATCCAAGAAGGAACAAAAACCAGCTTCCTCAAGAACCAAACCCAAACCCTCAAAACCCCTGAAAAGATGTGAACTGTGTAACTATACCAATCATATCACTGATGATTGCTATAGAATTCTTTACTGCATGATTTGAAAAAAGGATGATCACAGGACCTCTGATCATAAAACACACTCAGTCACATCAAAGATGGCAAGCCTTAAAGCTCAGTCTTTAAACTACCCTTCTGATTCTAAACAGAAACAGAAACAAAAGGCCAAGCCTTTTGCACCTTGCCCCTTCTGTGGGTTCAATGATCACCTTCCTAAGGATTGTCAAATTGACAATTGTTGTGAAAATAGTGGAGGTCCCACTCATGACACCTCAGGACGTGATAAGGTCATTCAGGCCAGAAGAGGTATGACAATGTCAGCCTCTCAGTCTACTGAGTCTACATCTGCAATCAAATGCAGAATTTGTGGTAGCTCAGTCCACTTCACCACTGACCATAAATCAATTGTAAATGCTAAAAAGACCCCCAAAGCTAAGCCCTCCAAGAAGTGGAGTCCTAGAAAGAACTAACCTAGTTTACTATTTGTGCAGAAACATGCCAGGGATCCTGTTTGGCATCTAGATAGTGGATGTTCAAGGAGCATGACTGGTGTGAAGGAGTATTTGCACAAGTATGTTGATGAATCAGGACCCAAAGTGATATTTGCTGATAACTTATCTTGTCTCACTGAAGGTTATGGTTCATTAAACTGCAATGGTATAGTCTTTACTAGGATAGCTTATGTAAATGGTCTTAAATACAATTTGATTAGTGTCAGTCAACTATGTGATGCTAAATACATAGTTCAGTTTGATGATAAACAAGGAATCATCTTCAATGCTAATAAGGAAATTGTCCTTATTGCACCAAGAAGACATGATGTTTATGTGTTGGACATGTCCAGTCTGACTCAGAATGGAACTTGTCTCTTTACCAAGGCTACTGATACTCTCAACTGGCTTTGGCATAAGAGACTCTCCCACCTGAACTTTAAAAACATAAACAACCTTGTGAAACAAAACAAGGTCCTTGGCTTACCATCTCTTGTGTTTTCAAAGGATAAACCATGCTCAGCTTGTGAAAAAGGTAAACATCACAGAGCATCCTTTAAAACCAAAACCAACTTTTCCATCAGGAACTGCCTACATCTTCTCCATATGGATCTATTTGGACCAATCAGTCCTAGATCTATTAACCATGAGAAGTATACTCTGGTCATTGTGGATGAGTACTCAAGATACACTTGGGTATACTTCTTGATCAAAAAGAGTTAGTGTAAAACCCCGAAATTTATATAATCCGAAATGACTAAAATACCCTTTAAATTTGAACTTTTAAGAACTTGTAACATTATATAAGTATCATCATTTGTAACTTAACCCAAAGTAAATTATGTCCTAAGTATTTGATGAACTAAGCTTCCAATAAAACTATACACTATGTAAATAAGATGTACCAAATAAATAAAATCCTACATCTTCATGCTAGGCGAAATTTTGAATTTATGTACATATGATCTTCCAATTTTCGGCCCAAAGAATTAGAAACAAGAGATAAATATGTATTCCATTTGGCCCATTATAATACTTGATCCATTCCCTAAATACACTAAAACAAATATACGGTTTCTTCACAATTCCATAATACCGAAAACAAGAAACCCTAATTCAAAAAAAAAAAACTTCGGCCTCTCCCTCTTTGCTGCTGCTGCTGCTGTCGATCTAACACAACCAAAAGGAGTATTTGATCTTGTTCTTGTTCTAAGGTAACCATGTAATACTAATCTTATATACAAATTCATGAACGAAAATTAATCAAAACATGTATTCTTGTTCTTGTGTTTCTGCCAATCGAACCAAAAAAAAAAAAAAAAAAAGAAAAGAAAAGAAGGAGGCTTGTTGGTGATTTGATCGTGTTGTGTTCTTGTCATTCGTGTGATCTTCAAGGGTATTGTATCATCTTCCTTTGTTCAATCTTTGTCATGTTCTTGTTCTTGGTCCTTGTCAAATTGTATGAAAGAACTACACATAAAATTATGATCATAAAATAATGAAACCCTAAGAAAGTGTAAATCGAATTGAGTATGAATCTGAGATCTAAATGACTATGGACATGTTTATGATAAGTAATAATCAGTATAATGTGTTTTTGGAACTATGTATGAAGACCTTGTATTGAGATATAAGCCCTAAAATAAGTTATACATAAAATCATGAACAACAGTGCTGTCCAGAAAAAAAGGTTTAACTTAAGTCGAATGTAACTAAATGATGTGAACATTTTTTTGGGTGTTTTCAGAGTCTAAAACTAAGTTCAATGAAATAGCTATCTGAGAAAATTAATTTTGTAATTTTTAGAGGCCTGGAAGGTTACTTTTTGATTTTTGGAAAATTAAGTGTCTAATCGAATTCGTATGTCTGGAAAATTAGTCCGTGTTTATGATTTTTAATTTTCAAACCGTGTCGAGTTAGAAGGTTTCCTTTGAACTGGGTCATATCCTATATGTCTAATAATAACTGGAATTTTTATAGATTTTTATAAATTTATCTGAAGGGGTAAAAAGGTATAAACTTGTCGGGTGTTTCATCAGATACGATTCTGGAACATGTTATAGAAATGGATTTTTCATATGTACCTATACAACTTAATAAAATCTTGAAAAATTACATAAAATACTTAAGACATTGTGGAACGTGTGTGAATTTTTATAGATTTTATTTCGAAGTATTAACGTGATTCATAAATTATTGGAAACGTGTAAAATCCGTATTTGTAAAAGGCTGTTACGGGTTTAGAAGATTAAAATGGTGTTATGTGTTTATTTTCTAAACTAAAGGGTCTAAAGTGTTATTCTTTTAAATTAAGGGACCTAACTTATGAAAAACCTGTAACTTTATAGTAATTACATTTTACACCCTAACTTCATAAGAATTGCATACTAATCCCTAAACTTGTGATAATTACCTAATAAACCCTAAAAACATATGAAAACTACTTATGAACCCTAAATTTATGTAAATGACATTATGAGCCTTAAACTACGAATATGGTCGTCTTTAATACTTTAAATTGACATACGGGAATGTTAATAACCCAAGTTACTAAATATGGAAACTTGCTATTTTTGGAAAGTTACCTAAAATGGAAAGACAATTAAAATGGAACCTTTATGAGTATGAAACTTATAAGTACATTATGATTATTTGTAGATCGGCTGAAGAAGGAGTGATCTCCTATTTGATTTTCTTTTCATTTTCTTGCTTGCGTATTTCGTTAAGGTACAGATATTCTACCCTTTTTCAGTAAGGGTGCTTTCGTTCTCATGACTTTCTTGATCTTGATTCATTAGGATTCTCTAAGCCATTGCTATGTTCCCTTATACTTTGATTCGTTTTTCATGATCCATTTGACATTCGTCATCATGACCCTATGACTTAAGCATTCGAATCACTTGATGATTAGAAGGTTCATTTGATTTTGTAACTGGATGTGAAAACCTTTCTAAATTTTATCATGGAAATGTTTTGAGAAAAACTAATTTTAAATTGAATGTTTATGAACAATGCGATACCACTTTTATATAAAATTTTACTAAACTGTTGTGAAAACAACTTTTAAAGACTACCTTTATGGAAACCGTTTTTAAAGATCATTTTTATGAAAACAATTATAAAAAGATTTCTTTAAATGAACATTTGATAGAAACCTTTGAATGAACCATTTGATTCGAACCTCTGATTATGAACCTTTGACGATGAACCTTTGATACTTTGATGACTTGACATTTGACCCTGTTATGTTTCCTTTAGTTGACTCATGACATTCATTGTATGATTGTTATTCCTATGATCCCTTCTGACATTTATTTAAATGTCTCTACCATGCTATGCTTACGTGTTTGCCATGCTTATTAGAGTTATTATCTTGTTTCTCTTGCCATGTTAGGTTATGATTTGTTGTATGATATGATAGATCCGTGCCTGAGCTTAACTAGTTCTGGAGGTACCAGGACCATGTATAGGATGGCACCCTAGGCATGACACCCCGTAGAGGTGTGATAGATCTGCGGCGTTCCCCCCTTATGTATATGTAATTATCGCGATTTCACTATTGGCCAACCTTTTATGTGTGCTTAGTCTAGAGCTGACACACATACTTATGTTAGGGAGCGTATGGATGCATCCTAGGTTTTATGAATATGTATTATGGTGACCAGGTGGTGTGTACCTTGCACTCCTTCTCACACTTTTATTATTACTTAGAGGTCTCCCCTCTTCGTATACTTATATGTGCTCTAGATTTGATTTGACGGATTATGTATGGAGTTCTTATGGCACATCTTTACATGAACCCTCCTTTGTTTTCATTTCATTTCTGATTCATTTGTTATTCGGTTCTCATGCACTCTTGATTTTTCAGTTCTCTTTCATGACTATGCTTTTCGTTTCGTATTCTTGTTCCTTCGTTGCTTATGCTTATTTTACCATTATGTTATGCTTTGTATATATCTGTTCACTGGGCTTTTTAAGCTCAGCCGCATTTCTTTTCCTGCGGCAGGTTTGAGTAGGAAGCTGGGTATGAGTGGAGAGTGTCTTTGACTTAGAAGCCATTCCGGATTAGAGATGACTAGAAGAGACGATATTTAGACTTAGTAATAATTGTAATTCATTTGTAACCTTGTAGTTTCAGATTTTCTCTTTGTAACCTTTGAAATTCATTTTGTATTATTTAGTCATATGCTTTTGTTTGCCTTGATATGTCACCATAATGTGATACTTCTACCCTTATCGGGTTGGGGTGTTACAGTTAGGCAGCTGAAACAATTATGTCCTTTGTCAGGAATATTGAAAATCAAAATGACATCAAAATCAAACAGATAAGAACTGACAATGGAACAGAGTTCAAAAATTATGAACTTGAATGTTTCTGTGATGAGAAAGGGATTTCCCAAAAATTTTCCACACCTTACACACCTGAACAAAATGGTGTGGCTGAAAGGAAGAATAGAACCCTCATTGAAGCAGCCAGGACAATGCTAAATGGATCAGTCCTTTCCAAACACTTCTGGACTGAAGCAGTAAAGACTGCTTGTAACACACAAAACAGATCCATCATTGTCAAGAGACATAGCAAAACTCCTTATGAGTTATTCAAGGGAAGGATCCCAGAAATCAGCTACTTTCATGTCTTTGGGTGTCCTGTGTTTATTCATAATCACAAGGATCACTTAGGAAAATTTGATGCCAAAGCTGATGATGGATACTTCCTTGGATACTCCCTTTCCCAAAGGCCTTCAGGGTGTTCAACACTAGGAGACAGCATACTGAGGAAACATTTCATGTTACCTTTGATGAGAGCACTGATGCTATCAGTGTCTCTAACAACTCAGTGGAAGAGATAGGTATTGATGAATCATCAAGATATCCTCCTGATGAACATCATCCTGAAAATGGTCCTTCCACTCAGTACCAAGTAAATGCTGACATCTCGTATTACATCATTCCCCACAACCTTCCTTACCCAACTATCACTGAGTTTGTTGAGGCACAAAGAAGTACTGATGAAATCATTCAGACTGAACAAAATACTCAGGAACCAAACAATCACAGTGATGAGTCTACCCACTCAGACACTCAAGATGTTGAAGATCATCATGTGTCTGATCCTGATCCTACCCATCAGGCCTCAAGTTCTAGTCAGTATCCTAGACCTCAGGACAGCTGGACTAGGTCTCAGGATATAGAACTTGTCAATATAATTGGCGAACCTACTGAAGGGATGCTCACAAGAAGCATGGCTGCACAACTGAGAGCAGCCTCAGACAATGAATGCCTATTTGTGGACTTCATCTCCACAATTGAACCCAAAAGTGTCAAGGAAGCACTTAATCACCCAAGTTGGGTTCATGCCATGCATGATGAACTGGAACAATTTGACAGAAACAAGGTAATGACCTTGGTCAAATGTCCTGAAGATGTTTCAGTCATTGGCATGAAATGGGTATTTAAAAACAAATCTGATGAAAATGGCATAGTCATTAAAAACAAAGCCAGACTTGTAGCCAAAGGCTATAATCAACAAGAAGGCATTGACTATGAAGAAACATTTGCACCAGTAGCAAGGATGGAAGCCATCAGGATCTTCCTTGCTTTTGCTACATACATGAACTTCAAGGTGTACCAAATGGATGTTAAAAGTGCATTCTTAAATGGCTCACTGAAAGAAGAAGTTTATGTTCAGCAACCTCCTGGATTTGAAAGCCATGAGTTTCCTCTTTATGGACTGAAACAAGCTCCCAGGGCATGGTATGAGACTCTTTCAGCCTTCCTGATCCAAAACAAATTTGTCAGAGGCAAGATAGACAACACATTGTTTATCTACAAGACAAATAATGATGTCATACTTGTACAAGTGTATGTTGATGACATCATCTTTGGCTCAACAAGTTATAAACTTTGCAAACAGTTTGAAAAACTAATGGCAAAGAAATTTGAAATGAGCATGATGGGAGAACTGACCTACTTCCTTGGTCTGCAAATCAAGCAGACTGATAAAGGAACCTCTATCAGTCAAGAGAAGTATGTCAGAAGCCTACTGAAGAAGTATGAGCTCAGTGACTGTGCCTCAGTCAAGACTCCCATGGTACCCCCAAATAACCTTGGTCCTGATCTTACTGGAAAACCAGTGAATCAAACTCTTTTTAGAGGAATGATAGGATCACTGATGTATCTACTTGCATCAAGGCCTGATATCCAATTCTCAGTCTGTTTGTGTGCCAGATATCAATCTGACCCAAGAGAAACTCATATCACTGCTGTGAAAAGGATATTCAGGTACCTGAAAGGTACTCCAAGCCTTGGATTATACTATCCAAAATGTTCAGGCCTTGATCTTAAAGGATACTCAGACTCTGACTATGCTGGATGCAACATGGACAGAAAAAGCACCTTAGGCTCCTGCCAAATTCTTGGTGGAAAACTAGTCTGTTGGAGTGCTAAGAAGCAACAGTCAGTTGCCTTGTCCTCAGCTGAAGCTGAATATGTTGTAGCAGCAAGTTGTTGTGCAAATGTACTCTGGATGAAAAGTCAACTCAGTGACTATGGAATTCAGTACAAGATGGTTCCCATCTTTTGTGATAACACAAGTGCAATTGCCATTTCAAATAACCCTGTTCTTCATCAGAGAACAAAACACATTGATATTAGATATCATTTCATCAGGGACCATGTCATGAATGGTGACATAGAATTACGCTTCATTCCTACTGAATATCAGCTAGCTGATATATTCACCAAGCCATTGGATGAACCAACTTTCACAAGACTGAAAGATGAACTAGGAATGTTGGATATTGAGAATCAGACCACTGATTGATTCCATCCAAATAAGTGTAAATTCTGAAAACCCAGATCCCTGACTCAATGTGCTCTTCAGTGAAAAGAATCACTGAACCTCAGGAACTAAACCCAAGTTCCTGAAATCTTGGTCCTCAGGAACTAGACCCAAGTCCCTGAACCCTTGAACCTCAGGAATTAAACCCAAATTCCTGAACTTTAGAACCATCAGTGACTAAACCAAAGTCCTGACAAACAGGTTCACTGAATGAAAAATCATTCAGGGCCCCCAAGAGACATTCAATACTAACTTAAATGCTCTAAGTATCTAGTCAGTAAATGTCCGAGGTTGGTAACTGAATTCTTATTTAATATAAGAATATTTGTTCTTTTGCCTTTCTGGCTTCCACCTCTGGGCCCCCACATTCCCACTTGGCATTAAATGCCTCTCCAATCATATAACAGATATGTGATGACTCAACTCTGCAAATTACACTTTTGCAGAACTGCTCAACTGTTCACCTTGACAGTTGCACCAAAGCTAGGAAAGTGGAGTGGGTGACATTAAATGCGGATCCCAAAATTTTTATTCAAAACAGTTTCTAAAACTCTTTTGATTTAAAATAAAAACCGCATAATGCCTAAATTACCCTCCACTTCACTTCCCTATAAATACCCCCATAACAAAATTCACACACACGCTTTTAGAAAAACCTAAGCAAACTCTTGCCTTTTCACATCTCAAAAGCCTTCTGTGTGTGTGTTCTTAGCCTTTAGAAACCCAGAATCATTTGTTAACCCAGACCTACTATAAAACCCTAAAATCTGAAACATGCAATATGACCAAAATGCCCTTGCAATTTTAAAATTTGATTTAAAAGCTTATAAAGTGCCAAAATGAATCCAAACCTTCGGGAATGATCAAGATATGAAGCCAAATAATTTTGGTAATTACATTTTAATATTTTGAAAGTATAAAAAAATTTAAAATCACACAAAATATTTATGTGGGCCGGATATTTCATTTAAATTAGTTATGTTATAATTATTATTAATTTAAAATCAAATAACCTATAAATAAATTAAGAAACTAATTCAAAATGGATACCTTTTGATTTGGCTTAATCCTTGACTGAGATTTCTGCCATTCCCCCCTATTCACGCCTAATTTACCCTATTTAGATAACCTACCATTTTTCTTTTTGTTAAACCCTACCGAGAGATTCAAAACACACCCAAAAATTCACCCAAAAATCCATACGATTTTCTGGAGCTACTCTACTATTTTTTTGGTGTTGATCATCATTCAAGGAGGCTAGGAAAATTAAGGTTGGGCTTGTGGAGTCATCCGTTTGATCGTGGAGATTTTTACTTGGTCGATAATTGCATCCGAGAGAAACAAAATTCTCTTGACTCTTCCACATGTTCAAATCATTAATTGGTATTTTTCTTATGA
This sequence comes from Artemisia tridentata subsp. tridentata, assembly GCA_021014915.2. Lineage (NCBI taxonomy): Eukaryota > Viridiplantae > Streptophyta > Magnoliopsida > Asterales > Asteraceae > Artemisia > Artemisia tridentata. The sequence continues at coordinate 351,398,241 of CP139508.1, forward strand.
TCCTTATACTACATATAACTCATATAAAATGTTAGATTCAAATCATGCAAGGTTAATTGGTCGTATAGATTTTAAATGGTTAAAACACGTATAAAATCTAAAATACTCTATACGATTTTCGGGGTCATGTTCATAATTTTATGGGTTCCTTGATCATCATATAGGTCTAGAAAAATGTTGATTCGATTTGTTATAGCTTATATTGATCATTTTGATTTTAAATGGTTAAAACATACATAAATTCTAATATATGCAATACGAATTTTCTGGGTATGAAACATATTTTATTTAGACTCTATATAATCTATATGATCGGGTAAAAATAGTGGTTTGATTTAAAGAAGCCTAAATAAGTCGTGGGTTAATTTTGTTGAAATCGGGTTTAGGGTTTCGAAAAGAAAAAAAAAATGAAAACCCTATGTATCGATTAGGGTTTTGTGTTTTGGATCTGGAATTATGTTCATAAATGACTAATTATGATGTAGTAATAATGGCTTGATGATTGGGAAAGATTAGGGTTTAGGGTTTTGGTTTTAAAATGTTTAACGATTTGGCTTTTAAAATATAAGGGGGTGTTTTGTCATTTCTGAAACTTAAAGGTTATTTTTATAATGTTATTTAGGTCATTACTAAAGTGTAAAAATTATAACATGAGGTCCTTATGTGTAAAAATTGCAAGATATGGAATTATGTGTAAATTTAGGGTTTCGAATGGAAATTATTTAAATAGAGGGGTTAAAATTGTAAATTGTAAATTATGAAACCTAAAGGACTAAAAGTGTGATTCTGAATAAAATATGTGTTGTAAATTAGTAGCATGCAATATTTTCACTTAAAACCCTTAACTTTGGAATATTTACATTTTAAACCCTAATTTATGGAAACTTGTCATATTTAACCCTAAACTATCAAAACTTGCTAAAATATACCCTATGTCCATAATATGTTTATTTAATGACTTAATCTAACTTATGATACTTAAATCTTTCTAATTATGGAAACTTACTAAATAAGAGAACTTTCTAAAAATGGAAACTTGCTAATTATAGAAGCCTACTAAAAATAGAAAGTTACTAAATGTGGAAAGTTGCTATTTTTGGAAAGTTACCTAAAAAGGAAAGTTACTAAAAACTGAAAAGCCGACTAAATAAGTAATCGGAATTAAATAAGCTTTTAATAAGTTAGTTATGAATTCGTGTAGATTCGCTGAAGATGGAGGTTGCTTCCAACCTTGATATTTTCTGTTGTGTTTTCATTTGCGGTATAAGGTACAGATATTCTGACCTTTCTTATAAGGTTTCTCAAGATCTCTTTCATATTCTGATCTGTTAGTTTCTGATATGATGCCATTGCTATGATTCCCTTTGCTTGAACCTCCTCTATTGATTCCATTTGATATGACCTCTGATATGAATCTATGTTATGAAAACCTTTTTAATTATACCATGGAAATGTTTTGAGAAAAACCCATTTAAAAAGATGTTTATAAATGATGCGAAACTACTTTTATATAAAATGTTACTAACTTTTATGGAAACTATATTTTGAAGACTATCTCTATAAAAACCGTTTTGAAAGATTATTTTTATGAAAACCACTTTAAAGGATCGTTTTATGAAAATCATGAATAAAGGATTGTTTAAAATGGACTTTTGATAGAAACTTTTGAAATGAACTTTTGATCTGGACCTTGACTTGATTATTTAATATGAACCTTGATCTGATAAACTCTGATTTGGACTTTTGGTACTACTTCTGATGATATTTGATATAAACCATCTGTTATGAACTATCTGTTATGAGCCATCTGTTATGACACTCTGATTTGATATGATATCTGACTCTTAGTTTGATACCCGAGCCAAAATCTGTTTTTCTAGCCATGAAGGTAACATGGCCGTGTCATTGATGCACCAATGGCATGACTCTAGGGCGGTAGAGTGATGTTTCGCCACGTCCCCATTTGATTATTATGCGCGCACTACAGTTATTATGGCCAGTATTTGTTTGGGGGGCGCATGGATGCATCCTAGATCTGTTCTGTTTAGTGGATTATCTATATATGATTTATTATTGTCTGGTGACTGGTGCTTGTGTGCAATACACGCCTTTCACATATATCTGGGAGCTAGCTACTCCATTTGAAGAATGAGGACACCCCTCATATTATCTGATTATATGAGAGGTCTCCCCTCTATATGATTAGAAGATTTATGGTTACGATATGATATGATCTGTTTCTGGGCTCGTGGTGGATTACTATCCCTTTTTCTCTTTCCTTTATACTTATTCATTGACTTATCCCTTGAACCATATTACATCTGTTTGACCTTTGTTTCTGTTATTCTGTACTATTCTCTATTACTGTTTGTTATCGTTATATCTGTTCACTGAGCTCTCGTAGCTCAGCCGCATTTCTTTTCCTGCGGCAGGTTTTAGTAGGAAGCTGGGAATGGGTGGAGAGTACCTTGGACTTAGAAGACTTGATAGCTACTTTTGGACTTAGAAGTGATTAGAAGTTATTATTATTTTGGAATTAGTGTTTACTGGAAGTTTCTTTTGTAACCTTGTAGTTCCTATATTTCAATTGTAATCTTTGAGAATTCTTGTATTACTATAGATGTATGCTTTGTTTTGATCTGATACGAAACCATTGTTGTGATATCTTTACCCTTGTCGGGTTGGGGTGTTACAATTTATGGTATCAGAGAGACAGGCTGCGACTCGTAATACATTTACCCTTGACCTGTGAAGTTTGGACCATTAAGTTTCCACTGTAGGCGCTCATAAGACAACCTTTAAGATTTGCTTTAGGATTTCCCTATAGGAACTTAAGTTTTGACCAGTGAGGAATGGGTAGACTATAAGGCTTTTGTTTAATTATCATTGCTTCCGCATCACTCTGATTCGTGCCCCACTTGTTGAGAGCACTTTTGGAGATTGAAAGCTCACGCTTTGCACCACCTAAGATTCCGACTCCGACCTCTGATTCTTTTGTTAATCATTTTGATGTCTCTTCGGGTATTCTGAGAATCTCCATGACGATAACCTACTTGATACATTCTGTTACTTGCTTTTGATAATCTATGAATCTTCTGACCCTATCTGAGTTCGTCTTAAACATCTCCGTTTCCATGAGAAGTCTGGTGGTGTTTTAACCACGAGTATAAGAATGTTTTCCTCTCACTTCTGAACGATAAGACTTGCGTTGTCGATCTGTTTTCATTGAATAGTTAACTTTGATTTTTATCCTGATAAAGGATAGGTTGATTGATCATTGACGACTACCCTCCTATGTTTCACCTTCGGTGTTTGAAACCATTTTGAAATCCCCTACCATGATTCCGATTGTTAAACTTTTACTATCCCTACCTGGTTTTGATTTTCATTTCTGACCTATTTGATAAGCATTTTAATACTCCTCTGACCATCCCGAAGGTCATTTGACCTTAATATGTTTGACCCATTCTGTGAATTAAATTACCCGTGCGGGATATAAAATGTATCATCTGATATTACCCTGTCCTTGCGAAATCCATTACTACTCCTATGAGAACTCTGATGATTATTAGCCATGGATATGACGATAATTTTGTCTCAATGTGAAATTGTTAACTAAACATGATGATGCTAATTTTTGATAATCTATATGCCTCACTTTTGGCAGTTATACGATGTTCGTATTACCGATGACTCACAACCTACCTGCCACTTATGCTAAATAGCTAAACAAAACTCCAACACCTTGAATTGTTCGTTTATCTACCTCCACACTTTGATGAACCATGTACTTGACCTTGATATATGAACTATCCGTCTGGCTTGGCGACCGTACTCATCCTACGAATCCGTTTACTTTTGATATATTCGATTTTGAGGTCTTTAAGTTATGGATTGGCTGGCCCTCATACGCTGTCAGGGACTACCGTATCTGATTTGTGACCTTTAGTAATATGTTTCATCCCACTTTCGTTATGATAACCGGTAACCGATCAAATCTGTTAACGCTGCTATAGAAACATCTACCTCGGTCTCAGTTGATTGATAATTGTCCCCTGACACTTATTTGTATCCACTCTTAGAAAACGTGGGCATTGGAAGTTTTGTTGTGCAAATTTTCTGGTGTTCTCCGATGGAACTCTTGGGTTTCCCTCCTGTCTGAGAAGTAGAATGAAATTTGAACCAATCTCAGTTGACGGACCATGATGCCATAGAAGTTGAGAAATTGGAGAAGATGATGGAATATGATTTTGTTCACTTCAGTGTTTCATTTTGAACACCCTGTTAACTTGTGAAGAAGAAAGAGAAAACTTTGGAGTATTGACTATCGTAAACCTAATCGTATCACTACCATGACCATCTTTCAATTCAGCGTGTCAATGAGTGATTTATTATATATTTGTAAACTCTGTATCAGACGGCCTCACTTAGTGTTTGAAGGACTGAAGATGCAACCACAAAAACTTCTAAGAAAAGAGATAACTATTTGAGAGTAACCTCCGGGAAGCATTTCAGTGTTAGGCACGAAGAGGAACAGGTAGATCATTTTGTAAAGTGACCCTTTGTTCGAGAAGAGTAGATTGGATTGGCGTCCCGAGATTGTAGCAGACAACACTACCACGCACCCGGTGACGACAGCAGTTTGAGTCGGCAAATTTCGAACGGTGTGAGAAGACCCGTCAAAGACCCGCAGTCTTGCTTCTCTATTCACTTTAGTTGTACTAAGATGAATTGAGAGCAGAAGCAGACTCGCGAATGGAAGAAGGCATAGTGACCATGCCGGAGATTCACGTTACTACACCACAGTTCCAAGAAGAAGTGCCGAAGGCTTGAGGAGCCAGACTCAAGTTTAGAATTCCTCTACACCCTATAATCATACGATAGACTGCATGGACTTGGAGGAAGTTTAAGATCATGTATTTGAATGGACGATAATTCTGAAGCGAACGTTCGTATTTGGAAGAGTTGATCCTGTGAAGAATGAAGCTATGGGTGATGTAATTCATTTCCTCTTGACCTACTAAAATTTCCGTTACCTGATGATAGGATCCCTTGAATGATTTGTGTTCCCTGTTAGTAATTCCGCTCGGTGTTCATTCTGCGTATGCTGGACGATGGTTTTGTTATGTGAAATTTGACGAATGGCGGACGATCTGATGCTCTTAACGATGTACCAAATTCTGATAGACATTCTGGGACTTCCGTTAACTCTTTCGAGTAGTTCGTTCTCCTCTTAGTTATGGTGTTTGATTTTGATGACCTCTGAGACTGTAGAAGTACTAGGCGGATTAAGATAGGTGGTTTCGATTACGACTTGAGATAAAGTATGATCATCATGAAGGCATATTTATGTGGTGCTAGTATTATGACGCCTGATCAACGTGATAATACTTACACCATATAACGTGCACTCATTGTGGCCATAGGATATCTTGGGGAGTACCTAAGAAGTTTAGAATCTGAATCTCCGTAGGATTATCCGTGTTTGGTTCATTCTATACTCTGTTTGCGTTCATTAGATATCTGGATGAGTTTGGACTCTCGTGTTACATTCTGTTGACCTCAGTTATAAATCTTGAACTCCCTTTAGAACTCTCTACGGTTGATACAGTCAATTTGATTTGAAATCTTGTTCGTATTCCATATGAGCTTTCTGAAGATTCGCCTATAGTCCATTTTATGTTGCATGGACCTTTTGATCAGAATCAACGTATTTGTCTCCTTCTGAGGAACTTGAACTCACCTCGTTTTGATTTGAGTCATGAGAAACTATTTGGTCTGAAGATCTTTTGGAAGAACCTCCTCGGGCATGAGAATATTACGATGATCTGTTGCGACTTGCTACGACTTCGTTTCACCTTGCGACTTCAAATTTCGAGGATGAAATTTTTCTGTTAGAGGGGAAGAGTTGTAAAACCCTAAAATCTGAAACATGCAAAATGACCAAAATGCCCTTGCAATTTTAAAATTTGATTTAAAAGCTTATAGAGTGCCAAAATGAATCCAAACCTTCGGGAATGATCAAGATATGAAGCCAAATAATTTTGGTAATTACATTTTAATATTTTGAAAGTATAAAAAAAAATTTAAAATCACACAAAATATTTATGTGGGCCGGATATTTCATTTAAATTAGTTATGTTATAATTATTATTAATTTAAAATCAAATAACCTATAAATAAATTAAGAAACTAATTCAAAATGGATACCTTTTGATTTGGTCTCATCCTTGACCAAGATTTCTGCCATTCCGCCCCTATTCACGCCTAATTTACCCTATTTAGATAACCTACCATTTTTCTTTTTTGTTAAACCCTACCGAGAGATTCAAAACACACCCAAAAATTCACCCAAAAATCCATACGATTTTCTGGAGCTACTCTACTATTTTTTTGGTGTTGATCATCATTCAAGGAGGCTAGGAAAATTAAGGTTGGGCTTGTGGAGTCATCCGTTTGATCGTGGGGATTTTTACTTGGTCGATAATTGCATCCGAGAGAAACAAAATTCTCTTGACTCTTCCACATGTTCAAATCATTAATTGGTATTTTTCTTATGATCCTTATACTACATATAACTCATATAAAATGTTAGATTCAAATCATGCAAGGTTAATTGGTCGTATGGATTTTAAATGGTTAAAACACGTATAAAATCTAAAATACTCTATACGATTTTCGGGGTCATGTTCATAATTTTATGGGTTCCTTGATCATCATATAGGTCTGGAAAAATGTTGATTCGATTTGTTATAGCTTATATTGATCATTTTGATTTTAAATGGTTAAAACATACATAAATTCTAATATATGCAATACGAATTTTCTGGGTATGAAACATATTTTATTTAGACTCTATATAATCTATATGATCTGGGAAAAATAGTGGTTTGATTTAAAGAAGCCTAAATAAGTCGTGGGTTAATTTTGTTGAAATCGGGTTTAGGGTTTCGAAAAGAAAAAAAAAATGAAAACCCTATGTATCGATTAGGGTTTTGTGTTTTGGATCTGGAATTATGTTCATAAATGACTAATTATGATGTAGTAATAATGGCTTGATGATTGGGAAAGATTAGGGTTAGGGTTTTGGTTTTAAAATGTTTAACGATTTGGCTTTTAAAATATAAGGGGGTTTTTGTCATTTCTGAAACTTAAAGGTTATTTTTATAATGTTATTTAGGTCATTACTAAAGTGTAAAAATTATAACATGAGGTCCTTATGTGTAAAAATTGCAAGATATGGAATTATGTGTAAATTTAGGGTTTCGAATGGAAATTAATTAAATAGAGGGGTTAAAAGTGTAAATTATAAATTATGAAACTTAAAGGACTAAAAGTGTGATTTTGAATAAAATATGTGTTGTAAATTAGTAGCATGCAATATTTTCACTTAAAACCCTTAACTTTGGAATATTTACATTTTAAACCCTAATTTATGGAAACTTGTCATATTTAACCCTAAACTATCAAAACTTGCTAAAATATACCCTATGTCCATAATATGTTTATTTAATGACTTAATCTAACTTATGATACTTAAATCTTTCTAATTATGGAAACTTACTAAATAAGAGAACTTTCTAAAAATGGAAACTTGCTAATTATGGAAGCCTACTAAAAATAGAAAGTTACTAAATGTGGAAAGTTGCTATTTTTGGAAAGTTACCTAAAAAGGAAAGTTACTAAAAACTGGAAAGCCGACTAAATAAGTAATCGGAATTAAATAAGCTTTTAATAAGTTAGTTATGAATTCGTGTAGATTCGCTGAAGATGGAGGTTGCTTCCGACCTTGATATTTTCTGTTGTGTTTTCATTTGCGGTATAAGGTACAGATATTCTGACCTTTCTTATAAGGTTTCTCATGATCTCTTTCATATTCTGATCCGTTAGTTTCTGATATGATGCCATTGCTATGATTCCCTTTGCTTGAACCTCCTCTATTGATTCCATTTGATATGACCTCTGATATGAATCTATGTTATGAAAACCTTTTTAATTATACCATGGAAATGTTTTGAGAAAAACCCATTTAAAAAGATGTTTATAAATGATGCGAAACTACTTTTATATAAAATGTTACTAACTTTTATGGAAACTATATTTTGAAGACTATCTCTATAAAAACCGTTTTGAAAGATTATTTTTATGAAAACCACTTTAAAGGATCGTTTTATGAAAATCATGAATAAAGGATTGTTTAAAATGGACTTTTGATAGAAACTTTTGTGTAGGGTATTCACAATACAAGAAACACTAGTTTGAGGCTATTACTTGGATCGAATAGTAGAAGACTTAGAGAGAGAAAGAAAGAGGTTGGGAGCCTTTGTAGAGAGAGAAACAAATGATATTAGATTAGTGAGAAAGGTCCAACCCTTCCCATGGGTGGGAAGGGAGTATATATAGTTACAATATATTATGCCCCTAACGGGCTGTAGAGTGAGCTGACAGAGGGTAAAGACCCGACCCACTCCACAATACTAATAATAACTAAGCTACTACTAATAATATTACTGATAATCCTATGAGCTATGATGTACTAATGATTACTCGGGGTGACCGAGTCTTCAGCTGAATATTCATATTCCTAACAATCTCCCCCTAAGGGAGGTCACCCCAGAAGTAATGTTCAGAATTTCAGCACTTCTTCCTTGAATCTTGACATCATAGCTCGAAATCCATGATTCTTCAATATCATAGATTCTTGTGCAAACATCTGTGATCTTCAGATGACATCTCTTATGTTTTGGATGAACTTTGAGTAATCCTTGAAAGTGTCATCCCACTTGATTCTTCAAGTCATCCTTCAGTAGTAAAACTCCATGTGATGAAATATACTTAGAGCCATCATGCTCACACTTTATGGTGTCATGATCTTCAGCATCAGAGTTAGCAGAAGCTGTGTTGAAGGTCTTTTATGTTGATCATGACTTCTCAGATGATGATGTGGTGTGAGCATGTGGTGATGGATTGGCATCTTTTCTGCAACCAGCTACAACAGCAACCAGCCACAGCATTCCACAGCTACAATCGCCAGATATTCCTGCATACGACAGTTAGCAATAATTCGACCGGTACTAACAAGTTTGGACTTCGAGATAGTCAACAGCATAGTGTGAAGATTCTCTCTAATCCTTACCAAGACCGTTCCTAATCGAAAACCCACAGAGGGCCTTTTAAGATTTTACCGTAGTAAATCAACGATTAGGTGAGTCGCTGGAGATCACTCCACGACTGTAGACCGGTTGAAGCCGCCGCTACCACTAAGCGTAATCCACGAGGAATTACCGAAGTGACCTGCTTACAGGGCTGCTTGATGTTGACCCTGGCAGGAATTTCCATTCAATCATTGAGAATTACATATGTAAATTCCCTCATAAATGTTCTGGCAGATTGCTAAGATCTGCGTAGGACTCATAAGTTTACAACTGGTGTCCTTAATGTTGAACACCCAGTGTAGAAATAATTCGTGTTCCTATGAGATCTTTTTATGCATCTCGGGGCTCTAGACTCGATAGTGCGTTTTGATTTAGAGAGCGGAGGCTGGAGAGAACTGCCACCTATTCAATATCATCTAACTCGGAGTGAGATAGACGATAGGAATGTATTGAACTCCGTGACAATTGAAACAAGAATCCTTTGAGGGACCTTGAGTGGCTAAGGAGGGTTGTGCAGCGTATCACTGGGTCCATGATACTTTGTCTTCAATGCCAGCAATCAACTAAGTGACTCTGACAGCATATGTATTGACCCGGTTTCTGCCTACGTTGTAAGGAGGGCTATTTCTTTTCACCCTTTCTCTTTACAATTCTTTTTCATTCTTCAACCCCTTCAGTGCTTACCGAGACTTCATAACTAGTACCTTGTTGGGTTAGTTCCAGTACTAGCTCCATCTCAGTCGGCACTCTTCCCTTAAACACACTTTTCTCCTTTTTAATCATACCTAAGGACTTCTACACTAACTAGTGGATTGTCCCTGGGTAGATCCCTCCGGCTCTGGCGGGATCGTGGGAACTTGAGCCTAACCTAACCATCCTTATAACTCCATACATTAATTACAATGGTCGGTCTTTGGTGTACTTCCACGATTGCCATAAACCAAATCATTGAAAAATCTCTCAAAGTGTTCATGATTCTGAAACACATTTTTGCAAACACTTGAGAGTTTTATATTTTTCAAATGCTCCCCCTCAACATGTGCTCGGTTGATTGTTTTATAAATTTGCACATGTTAGGTAGAGCTTGCACTTTTTGAATTGATCCACTTTCAGTGAACATGACCGATTCGAGACACGCTTACATCACTGGTTAGACCAGCTTGAAATTATTACCCGTCCTGGTCAAGTCCATAGAAAGTTTCTCGAAACGGTACACTCTACTCAGATACATCTTTTTCGAGACACGCTTACATCACTGGTTAGACCAGCTTGAAATTATTACCCGGCCAAGACGTATCCTTTCGATTGATGACAATTCAAGTTTCGTCAATTCTTTGGTGAAGTCTGAGCCTTGCTCACACAAGATGCCATAATCCTTTGTTTTGTAAAACCATTTGCTCCCCCTCAATATGTTCATCGATATAAGAAAGATTTTCGTACATATGGAGGAGCTTGCGTTTATGACCAAAACATTTTGCTCCCCCTCAATATGTGCCTTGATATACAAAATGATTTAGCACATACGGGAGAGCATACATTAACTTTCAAATCATCACATTTTATCAGAATTTCCTATTTAAATCACATTCTCTCCCCCGATCAAAAATTTCAAACCATTTGAGATTTGTGATCCCAATTGATTTAAAGATGTTTAGAAAAATTTGGGAGAAAATGTGGTCAGGTTAACATGTATTCTGATTTAGGAGCATACTATGCTCCCTCATAAATTAACGAGAGAGGATTACTTGTCAATATACACAGATCACACATAGAGTATTACATGATTATAGGAAATTACATTGTAACATTACAAGAGCCCAACAAAAGACTAATATCACTACAGAGACCACTTGTGGAGCGAATCAGCTCATGTCGTTCTTTCCATCAATCTGTAATCTCCTTCACGAACTCTACCCCCAACGAAGCTTTCCAGGTTGCGAAAGATCCTTCTTGTTTTCAGTCTGCGCTCTATGGCTCTCATAAACTCTTTGCTCCTTTGTACATCCAGATCAGTCCAGAACTGAGTCTTCAATTGTGGGTTGTGAGGATTTAACTTGAAGTCCTTAATCCTGAAATCCAGTGCTTCATCGATCATTCGCAAAGTACCATCGCTGAATTTATGAACCTCACTGAGTTGCATCATCATAGGAGTTCCATGTTGGTCAGTGAACTTGACTGCTCTTGGAGATTCGATGACTTTAAAATCGTGAATGTACTCGAGACCCTTACGTTCCCAATTTGGCCTAGTGAGATTGAGTTTGGTCTGATAGCTCTCTATCCCTAGTTGAAAATCACTCACTCTTTGCCTGATGACAAGACCCCGGATCCATAAGTTAACAGCAGCCGCAAGTGCCTTCTTGTCGCGAGGTGGAAGATGATTCAGATGCCCTTGAAGGTTCAGAAGGAAGAGATCCTCGAAGTCACTCGGAGATAGATATTTGAAGTCGCTTTCAGAAATGATATACTCCTTTTGATCAGCACGACGAAGCACTATCCTTTTAAGATACTCATATCCATACATTGGGTGAATATCAACTTTGATAACACTTAAGATTCTTAGATGTGAGCGCATACCCTGACGACTACCCTCTCCTGCGTGCCGTTCAATGTAAAATCTCTTCTTGTGGAACCACCAATGTGTGACCCCATAAGATGCAGTAAGATCAAACTTGTATTCTTCATCTGACCATACTTGATCTGGCACCATTTGTTCTAGCCCAACGTCAGGGTAGTAAGCCGCCTTCATCTTGGAAATGGATAATGCCTGACGATCACCATTCATCCCGAACCGGAGATAATTCAGATCGTTGTTAAAGAAGAGATCTGCTTGAATGTTCTTTTGACCTGGTGGGCCATCAAAGGGAAGAGGTCGGTTGACGTTGTAGGAAAGGATCCGGTCATCAACTTGATCAGTAAATAGTCTATGACATTCTTCCATTTGATATTGAAGATGATGCACGTCAGGATGAAACACTTTGACGATTTCATATGCAGGACCTTCCAAGTCTTGGGGAGTGAGATTTGTAATGCCTTTCTTTTTACAGAACCAACTAATAAATGCCCCCATGTCATTAGTCTTTGCCAGCAATGAGTTCTCTGAAGGAGATTTATGTTGCGAAGCAATAGTAGCTGCCCAATTGTTTACAGGAATGCTTTTGTCTGATGATGGTATAGACCAATTAGGTTCAGGAATTGGTTCTCGATCTTCTTCAGATAAAGGTTTCATCCAGGATTCCATATCTTCCCTGGTGGGTCGCTTTCTCGAGGATTCTGAGTCATCAGGTTTGTCTGTGCGCAAGAATTCCAACCACCATTTCTGATTAGGATCAACAGTTGGGATATTGGTGTTAGCTGAGACATCTTCTTCATCAGTTTGAGTAGACAAATCGTCTGCAACCGATTCCTCATTCATGACAAAATCCTCAGGAACTGGCGAGAACGAGGGCTTAAATTTGTCATCAACTGTGGTCCACGCAAGCGATCCTGCCTTTGAGATGCCCTTAGATGTGCCTGGGCCAGAAGAGGTAGTGACTTGGTCTTTACCACCAGAGGATTCAGTTGGATGATGATGAGATTGAGCTTGATTGGATTCTGAAGCTCCTGACATCTTTGCTGCTCCAGATCCACCACTAGGTGGAGGGGGTGGAGGAGGATGTGGTGGAGAGCCAGGGGGTGTTCCGGGTTTATCTTGTCTCCTTTTCTTCTTCTTCCGTTGTTCTTCAAGCTCAGCCATAAGGAAATCCTGATTATCACGATGCATCGATTTTTCCAATGCATCATAAAGCCGTTGATGATCTTCGTGACCTTGATACTGACCACATTCAAACATTCGGTCATAGAGGATTGATTTCATATCAGCAGTAGGAAGATCTCTGAATCGTGTCTTCATAGGAGCTTCCATTGCCCATCTGACTGCTTCCTCCACCTGATCATTCACAGCTTGAGCCACCTTTTGTTCTATATTAAGCTTTTCCACATTAAGTAGCCTCTGCTCATAATTATTCATCTTTCGTGACATGTCATCAATGAGCTTAGTGGCGGCAGTTAGTTGTGATGCTAAATTCGATGGTAGTTCTGGAGGGATGGGTGTTGCTGGTGTTGCTTCTGGAGAGGGATCAACTATGATAGTTGCTGTTGAAGACACAGGAATTGTCATAGATTTAATGCCAGACATGTCTTGTTTGATTGGTACGGACACCATTGACTCTACTTCCTTATCATCATGTGGTATGTCAGTCTCTGTGGTGTTGTCGTTGGCTTTATCCAGAATGAATTGATCACCATAGTTGAAGTCGGTGTCAAGGTTCTTCAGAGACGATAGAGTGCCAGTAGACCCTGTTGGTTCATTCAGGTGAGATTGCTCATCCTCCTTCATTTTCAGATTCTCATGAACCCCCGGGTATGTAGAAGCCACGAATTCTTCATGTTGTATTTCTTGTGGAGGTTCTGTAGTGGTTGTTGTTATCTGATCATGAGTTTCCATAATGATGTTATCAGACGCAGCTTCTTTCTGAACTTTCTCATCTTGACTCTCACCTTGATCTTGTGGATCCTTTACTTCTGTATGTGTGATCTTCATCTCCACCTTCTTTTCCTTGTACAACTGTTCATCGCTTTCTGTATCACTGGAATCTTGAGCAGCTTCTAAGCTTGGTGATTCTTCTTGATGTCCTTCAGAAAGATCGAGTGCTCTAGATGATCCCTGATCACGTTTCCTGAGCACAAATCGTGTAGTTGTCTTGGATGCCGGAGATGATATGGTAAGAAGAGTCTTTGCAGCTTGGACCACTGTAGCTACTCCTTTACCTTTGCCCTCTACTTCAGGTAATGGCTTACTGCTCTCAGCAACAGGTTCTCTAAGGACAACTCCTTTCGTAGCACTCTTTGTAGATTCCGCGTGTTCTTTAGCACTTAGCTCCAAGGCTTGTAGTAGATCCGGATCTTCTTCATCTCTTAGACCTAGTTCAGGTCCCACCATCTCTTCATCATCATTTCGACCTTTCGTCTTGATTTTCTTGGATTTCAACTTCTTGCTTGATGCCTTCCTTTTGATCTTTTTCTTCTTCTTAGATCCCTCAACTTCTGTGGGTGCATCCTTTCTTTTCTTTGATTTCGATTTAGATTGGGTTTGTTTGATGGATTTCTGGGTTTCTGGTTCAGAGGTTTCGGCTTCACTTCTTACCTTCTTAGAAAGAGACTTTTGATATCCCTCTACTTTGCTCAGATATTCCTTATAATAGGAAGCTTGACGAATGTTATCTGAAATAAGAGGCTCAGGAATAAGCTTTCCAAAGACTTCTTGTTTGGCCCCTTTAGCAGCCCATTTGAGATTTCCCAGAACAAATTCTTCAGAGGACAAATGGAGAGGAGAATCAGTTCTAGGATGGAACTTGTGACGAGAGTAGAGATGATGGATTATCATTTTAGTGAATCTGATGCTAGGAATTAACATCTTCCTCACTGTCTTCCTGCTGGCCAGATTAGATTCCAGTTTTGCTTTGTCTTCTAGGAAGGTGTGAATGGAGTGAACGAATTCTTCCCAGATCCTTTCAGCGAAATCTATGTTGGAACGTTTTATGATTCCCCATAGAATTTGAAGCACTGGAGCCCTAGGTCTTTCGTAAGCAGAAGTCTTCCCAGTAAGACATAAATTGAGAATGGTGGCGAATGTCCTCCATGGTTGATACATTTCACTGGTGACTATCGCTGACACCTTGAGGACGGTTGATGGATAACCCAGATCATTAACGAAGTGGACGAGAGCCTCGGATGTAGGAGGTTGGGTAAAGGGTTTATCAATGACAGCAGGTGATATTTGAAGAGCCTCTCTGATGGTGTCTGATGTCAGCTCGTACCATTGTTCATCTAACTGACAGTGGTAATTACCAGTATCTTTGTTGAGTTCAATCGTATTCCAAAACTGTTGAATGTATATAGACGGAACTGTTGCACATGCAGTGAATGCTCTGAAGAAGTTGGTCTCCTTTAAGATATCAACAGATATCTTGTAAATGGGATTGGGTTGAGGTCTTGTCACATCGACATAACAGTTGCTCCTTCCAATAGGGATCCATTTGTTCTTAGGAAGTATTTGTTCATCTGTACGAACAGGTGTTGGAACTGCAGGGTTTGGTTCTGAGGAAGTAGTGATCCCTGTATCTGTCATTGTATCTACACACACATTCACAGGACGAAAGTATGTCTATGCAAGTTAGATGGGAATCAATCCTTGAGGTTAGCACAGAGACTATGTGTACATAACAAAAGACTACAGTATATCAAGTAACACCCAATTGTGAGAGACCTAAAAATGCAGCAACCATCATTCACATTGTAAAGTATTAACTGCATAGCTGCATTTGTAAGCATGTAGACAAACGAATAGACATAGCATGACAATAATAGACAAATTGCATCCATGACCAAGTAGACAAACAGCATCCATAATCATAGACAAACCGCATTAATGATCAATCAGACAAACCGCATTCATGACAGATTAGACAAACCGCGTTTGAGATTGATTAGACAAACAGCGTTCGTGATTGTTTAGACAAACCACGTTAGTGATTGTTTGGACAAACCGCGTTCGTGATTAGTTAGACAAACCGCGTTCGTGATTAATCTAACAAACCGCGTTCGTGATGAAACAGACAAACCGCGTTCGTGATGAAACAGACAAACCGCGTTCGTGATGAAACAGACAAACCGCGTCTGTGACAAAATAGACAAACCGCGTCTGAGACTAATCAAACAAACCGCGTCTGAGACAAAACAGACAAACCGCGTCTGTGATGAATAGACAAATAGCATTCAAGAATGATCACACAAATAGCACCGATGAACAAATCATAAAGCAACCTACACCCTAGATCATGTAGAGAGTACTAATTACAGATTCCACATTGTGCAAACACCTCATGACATGCCAATCACTTCACAATAGAATCACATAATTCCATACAGAGTTAAATCACCACACATTTCACACTTATCGACATATGCTAGACAAACCGCATTGAAGAATATATCACCACTTAATCATCAAGGCATTCATTACAATGCAAGTGTATGTACGTACGACAACAACACAACGAGATCTTATAACAAACAACCCTATCTTAGTCCAAATACACTCTAACTAAACCCATCTATCAATCGACTTAATCTCATCTAACCTTGAAAGAACAAACAATCGACATATCAATTTATCAATTCAGATTTCTCATCTGATTAGTGGGAAAAGACACCCATTCTATCCTAGAGACTAATTAATCGAACACTGATTGAACAAATCCTAGACCCATGAGCGATTTTGACTTTTAGAGTCAAACATCACTCGACGAATCACACCAATCCAACATACAACTTGAATGATGTAGCAATATGAACATATAACACTTATCAATACATTCATAACTAAAAATCCCATCAATCAAAACAAGTAATAACAAACTCACCTAGGATCGAGTGATGAGCCGAACGGATCAACCTAAAAAAAACAAGTCCGACATTAAGATTCTAGGAATAGTACAGTTAACTACCTACTGATATGGGTGAGGGTCGATCATTACCTAGGGAAGTCTCGATGGATGGAAAAAAATGGCGATCGTGGGTTTGGTTAGAGATAGAGAGGTTCGATCGGTTTGATTATGGAGGAGAGAGAGTGTTGAGGGACAAACCGCGTGTGATAAGGTTCTTAAATATCCTCACCTAACTTTGAAGTTAACCTTAATGACACTTTTGGTCCCTGTCTTTGTTGGCTAGACAAACCGCATAGGTTACAATTCTAACAACTACCTCCTAATGACACATTTGGTCCCTGTCATTGTTGGTTTTGACAAACCGCATAAGTTACAATTCTAACACCCTACTCCTAAATCTCCTCTTTGTACTAAGTGACACCTGTGGTCCCTGACTTTCCAATCAAAATACTTTCTAACACGCATCGGCATCCAAACCAGTTACGACACACTAAATCCCTAAGGACTTAATAGTAGCCCAGTCAGTTACACAATGAATACTCATAGACGAGTTTAAATTGCTATTGTTCTCCCCCTCAATCAATGACTGAGCTTTTGTAGAGAGATTTAGACATTGATTGAACAACAATTAATCACTTGATGAGAGCAACGGTGAATGTCTTTAGGCCAACAAAAATCATCAGTAAGAATGAACATGAATATGAAGTAATCCATGCTCAGGTGAACATCACCTTGTTGGAGGAACAGCCATCCTTTTGGCGACGTGCTTTCCCCAAAATGAAGCGCGGGTTGCTATCTAAAGAAATAGCAAGCCACAGAGACATGATTTACTTATTAGGATCTACTTCTGTTCGAGCTTCATTTAAAACCCCGTGTCATTATTGAATGACATTTCTAGGGTCGTAAATGTTATCGATATCCAGAAGACATGCCTCTCTCTATCCAAGAACACGTAATACTATATATATATACAAGAAACATGTACCTATAAAATAGGAGAAACTATATACACCAAGAAAAAGGATACTTGAGATATTCTTTGTAACATCTGTACGAGTTTTGAACTGAATTGTTCAAAAGTCATAGTCCCCGTACATTACCGGTGGGTTTTCCGAACCTCCTCTGTGGGAGTTGATGTCCCCTTTGGTAGCCACACCTTGAGTTTTTTTATGATGCATTCTGTGAGAGTAGCTGCACGCGGAAACCGTCTCCCTGCACTATCATAAGTATTTTGTACGCATGTATATTGGTTAGTGACTATGGGGTCCTGTCTCTGTGATTTCTTGCAACCATTCTTAGAAGCATTTTCCGTGTCAGTAGGTACCCACTGACGACCGACTTGCTTAAAGATTCTACCAGTTGGCAACCATCTTAGGCACGCTCTAAATATGCTCTGTTTCTGAGGCACCTTAGTGTTTTTACGATAGAAAGTTTCTTGTTTTACAGCACTAGATCCATTAGGCTTCCTAGGGTGCTTCATTGATTTTAGAGGCCTGTGGTGATTGTTTGTCGAAGTAGAGGATGCAACAATATGAACATTAACTTCCTTTGTTATTGTCATGTGAGATTTATCCTGAAAGTGACTCTTCGCTAATGTTCCCTTATGTCTAGGTTGTGAAGTGACTGATTTTGGCAAACTCTTAGTCTCACCAACTTGGGGGGCACACCTTGGAGAAGGTGTTCCCAAGACTGATGGTTTGACAGACTTAAGATTCACCCTGTTCTTGGCCGACTTCTTTGAGTCATTCCTACGAGAAGCTAATGAGAAACTTTTCCCAAGGTTTTGTTCAGCCTGTAACTCAACAGTGTTTGAGTCATGTGAGGTTTTATCTTCATTGACCTTTTCTTGCAAGTCACTTATTTTGGTCCTTAATATGTTAATAGTCGCGTTCTTGGCCACCAGCTGATCTTTCAACTCATTTATCATGAAAAATTCCCGAAAATCAGGTAATTCCGGATTTTTTGATGGAAGGTTAATTTGGAACTTTTCTTTTAATTGTTGCATTGAAATTTCAAGATCAACACAATGTTTTTCCAGTTTTGAAAATCCTTTTAAAAGTTCATTGTAAACCTCTTTTTCAATCATATCATGTGATTTGAAAGACTCTGTCGTAGACAGAGAACTCGACGAATTATCATGTACAAGTTCATTAGAAACAATATTATCTAGATAAGACAGATGTACCACAGTAGACCGTGCTTGGTGATTTTCAGATTCTTGAGATGTCTTCTCACATCTTGAGAAGTCACTTCCTGTGCTAACACTATCATCCTTCTTGTCTGATTTTGTTCCATTCCTACCCTGCTGACCTTTTTCCTCAATGAACCCATAGACATCCCTTATCCGCAGTAGCAGTGTCGTTTTGTACATTTCTATTTCAAACCCAGTATATTTAGCGAAACACTCTTTAGTCACTTGACAGTCACAATAATAGTCCCCAGTGTATTGAGAGTTGATGAACATTTGGAATTGATTGTTGATCACATTGAGAGCGTCTCTGGATTTACCTTCAGAATGTTCTTCCTTGACCAGCTCCTGTTCTAGTTGATCCAGATATAATGTCATCATGACTGTGAAATCGCTAATTTCCTGACCAAAGAGTGAAGCAAATGCCCGTCTGTACCCCATCACATATTCAGAGTTACCGAACAAAGCCTTAATGTGTGATAGAAGTGAACGGAAGCATGCTACTTGACTTTCCTTTTCATTAGCCAACTGCCTATCCTCAAGGCATTCATTCATGTGTGACTGCGAGTGTGACACATCAGTTCCAGCAGAATCAGTATCATTTGTTTCTGTTAGAGATGTGTAGTCATAGTTCCCATGATCCTTAATATCATCGTACAGTTTGAGAACCTCCGATATGATGGAGTCTGAGTTAGTTGTCATAGAGAATACAAGATTATACTGATCTTGTGATTTAACCGAGAGATCGAATCTTTCGCGGGAATTTCTAAAATCACCAAGACACAAACCGCCTAGACAAACCGCGTAGACACAAACCGCGTATGTGCCTAAGAGACAAACCGAGTTCACACAGGAGATACAAACCGCGTTGACACAAACCGCGTATGTGCCTAAGAGACAAACCGAGTTCACACTAGAGATACAAACCGCGTTGACACAAACCGAGTATACGCCTTAGAGACAAACCGAGTTCACACCAAAGATACAAACCGCGTTGACACAAACCGCGTATGCGCCTAAGAGACAAACCGAGTTCACACCGGATATACAAACCGCGTTGACACAAACCGCGTATGCGCCAAAGAGACAAACCGAGTTCACACCGGATATACAAACCGCGTTGACACAAACCGCGTGTGCGCCTTAGAGACAAACCGCGTTGGCACAAACTACCAAACCTGTCACTTTCAATGCAGTTTGTCCTTTTGCCTAAACTAGTAAAAAAGACAAACCGCGTATCCGATGTACCACAAACCGCGTTCAAGATCGTCCCAACTACACAAACCGCATTCAAGAACACTTCCACAAAAACCCACGAATTGCTCCAAAATCACCACACCGTTCTTAGATCTGTGAATCCAAACACCAACTACCACTCTAATACTAATCTTAATCTAGAAAGTACAAAGTAAAACAACTTCTAATCACTAAACAAAGTACAAAATGAGATTTATGCTACAAAACAAACCGAATCCAAAAAAAACTTAAAACTACAAATCGAACCAACAAGAAAACCTCAAGAACTACACAAATCCGTGAATACCAACTCTCATGGACCTAACCATGGCTCTTGATACCAATTGTAGGGTATTCACAATACAAGAAACACTAGTTTGAGGCTATTACTTGGATCGAATAGAAGAAGACTTAGAGAGAGAAAGAGAGAGGTTGGGAGCCTTTGTAGAGAGAGAAACAAATGATATTAGATTAGTGAGAAAGGTCCAACCCTTCCCATGGGTGGGAAGGGAGTATATATAGTTACAATATATTATGCCCCTAACGGGCTGTAGAGTGAGCTGACAGAGGGTAAAGACCCGACCCACTCCACAATACTAATAATAACTAAGCTACTACTAATAATATTACTGATAATCCTATGAGCTATGATGTACTAATGATTACTCGGGGTGACCGAGTCTTCAGCTGAATATTCATATTCCTAACATTTTGAAATGAACTTTTGATCTGGACCTTGACTTGATTATTTAATATGAACCTTGATCTGATAAACTCTGATTGGACTTTTGGTACTACTTCTGATGATATTTGATATAAACCATCTGTTATGAACTATCTGTTATGAGCCATCTGTTATGACACTCTGATTTGATATGATATCTGACTCTTAGTTTGATACCCGAGCCAAAATCTGTTTTCCTAGCCATGAAGGTAACATGGCCGTGTCATTGATGCACCAATGGCATGACTCTAGGGCGGTAGAGTGATGTTCCGCCACGTCCCCATTTGATTATTATGCGCGCACTACAGTTATTATGGCCAGTATTTGTTTGGGGGGCGCATGGATGCATCCTAGATCTGTTCTGTTTAGTGGATTATCTATATATGATTTATTATTGTCTGGTGACTGGTGCTTGTGTGCAATACGCGCCTTTCACATATATCTGGGAGCTAGCTACTCCATTTGAAGAATGAGGACACCCCTCATATTATCTGATTATCTGAGAGGTCTCCCCTCTATATGATTAGAAGATTTATGGTTACGATATGATATGATCTGTTTCTGGGCTCGTGGTGGATTACTATCCCTTTTTCTCTTTCCTTTATACTTATTCATTGACTTATCCCTTGAACCATATTACATCTGTTTGACCTTTGTTTCTGTTATTCTGTACTATTCTCTATTACTGTTTGTTATCGTTATATCTGTTCACTGAGCTCTCGTAGCTCAGCCGCATTTCTTTTCCTGCGGCAGGTTTTAGTAGGAAGCTGGGAATGGGTGGAGAGTACCTTGGACTTAGAAGACTTGATAGCTACTTTTGGACTTAGAAGTAATTAGAAGTTATTATTATTTTGGAATTAGTGTTTACTGGAAGTTTCTTTTGTAACCTTGTAGGTCCTATATTTCAATTGTAATCTTTGAGAATTCTTGTATTACTATAGATGTATGCTTTGTTTTGATCTGATACGAAACCATTGTTGTGATATCTTTACCCTTGTCGGGTTGGGGTGTTACACCTACCAACACAAATGGCTTCTTCTAAAGCTATCAAATACGCCCCTAATGTGGAATTCACATTGGAGGGTGTAGACCTCACCAAGAACAATGTGGTAGGAAACTTTGCCTATCCTCAAAAGTTCTATGCGTACAAGAATGTAGTGAAGTATCTTCAAAACTGCTTTCTTGCTACGGCATTCACCAAGACCCCCTCAGTCATCTACCATGACTATTTGAGGGAATTCTGGTGTACTGTAGTGGCTACCAGCCCTGAGGACACCAAAGAATCCATCATCACATTCACAGTGATGAATGGGAGAAGGACCCTCTCCCTAGATTACAAAACCTTCATCAAGGCCACGGTCTTGATTTCGCTGAGGCCTTTAATCCCAACCCTACTGACCAAGAGGTTAAAGCAGAATTGCTTTTTCTAGGACTTCACGACCTTAAGCGTCCTGAAATGGCCGCAGGAGCCTTATTGGAGAAGGCTCCAATAGCTGAAACCTGGTTCCACCCTATCTGGAGGATCCTGATGACCTTCATCATTCAGGTCCTTGGAGGGAATAAATCCTCCACGGAGCAGTTGAACTCATAACAACAATTGATGTTGTTTAGTCTCCTAGAGGGTAGAAAAATAGATATCGGAGGAATAATCTTCCGTGACCTCGTTGCCAAGCTCTCAGGGAAATCTAGGCAAAGACTTATGTCTTATCCTAGGTTTATTTCCTGCATGCTTCAGGACCTATTAGGCCCTGACTATGTTAGGTCTGACATTGAAGGTACAAAACCTGACGTCCTACATAAGACCAATTATACGAGTGGCATTCCTGAGGTACAACCCATTGCCCAGACCAACTACATGCTGGTGGTTAATCAGGGGGAGAACGCTGTTTCTCCAGTACCTTCACCTACAAAGAAGGTGAAGAAGACAAAGAAGGGTCAGTCCAGTAAGGTGGTTAGACCCAAACCACTCGCCACTGAGACTGATGCCTCAAACAACCCTAAACAAGGGTTAAATATGGCCGAGACCTCTGAGACACCCGTCACTGAGACCCTCTTGACCCAAAAACAAACGCCAACGGAGGGCACTAAGAAATCATCCTCAGTATCCTCGGGCAAACCCTTTCCTCATGATTCCATTGACATAAACAAGTCATTAGGATCAGGAACCTCCACCCATTCACATCCCGATGAAGGCACTAAACAATCACAATCAGTGCCTGAGGGAGAAAAGGGTCCTGAATCCTCGGTTGGGCAGCACTACTCAACTGGGAAGGGGACCCACACCCAATCACATCCTATTAACGTCCCTGAGAAATCACACTCGGGGTCTCAGGGAGTCAAGGACCCTGAATCCCCAAAAGAGCAGTACAACCCTGATGGGAAGGGGGTCCATCAATCATCAAAAACAGTGCCTCGTGATAGTTCTGAAAAACACCCATCAGGACTTGAAGGCACTAAGGGGGACAAAGACTCAGAGGTATATAAACCACCCGCTGATACGGAACCTATAACCCCCTCAGGCGGATCCACTCTCTTGGGAACTGACCCCAAAAACCAGGCTGAGAAATCAGTTATTATGGTTAGCCAGGCTGAGACAACCAACTCAGTTATTATGGCGGGGTCAGGACCTGGCCAAAACGAAGGCAAGTCTTCTTTTGAAGAGGAGCCGGATAACCTTTTGGAGATTCAGTCAATGGTGGATATTCAGGCTCTTCTTGATTCTGAAGATGAGGTCAAGGAAGAGAGTGAGGAGGAAGTTTTTGAGGCAGGTGATGATATGGACACTGATGTACAACCTACTGAACAATCGCATCAGTCTTCTCCACATGGTGAAGAATCTGAATCTTAGGCTGATCATTCTTCAGATTCTGAATCATCCTTCCCTCCTGAAATCAGGAAGTATGACAACATTCTTCCTCTTACTGAAAGGCAATTGGTCAAGTTCCTACAAAAGGCCAACAATGCTCTCTTTACTGGGCTAACTGAATAAATTTTTGACCAACACTGTGAAGCTGCTGTTCATTATGTCAACCTGAAGGACTCAGTGGAATCCTATCATGATGATGTTAATGAGCACAATTCATCTATCTCCTTCTCCCTGACAAATCTTGATGAGAATCTTAAATTGTTCAACGAAGCTCTCACCAACATACACAAGAGCGTTGCAACTATTCAAGAGTCAGTGAAAGATGACCCTGAGCTTAACAAGAAAATTCTTCAGGCTTCTGAGGACTACCATCAACAGTCTACTCAGTTGACTGAGCTGATAAACATGATGAAATCCTCCAATCTTCAGGGACTCAACTCTATAGTGGACTCCATCAAGTCTTCCCTGGGTCTTATGGAGTCACACTTGGCATCTTGGGCTACATCTTCTTCTTCCTTGGCTTGGAATCTTGGTCCAAGGATGACAGCAATAGAGGCTTCTTAGGCTTCTCTTGAGGCTAAGGTCTCAACTCTTCAGAAGAACACCTCAGACATCAAGTCAATGATAACTGAGATTTATCAGGCTTTCAAAGGTCAGGATGCTCTCTCAACTTCAGTGAGCGCACCAACTCTTGCTCTCACCATGGGTCAAGCAACAGTTGAGGGGGAGAATGTCACTGAAGAACAACCTGAACAACCTCCTTCTCACACTGAGGGGGAGATTCCTGAGACAACCCCATCTTCATCCCACCAAGACAAAGGCAAAGGCATTCTCACAACCACTGAGCCTGAGCCTATCCTGGTGCCTGCTTCCTCTGAGACAAGGCCAGACCCTGATGAGCCAGTCAGGGTCCCTTATGAGGTGAATGGAAAAATACAATTTCTCACAAATGAGGAAATTCAGGCTCATATGGAGAAAGAGGAGGCAATGAAGAAGGCAGCTGAAGAAGAAAGGGCGAGCAAGGCTGCTCTTATTCAGGTGGTAAACGAAGAGGCCAAAAAGATTGGGTTGCCTCCAAAAGCTGTTTCAGGAAGAAAAGGTGGGGAGACCTTTGTGAAAGCTCAGACTGCTGAGATGATTGCTCTCAGGGAGAAAAGGGAAGAAAGGTTAAAGAGGGCTGAAGAGATTAGGCAGAACAGGATTGAGAGATATCAGTGGGTCATGACAAGCAGGTTGAAGCCAGAACCCATCCTTGATGTCAAGATTCACCGAAACACCAAGCCTACCATTGTAACTGTCTACAGGAGTGCTGACAAATGAATCTTTGAGGTTCATAACCCCTTCAGATTCGCAGACTTCGGGATCACTGAATTGGATGAATTGGGTCCAATGATAGCAAAAAATTCAAATGTTGTGGTCCCTGGTCTGATGAAGTCCCTGAGTCTAAGCTATGAAATATTGGCAGCAACACCTCAGGAACATGGTATTCCATCTCTTCTTCCTGCTTCAGCAGAACAACCTGCTCCCTCTCAGTCTTCCTCAAGAAATAGAAAGAAGATTGAAGCTGAGCCTGAGATCAAGGTCCCTGGTCTGGATTGCAACACAGCCTTCCCAGAA
Source organism: Artemisia tridentata subsp. tridentata (assembly GCA_021014915.2). Lineage (NCBI taxonomy): Eukaryota > Viridiplantae > Streptophyta > Magnoliopsida > Asterales > Asteraceae > Artemisia > Artemisia tridentata. The sequence goes on from CP139508.1 coordinate 351,423,511, forward strand.
GGAGTTCCATTCAGGAACAACTTGGTCATCGAACAACCTGAAAGAGCTTTGTTCTTCACTGATGAGTTTCGAGACCCCGCCTTCCAAAGATGGAGTGATATTGACCAATCAGGAATCAAGGCAATGTTGGGTTTCCTCATGATGGCCTCACCAATCAAGACTCCTGAAAATGTGAGGTTCTGCCAAGACCTGAGAACAAAGATTCAAGAGCATCCTGATAAACATGAGCTAGAGTCCAAGAAGCCAAAGCTTGAAGCCCTTGGTTATAAGTTCGACTGAATGAATCTGCCAACACCACCACTATCCTCGTACTATGTATAGTTTTGTTAGGACTTGTAATAATATTAATAAGATGATGTTTTTATTATTTCAGTGTCCTTATTTACTTTTTAGTACATTCAGTATGAGCAGAAGTCATTAGCTCACTCATAACTGATCAAAAACACTTAATCATAATTTATATCCAAATAGGGGGAGATTGTTGGGTCCTTCAGTACCCAAGAGTCGTTAAAACAAGATTTGAATACAAATTAAGCTAAGTGTAAATTAAACCGAAAACATTCTAAGTTACTGAGTGAACAGTCACTCAGTGAGTTACCTTCAAGATGCTCAGGACGAGTCTAAGAAGAAAGATTCACCACACAGTGAGGCGGTACTCACTGAAGTGTTACTTGAGACGAAGAAGAAGGTAATGGATCAATGAGCGTTAGACAAGAGCTCACTGAACCCCAAGTCTCCTCAACAACAATAACTGAAGACTGAAGACAAATGACTGAAGAACCTAAAGCCTGAATAAAAGGCGGGATAATGAGGGAAGGTTTTAAGAAGATAAGAACAAGTCTTATCTGGGTCAGACAAACCATCCCTCAAGTGGCTAAAAGTCAAAGAAGTGTAAGGTCTGACACTCGAAGACTTTTTGGCGCAATCCCATTGGTTCTTGGAAATGACAACTACTGTTGTAGTTGTCAGACACGCTTCCTATTTGTTTATCTAGTTTTAATCTTCAGTACTCTTAACATGTTTGCCTATAAATAGCAAACGGATAGGAGAAAAGTGGGTAAGGTATTCTTGTACAATAAAAGCTTAGACTTTCACAAATACCCCTTTTCTCCTACAAAGAGTAACGTATCCCTGAGATAGCTCAGTGGGTCGAATTGTTACCACTTAAAGCATTGCTTAAGTTTAGATAGGAGACACCATACCTTGTCTATTCAATCCCAAGTGTTTGTTCCGCAAAACACTTGGGTAATAGATTCTTTGATTCATTTCTAATAAGAATTTAAACGTTGAAAATACTTGTGTGTTTTTATATTTACGTTTCATTAACTGTTAGAATTAATCAATACATTGTATTAGTCATAAACACAAAAAGATTAACTTTCTAGTTAACTCTAAGTGTGTTAAGGGAACAACACCTTGTTACTCGAATTATTCTAACATGGTCATTATGTGGATTCTAAATCTGTGTTTTCTTGTGGTATTGATAGAAGTATGGCTCGCACAAGAAAAGAAACTACGACACCAACACCAGCCATAACTCCCGCAGCTATCCAGAAATTGGTAGCCGACAGCGTTGCTGCAGCTCTTGAAACTCAAGCGGCAAGAATAGCTCATTCGAGTAGCAACAACAGGGCAACAGGCGAAAGCGAGACAGCTGCATCTCGTAAATGTACCTACTAGGATTTCATGAGTTGCAAGCCAACTTACTTTAAGGGTTCAGAAGGAGTGTGATGCTTGGTTTTGCGACCTTACAACAGGTTTTACCTCTCGAGGGATCTCGAGAAGCTTGCAATCCCCACCAGGCAGTGTACCTGACCGATGTAGTATAGTGAAGTCGCAAGTACCGGGGGATTGATCGTTCTCTAGGGGAATAGTGTCGTTAGGATTGAAAAACTACTCTAATAGGTCTAAGGGTGAGGGAAGATTCTTTTTGTATTTTTATATTTTTTTATAAAAGCAAGTAAAATCTCGGGTTTGAAGGAGTGGGTGGAATTAGTTGCTAGTCAACTAACCCAAATGACTACAAATGCAAATAAAATAAAATAACAGAAAATGAAAAGGTTGTGAAACTTATATGGAGAGAAATGTGTTTACTTAGATTTCCTTACTCACTAACTATCTTTTACCGGTTGATTAGTGTGTATTAATTGCGTGGATGACGGGTGTATTCCTTAATACCAATCGTGGGGTGGCGTACGTACTTCCCCAACTCTACAAGCTCCTACTTCACTCCTATGTCGAGCCGGCTAGGAAGCTCCTAACATGGGATCACTAGAATTCGCTCATGCATTAAATACAACCATAAAAACCTTAGTACGCATTGGTTCATGTTTCTTAAGACGTTCAAGCAAGTTACCGTATAGGAGGTTAGCCAGTTTTCTTAAGCCTAACATCGATAAACAATCATCCAATACAATTAATAACACACTAATAACCAATAATCAATAGTTAGGTTTCATTAGATCTAAGCAAACACAAGATAAATCTAGCCTAGCATGTTAATCAAAAGACAAGAACAAGATATAATCAAACAACACATAGACATATTGATTGATTAAGTGATTACTTATCTTCAATTAAACATGGGAGATCCAAGGGTAAAAAACCCTTAAAAAATGGCAGAAATTCGTCTTAGGGTTTCTCCTCACAAAGTTGCACACTTATGAATAAAAATTGCAAAACTATATATAGAGTTTAATGGCTGACGGCGTCACGTTATAGATCTTGACGCCGTCAACTCGCCGTGGCTAGGGTTCCCGGATGGTCTTCCTGACGCCGTCCCTCTTTAGTCCTCCAAAATCCTCCCTGGCTTATCAAGGCTTGACGCCGTCAGAATAAAGCTTGACGCCGTCTCTCTTTGACTTAAACCGTGATGGCCTTGATCACCTTAAAGGGTGACGCCGTCAGACTTTCCATTGCAAAACTCTCTGGCGTGTCACGTGTATTTTTCATATCCACCTCATTTGCCAAGCCATGACGCCGTCAAGAGCAATACTTGACGCCGTCATGTGTACTTTTCCAGCAGCTTTGAAGACTTTGTCGTTTTCTTCACTTTTATGCTCCAAAAACGTCCAAAATGCTTCCTTTTCCAGATTTCTTCTCCAAAGTACCTAAAATGACAAAAGGAACGATTTAGGGCAATATTTGATCAAATAACTACGATTTAGGGCTTAAATGACCCCCTAAAAGCGATACACTTTTTGCTTCATCAGAGTGACTGAACTTGCTCAGTGGTTTGAGCGTACTGAAACGGTCTTCATGAGAAGCAGTTGTCCTGACAACTACAACGTCACATATGCCACAGGGACTCTTCTGGAAGATGAACTATCATGGTGGAATGCTACCGCCCAAACCATGGGTATTGAGGAAGCGTATCAGATTACCTGGGTCGAATTGAAACAGAAAATGCTAAAGAAGTACTGCCCACGTACTGAAATTAGGAAACTGGAAGAGGAACTCCACCAGTTGGTTGTAAAAGGGAATGATATAAAAACTTATAATAGGAGGTTCCAAGAACTTGCTGCACTGTGCCCAACCATGGTGCCAGATCTTGAAAATATGTTGGAAAAGTACGTCGAGGGACATCCTCGAAGCATTGAGGGAAATGTCACCTCATCAAAACCACCAACTCTTGAAGAAGCCATCACCATTGCACAAAGATTACTAGACCGGGAAATTAAACGGGGTTCTACATCCGGGAACAATGATCAAAAGAGAAAGTTGGATGATCGAGGAACCACTACTCACAACAACAACAGGTACAACAACAGCAACAACCGTAACCGTAATTATCAGCAAAATCGCAACAACTACCACCACCAACAAAATCGCAGGCAGGAAGCTAACAGGGCTTATGTTGCTGCACCAACTGACAGAAAAGGTTATACCTGAACACTACCCCCGTGTAACCAATGCAGAATGCATCACACTGGGCCTTGTCCTACCAAATGCGGAAAGTGCCAAAAAGCAGGTCACAGAACTAGTGACTGCACGGCCACTGGTGCGAATTTACAACCGATAGAAATAGTGTGCCACGGGTGTGGCGAGAAGGGGCACTACAGGAACCACTACCCAAGACAGAATACTAATCAGAACAACGCTGCTCGTGGGAGAGCATATGCACTAGGTGACGGAAATGCACCGCATGACCCTGGCGTAGTCACGGGTACATTCTTACTTAACCAACAAAGTGCTAAAATATTATTTGATTCTGGAGCTGATAAGAGCTTTGTGTCTACTTTCTTTGCTTCTCTACTTAACATTGCCCCAATAGAACTATACACTACATATGAAAATGAAATAGCTAACAGGAACCTAATAGGCACTAATACGGTAATCCAAGGTTGCACCCTAACCTTACTAAACAAACCTTTTCCAATTGAGCTCATGCCTATTCAACTTGGTAGTTTTGACGTCGTCGTTGGCATGGATTGGTTATCCAAGCACCATGCTAGAATCATCTGTGACGAGAAAGTCATCCAAATTCCACTCAATGGTGAAACTCTTATTGTTCGTGGCGATCAAAGTAGAACTCGACTTAGCATTAACTCGTATATCATGACAGTGAAGTATATGAACAAGGGATGTCACGTGTTTTTGGTTCAAGTGACGAAAAATGAATCGAAAGAGAAACGACTTGAAGATGTGCCAGTCGTCAAAGATTTTTCTGAAGTGTTTCCGGAGGATTTGCCCAGTATTCCACCCGTCCGACAAATAGAATTTCATATCGATTTAGTGCCTAGGGCGGAACCAGTAGCAAAAGCACCCAATAGGTTGGCACCGTCTGAAATGAAAGAGTTATCTGAGCAATTGAAAGAGCTATCAGATAAGGGGTTCATCCGACTGAGTTCATCACCTTGGGGAGCTCCGGTCTTATTCGTTCTGAAGAAAGACTGAACATTCCGAATGTGTATTGATTATAGGGAGTTGAACAAACTCACCGTGAAGAATCGATATCCATTACCCAGGATCGATGATTTGTTTGATCAGTTACAAGGATCGAGTGTCTACTCGAAAATTGATCTGAGGTCGGGATATCATTAGCTGAGAGTCCGAGAAGAAGACATTCCCAAAACAGCTTTCAGAACGCGGTACGAACATTACGAATTTCAGGTGATGCCATTTGGTCTAACCAATGCACCTGCAGTGTTTATGGACTTGATGAACCAAGTATGCAAACCATACCTAGACAAATTCGTGATCATGTTCATAGACGATATTTTAATCTACTCTCGCAACAAGGAAGAACATGCCGAACATTTGAGAACCATCTTAAAGTTACTCAAAGAGGAAAAGTTGTATGTGAAGTTCTCCAAATGTGACTTTTGGATTCCAACTGTACAATTTCTTGGGCATGTTATCAACAGTCAAGGTATCCATGTAGACCCTGCCAAGATTGAGGCGGTTAAAGAATGGGCATCTCCTACAAACCCAACAGAGATACGCCAATTTTTAGGTCTCGCCGGTTACTACAGAAGATTCATAGAAGATTTCTCAAAAATCGTCAAGCCTTTGGCAGAACTGACCCAGAAAAACAAGAAGTATAACTGGGAAGAAAAACAAGATTCAGCTTTCCAACTCTTGAAACAAAAACTCTGTGAAGCACCAATCTTAGCGCTACCCGAAGGAAGTGAAGACTTTATAGTGTATTGTGATGCGTCACACCACGGATTAGGCGCAGTACTGATGCAAAGGAGCAAAGTAATAGCCTATGCTTCTCGACAACTCAAAAAGAACGAAGAAAACTATACCACTCATGATATAGAATTAGGAGCAGTAGTCTTTGCTCTTAAGATATGGAGACATTACTTGTACGGCACCAAGTGCACGATTTTCACCGATCACAAAAGTCTTCAACACATCCTAGAGCAAAAGGAGTTGAACATGAGACAGCGCCGATGGTTAGAGTTACTCAACGACTATGATTGTGAAATTCGCTATCACCCAGGGAAAGCAAACGTTGTGGCTGATGCCTTGAGCAGAAAGGAGCGAATTAAACCTCTCAGAGTCCGATCTCTAGGAATGACCATTTGTTCACCCCTGCCAGAAAATGATAATGGTTTTGTGAAAAGATAAGACGGAATACTTTGTTTCAAAGAAAGAAGTTGGGTTCCACTCTGCGGGGTTATACGTGACCTCATTATGCATGAATCCCACAAATCCAAGTACTCCATTCACCCAGGTTCTAACAAGATGTATCAGGACCTCAAGAAACTCTATTGGTGGCCAAACATGAAGGCCGACATCGCCGAGTATGTTGGGAAATGTTTGACCTGCTCAAGAGTCAAGGCGGAATGTCAAAAGCCGTCAGGATTGCTTGTACAACCCGAACTTCCAGTATGGAAATGGGAACGAATTACTATGGACTTTATCACCAAATTACCACGGACGTCAACTGGATTGGACACCATCTGGGTCATCATTGATCGTCTCACCAAGTCCGCTCGTTTTCTACCAATCAAGGAAACTGACGAAATGAGTACTCTCGCACAGTTGTATCTGAAGGAAATAGTATCCCGACACGGAGTGCCAATCTCCATTATCTCAGATAGAGATAGCTGATTCACTTCTAGATTTTGACAGACTATGCAAAAAGCTCTTGGTACCCGTTTAGATATGAGCACCACATATCACCCTCAGACTGATGGGCAAAGCGAAAGGACAATCCAAACCTTAGAGGACATGCTTCGGGCATGTGTAATTGACTTCGGAAAAGGTTGGGACAAACACTTGCCGTTGGCATAATTCTCGTACAACAACAGCTATCACGCCAGTTTCAAGGCAGCACCGTTTGAAGCACTTTATGGCCAAAAGTGCAGATCACCTGTTTGTTGGGCTGAAGTGGGAGATGTAGAACTCACAGGACCTGAAATTATTCACGAGACAACGGAAAAGATATTTAAGATCAGACAAAGACTGCAAGCCGCAAGAGACAGACAAAAGAGTTACGCCGATGTGAGGCAAAAACCGATGGAATTCTAGGTTGGAGACAGAGTTATGTTAAATGTTTATCCCTGGAAAGGAATGGTACGCTTCAGAAAGCGTGGAAAGTTAAACCCAATGTACATTGGACCATTCAAAATCCTGGAAAGGATTGGTCCAGTGGCATATAAACTAGAGCTCCCAGAGGAACTCAGCAGAGTACACAATACATTTCACGTGTCAAACTTAAAGAAATGCATGTCAGATGAATCTCTTGTCATCCCAATGAAAGAGATCCGACTTGATGAAAAACTCGTATTTACAGAAGAACCGGTGGAAATTATGGACAAAGAGGTAAAACAGTTGAAGCAAAACCGTATCCCCATTGTCAAGGTTCGATGGAACTCTAAACGAGGACCAGAATATACTTGGGAGCGTGAGGACCAAATTCGCGACAAATACCCACATTTATTTCCATAGACAACCCTGACAACTACCTTAGACTTAAATTCCAGGACGGAATTCTGTTTGACGGGTAGGTACTGTAGCAACCTGTAAAATTCCCTAGTAATTTGTAAATGTTAATCAAGTATTAATCTATCATTACAGTTCATCTAACCATTTTTACGAGCAAAATTTAAATTTTTTGTTTATTATACTACCATGAATCAAACGTTGTTACGTGATTCACAATACTTTGGAACGAACTCACACACGCACCACGACGATCAAATACACGAATAAAAAACAAACGGATCCGTATTACTTATTTCTCAGCCCAAAAGGCTAACCAATCCCACTACTATTCAAGCCCATAATTCATTTTTCTTTTATTCCATACAAGCCAACCCTCATTCACTTGGCCTCGATATTTTGATTATTCGACATACAAGCCATGCCATATTTTATATGGTTCGAATCACCACACTTCAAGGATTCATGAATGACAAGCCATACTATTTGATTCGAGCGTTTACTATTAAAACGAACCTCAAAGCTAGCTCCATTCCACAGATGAACAAACACATCCGAGTGTTAATCCAAATCAATAAAACCTATATTTACCTAAGACATTTGATCGAGACCTAGTCAAGAGAGTTTTATAAACCTCACCACATGTTCCTTAAATTATTTGGTCACGTTACAAGTCGTATGGACTATAAGCATGTCGAAACATATATTGAACAAGCCACTTGATTCTCCTTTCTCTAAACCGATGCTCACTCACACACACCTCTCTTAATTAGCAACATTCAAGTGCCTAGCCTATTTTGATTCCCCAATCCCTTATCTAATCCTCTCGGCATCACTTCATCCCAACTTGTGTGTATAATATAAACTATATACTAGTTCCATGCATATCACTATATACTTATACTATCACACACTCATTTGTTCACAAACAAATATCACACAAATATTTCCTAAGTGTTTTCTCTCTAACCGAGTCCATTCAAGAAGCAAGAGCCAAGTTCCTAGGTGTTCATTCCATTTTCCAAATCGTAAACCATTGATCTCGATTCTTTCGTGGGTGTTTAAACGAGCTACGTGCAAAACCCTCGATCCCTAGTCCTATTTCGACATCCTCACCACCCTTTGTTGGTGTAGTAAGTCACTCGACACCTTTTCTATACATACATATGATTTTCATAAGTTCATGCACACTTATATCCCATTCGTATCATTTACTAGCTTTCTATTTATATTTTTGATTTCTCGTTATTCATTTTATGTATAAATTTGACCTCCTATATCTATGGATGGCTATACATGAAGTGGAATAATCATTTGTATCTAATAACAACATTTAATAAGCTATCGAGACCCATTTTGTAACCATGTTGAATATCGAACGTAATAAAGTCATATAATCATATTGGACCACTTGATGTTGTCGACTAGAAAACGATCCATAAAATCATTTCTAAACGTGTAACCTATCGAACTAACAACTCAACCCATTTCTCCATAACCTAAACGAATAAGCAGTAGAGTAAATTGCAAAAATCATCCTCGTGGTTTGGCCAAATTGAACGTTTGGTCCCTGTGGTTCAATAAGTACAAAAATGGTCTGGATTTGGCACTGTTTCATTCACTTTTGGTCCCCCATGTTAACCGGCATTAAGTGAGTTCCGTTAAGTGGCAGTGTTTCATTCACTTTTGGTCCCCCATGTTACATGTTAGCCCCTTAAGGCTAACAATCTATCATTAAGTGAGTTCCGTTAAGTGGCAGTGTTTCATTCACTTTTGGTCCGCCGGTTAACATGGGGGACCAAAAGTGAATGAAACAGTGCCAAATCCGGACCATTTTTGCACTTATTGAACCACAGGGACCAAACGTGCAATTTGGCCAAACCACAAGGATGATTTTTGCAATTTACTCTAAGCAGTATCAATAAGCTCCCTTGATAAGCTCATGAAATACCTTATCGAGCCTATAAGCTAAGACCCTCGAAACAGTTTTAAATCCTTAAAGGTTATCTAGTGGGCCTTAAAGCCCACTAACCTCAAAATAAGCACTTCACTAATAAGCAGTCCATAAGCAGATTTGATAAGTTAAAAGTAACATATTTTGAGCCCATAATCAAGCCCAATCGATTCGAAACCCATTGGACCCTTAAAACCTTAACGGGCCTGTTTTAATTTCCTTAAAGCCCAATAACTTAAAAATAAGCTCTTTTCATGTAATAAGCTATTTTATAAACTTAAATAAGTTGTTTGAGACTTATGTAATTCTTGGAAATGTTAAAATCTAAGATTTGTGATTTTTGGACTATAAATGCAAATATTATGCAAATCGGGTTAAAAGTGTAAACTTTCACATAAGTTAGTGTCAAACTGTCATTCTGATAAATTAAGAGTAGAAAGTGAATATACAGTAACTAGGAGTGTTAAAATGTCATATTTGGATAATATGGACCAAAAATGTAAGTATAATATAACCTTGGACTAAAAATGTAAAAGTCTCGCCGTTAGGGTTAAAAGTGTAAATTTCATATAACTTGAAGGATCTTTCAGTAACTTTATTCCTATATATATTCCCACTAATGTTTTATACATTTTTATCATAAAAAGGCATTTATACATTTCGTAAGATTTCTTTAAGGACGATACGCATATATATATTTATATAACGAAACTTTTCACTATAACATAACTTATTATCCACCAACTTTTGAAGAGATGATATCTACGGATTTGATCCGTCCCAAACCAGCTATCTTTTATTTCTCTATCACACAAGTCAACCACTTGTGAATGGTCAACCGTAATAAATGATAAAATATAAACAGCCTCAGAACGAATGCTCGTGTGTAGTGTGAAACCAGGCAAGTGATCACCCGGATCGTTTCCCAATGAGGTGTGAATGGAAAACTGTGAAAAGCTAGGATTAGAGTGATTGATGATTTAGATTGCTTTGGATTTTGCTTTTTAACAATTCTAAATAATAAACAAAAACAGATATGCACAATAAAATTAAACGCGAATAAATAAACTGAAACGCGTAACGGAAAAGCTAAAATGGGACGAAAACTGAAATTTTAGAAAATTAAAACCTAAAAATGTAAAATGACTTAAAACTTATTTAAAAACTTAAATTATATTTTTAACACTTTTTATTTAATTATTATTAATTATTTATTATTTAATAACTTATTAAACTATTTAAATTTATAAAAAATACTAAATGAACTAAAAAAATTCTAAAACTTTTTCTAAAAATATTACTAAGTAAATAGAAACTAAGAAAATTATAAAAATGAAAATTACTTAATTAAAATTTAAAAAGATAAATTCTACTAAATAGAAGCTATAACTTTATTTCTATTTTTGGTTTTTCTTAAGGTCTAAAAATATTTTTATATTTTTCCTAGATTAAAAATGACAAAAGAAAATTATGAAAATTGGATTTATATTTTTCTGATTATTTTTCTATTTATTATGATTTAATTACTATTTTAAACTAATTAAAAAGATTAAATGACTTAGGAAAATTATGAAAAATTACAGATAAATCTAAAATATTATTAAAAAGATAGGAAAATTAAAATCAAAAGTTATCTAAGCCTAATAAGCTGATTTGGGCTAATGAGCAGTTTGCTAATAAGCCAAAAATAAGCTAAAAAGCAGGAAAATTGACCAAATGATCAGGACAAGGTTAATATACAATTATAAGCTTAAAACAACTGAATAATACAAATAAGCACAAAGGATTAGCAGATTAAGCACTATGGCAGTTGAACAATCTTATGCAGAATTTTCAGAAAATAGCCCAACTTGCAGAGCCAATATAAGCAATAAATAAGCAGAAAAGATGGGATATTATGGGGGCAAAACTTAGCCTATACTACTGGGTATCTAAAAACACTAAAAGCCCTATCAGAAAATACCCAATTGATGTCCAATTGGACCCTAGATCAGCAGCAAACAGCACTGGGTCTGCTGTGGAATTTGACTTTTGCAGAAAAACAAAAGTTGACTTTGGTGAAGTTCAATCTGATTCTAATGATTGATTATGATGTAATAAGGTGTTATAAGACTGATACAAGCTATTTTAATAACTTATGAAGAGATTTGAATGATTATGGTTACTGAAAATCTAACAGTGAACAAAATAATTAAGATAAAAAGAGATTTTGACTATTTAATAAAACACCACTGGATTTTAGGACTTGATTGACCTAATAGGAACTAAAGAAACTTGTTTCAACAAACAACAACAACAAAAGCACCTTCTGAGTCCTTGAACTCAGCTGATCCAAACAACCCTTTACAAGAGTGATTTTTAGATTTTTAAAGGCTTTAGCTAATTAAGACCATACAACTGATTTCCAATGTTGTAAAATGATTACATAAGATCATTTAAGCTCAAAAACACTAATAATAACAACAAACACTCCATAATCACCAAGATGCTTTTTGACTGTGAAAAATGAAATATAGAGCAACCATAGATTTAAATGAACAAGCACTAGATTTTAAGCTATAAACTAATTAACAAGTACCAAATAAGCATAAAAGCACAAAGAATCACAGCTAATAAGCATTCTACAGTAATAAGCTAAAAAAAATGGTAAAGTGGCTTACAATTGATCCTGAGCAAAACAAGTGAACCAGATACCAATAACCACACCTAGAGCTTCCCCAGAAGCACTAAACCAAAAGGCCATCCATTATAGCCTTGCTCCAAGCTTTCTTCATCTTTCAACTGATTTTTTTATTTATTAACTATTTTTTTTATGATTTTTCTGTTTTTTAAGCAACTTAATTAAGGGTCCACTAAATTGATAACAAAGCTTCACAAAGCTTAAATGAGACTGAAATTAGCTTAAAGAACAATGGAACAACAACAATTAATAATGATCAAGCAAATTTGTCAAATTTACTTGATTTTGCTAATTTGGAATTTAAATTGGTAACTGAAACTGAGAAACATAAAACTTTAACTTTCATTAACTTGAAAACGTGATACAACATTAAGATTACAACTGAATTTAAAGTTTAGACATGAAAATTAAATGTTACACTACGAAAATGGTCTAAAACCTTGACAAGTTTATTCTACTGCTTCCTTTCTTCTTTATAGTGACTTTTCTTGTCCTTTGCAGCTTCCTGGAACTTTCCCACTTTGATTGTGAGCCTTTGGATTACTGAGACACATCATAGCCATTGATTTGCAATTTGGCGGGAAAAGTCAATTTGACTATTTAGGATAGCGTAAAGCAGTTTTAGGGCTTGGAAGTTGTGGCTAGTTAGGGTGGACAAGTGGGGATAGTTGGGGGGTGAGGTGGTGGTGAAACCACTGAGGTGGAGGATGGTATTGATGGTGGTTTTGGTTGTGTGTCAGTGAGAGTGGGAGGGAAGGAGACGGGTCAAACATATGTTTGACCCTGGGATATTTTAGTTAGGGAGGTGGGCCGGGTTATTTGGGATTGGATTTGGGCTTGGTTTAGTAAATAAGGGTTGGGTAATATTATTTTGGGTTGGGTAATAATGTTTAAGGATTTGGATTTTGGGTATTTTGTTTGATCCGGATTTTGGTAATTTAGCACAAGGACTAATCTTGTAATTTTATGAAAGATGAAGGTTCTGAATTGTCAACTTTTCAAAGTTATTCCAAGGACCTATTTTGCCAATTAAAAATAGCACAAAGTTTTTATTTGATAAATTACAATTTTTAACACCCGAGGACTAATTTTGCCAATTATGAAACTTGAGGGGTTAAAATTGCCATTTTTAGAAAAATTTCATCCAGGGACTAAAAGTGAATATGTTTGATATCCCAAGGACTAAAGTTGACTTTTCTTTCATTTTAAACCTTCAGGGACTAAATCTGCCAATTTATGAAACTTCAGGGACTGAAAATGACAATTATGCAAACTTTGTTCGTTTTTCACTTGTTTTCACTCTTTTTGCACCTGAATCATATAAAAACACATTTTATGATATTTTCTGAATTATTTGACTTTTCAAAGTGTTTTTGACAGTTTATGTGGGTTTAAACAAGGTAAATATATGTGTATTTAGACACATATCAACCTTCAATAAACATAAAAACAAGATAATATTATATATAATATTATTTTTGAACTTTAAGCATTTTATGCATATCAACCATCCTCATCACAAACCATTTCGTTATCCAATACTACTTCCACAATCATTATTCGCATTAAGCCAAACTTAAACTATCGAAATCTCATACTTCCCTATTATTCAGGTCGTGTGTTGGAGCCGTTCCCATATTACATTTGACGTCACATTATCTTTGTCAACTACAGCGGAGGTGAGCTCAAAGTCCCACTTTTATCTTTTATATTTTCAACTCGTGGGGAGATACATGCTATAAAACAGAACACAAGTATTTTTTGTATGTTATACCTGATTGATACTGCCTAAGTTACCACTATTGCCAAAAGCCCCTCACATCATGAACTATTAATCACTTACGAGTGAACGCGAATTTAGTGAATAGATCTATTGGTGGCTGACTGCCTATTTGAACTAGCCGGAAGATGGCCTTAGTTGCTAGCCGGACTAGTCAAATGCATTTTATTTTAAAAAATAGGTAGATGACAATCTCCTACACGAGGGCCACATACTTACACCATTTCAGTGGTGTATTCATATCGTTTCGATGATACTCGTTAAGGTTTGCGTGTCATGAGACTTAGTGCAATATATCGAACTGCAATATTACTGTTTCCACTATGATTGTGTTTCTATGCAATTATACAAATTGAGACTTGTGTTCAAACTGATTACTATATACAAACACTATGGATTCACTCAACAATTTTGTTCACTTTTTAGCATGTTTATCTCAGGTAATTAACGGAGCATTCGAGGCACGGAGTGGGCAAATAAACTTATGGTTTTTGGTGTCAAATAAATTCTATCATTCATTTTAAACAATCATATCTTTTGTGAGATATTAAACATTGGAATTCTTTTTGTACTTGAATTATTAAGTGAATGATAATAACTTTCAAAACGCCTCTTTTGAGTCGTTTTCTATGATTATGACAGTGATCCTTCCAGTAATACCCCAATGAGTCTTCCGCTGTTAAGTTGAAATTTAGGAGGTGTTACAGTTTTGCCCAAGCATTTCTGGAAAAAGTGGTACTTCTATCCCATTATAGCCCTTAGAAGCCATCCTCATATTACTAAAATTTTTTTGAGTAAGGCAAGGAGTTGGATAAACAATTTTGTGAGATAGAAGCACATTTTTGTGTTTGTTCAAAAACATTTGAATAAACCTTGGATACATTAAAAACTTGTATTTGCTATCCAAGTTTTTCATCATACCATCAAAAATCAGTTTTGAAAAGTTAAAAGTCCTATTTGTTGCTAAACAAATTAGAGCAGTTGCAATATTGCTACTGAATTGCTCCCATGAAGATTTCTTTGGACTTAAATAATGTAAAACGGTATGTATGAGAAATCTCCATTGAGGGGCAAATTGTCCTTTTTGAAAAGTTAATTTATTAGAAGTGGACACATACCCCATCCTGGAAAGAGTTTCAAAAATTTCAGTGTTTGGCAAAGTAATAATAACATCATCATCTGCTAGTTTGAGATGTGTCCTAACAGATGACTCAGTAATAGTGAAAGTTTTTCCATCAACTGTTGCAATTATTTGTTGTTCTCCATTATCAAGTGTATTAGCAGTAGCAGTCTGCCAAAACTTATTGATTTGAGAACTATAGATAGTAGGATTTTCTAGAAGTGAATACCTGATGTGACTAGTATTGAGAAAATCCAGTATCTGATGAAACCATTAACTACCCTCTGTTTTCTCCAAGAATGCGACCATATTATGCTTATCACAAAATTCCATATTAGCCATTAAGATTGAGAAAAGAATAATTAGAGTGCTGGGATATGATTGATGTTGAGAGAATTTGAGAATGGTAAAGCCAATTGAGGTCTTATAGAGTACACTTAGGGTTTTGATGGAATCGACTTGAATAAATCTTTTCGTTATCGAAAATAAAATCTTTTAAGTTAAAGAAATTATGTGAATTATCCAATTTAGGAAACCTATAAGCAAAGTAAGTAACAAAAATCTCTCAACGGCTATATTTAAAAAACGGTTATTCCCAAACAGCACTAACGGTTACCCAGCAATACTAAGTTTTAGCCTAGCAGTACTAACTTTTTACAAAAACTTTTTTCTCAGCAGTATTAACTCAATTTTCTTTCAAAAACAATACTGCACTCAAACTTTTGAAGGGATTAAGTGTAAAGGAAGACACTCAATCATTTTCGGTTGCATTTAACCTCTGGTTGTGTGAGAACCAACGTTTTCAGTATAAATACTGCCTGTGATCAGATAAACTCATTAAAAGAGCTTTCTTGACAGGGTTTCCAGCTCGTGGCAGGTATTACCTCTAACACAAATGCATTAGATTCACTTTTGCTCGCTGTTCTCTAAACCAGATGTCCTCATACTAACACACTATACTTAGTATAGAATGGTAAAGAGTGAGTTAGATCAGTTACAATCTGACTAACTAAAAATCATCAATTCATGTTCAAAATACCACCTGATAAACATAGGTTGATTTCAAGAAAGCGATTTCAAAGAACCTCCCAACTCAGGTGTAAAACCCTTGTCAAGTGATCCCGAAATCCTCTCTATCATGAATCAATTTCACCAGCTTTTAGCAACAACATTGCAAACATTCCACCACTTTTGCTTCTCACACAACATCAATACCAATCAGACTGCTTGCTTATCCTGCAAATGTTAGTCTAAAACCAAGAAAACACAATCCAGAGTATTTTCTAATTAACAGTATCAAGTTTGACTAACAGTTTTAACTTAGCAGTACTAATTTGCACTAGCAGTATTAACTCAACAGTCTAGCAGTATTAACATCTAACAGTACTAATCCTTTACAAAACTTCACAAAGACACAAAGAGATTAAAACTTTATGGATTTAACATTCCAATACTTGCAACCAAGTACTGAAACCTTCCCACATCAAAACCTTTTGTAAGTAAATCTGTAAAATTGTTATCTGTGTGTATTTTAACAACTTGAATTAACTTTTTGTCATTGCAGTCTCTTATAAAATGATGTCTAATCTCTATGTGTTTTGTTTTAGAGTGTAAAACATGATTTCTAATAATACATATAGTATTATTGTTGTCAATGAAAATCATGGTGTGCATAAAATTATACCCATAGTCCAGCATTTGATTCTGAATCCATAGTACTTTTCCACAGCAACTAGCAGCAGCCACATATTCAGCTTCAGTTGTAGAATTGGCAACCAAAGTTTGCTTCTTACACTGCCATGAAATCAATCTGCATCCTAGGAACTGACAACCACCTGTTGTTGACTTCCTATCTAAACTTGCACCAGCATAGTCACTATCACTATATGCCACCAGATCAAATGGAGATTCTCTAGGATACCAAAGACCTAATTTGGGTTGACCTTTTAGATACCTAAAGATCCTTTTCACAGCATGTAAGTGGGAAACCTTAGGTGTAACCTGAAACCTTGCACATGCACATACTGCAAACATAATGTCTGTTCTAGATGATGTAAGATACATCAATGATCCAATCATTGATCTGTAGAGATGAACATCAACATCATCACCATCTAAGTCTTTGAGCAAAGGCTTATCTGGATCCATTGGGGTGCTAGCTGTCTTTACATCTGTGTACCCAAATTTCTTCAAAATGTTAGCTACATATTTATCCTGACTGATAAATATACCATCTTCCTTCTGCTTGACTTGCAACCCTAAAAAGAAATTAAGTTCTCCCATGGAGCTCATTTGAAACTTGTCATGCATCAGTTTCTCAAACTCAGTACACATCTCCTTCTTTGTAAAGCCAAATTTAATGTCATCGACATAGACCTGGACAAGCAAAATATCCCCTTTTTGCCTCTTGATAATCAATATCTGGTCTATCTTTCCTCTGTGAAACCCAGTGTCCAATAAGTGTTTGGCCAAGGTTTTATACCAGGCTCTTGGAGCTTGATGCAAACCATAAAGAGCTTTCACCACCTTATATACTTTGTCTGGATAGTCAGGATCTTCAAACCCTGGTGGTTGAGTAACATAAAATTCTTTCTCAATTGTACCATACAGGAAAGCACTCTTCACATCCATCTGATACACCATGAATCACATAAAAGAAGCATAAGCTAAGAACAGCCTTATTGCCTCAATTCTTGCTACAGGGGCAAAAACCTCATCATAGTCTATACCTTCTTCTTGAGTATAACCCTGTGCAACCAGCCTTGCTTTATTCCTAATGACAATGCCTCTCTCATCTTTCTTGTTCCTAAACACCCATTTTGTAACAATTTCCCACTTTCCCTTAGGCAAATCTACTAGAACCCAAACCTTTTGAAGCTTAAACTGTAAATGTTCCTCTTGCATTGCTTCTACCCAGGATGGGTCACTTAGAGCTTTGGCAATTTTCTTGGGTTCTTCCTGAGATAAGAAACAAGTATGAAGGTCTTCATGTGTTTTCCCTTCATACACAACAATAAGGAAACCTTGTTCATCTGTAGGTTGTGTCATTGTCATTCTTCTTGTCTTTACACCAGACTGTACATCACCAATCACAAGATCAAGTGAATGATCTTTGTGAATTCTTGTATTTGGAGTTGTAGGAGCTTGATAGGTGTTAGGCATGTTGTTCAGATCCACTTCATCATCAGAGAAATTCGCATCAGTAGTAACTATTGGGCTAGCAGTATTATCATTTGGCTCAGCAGTACTAATATCTGGCCCAGCAGTACTAACATGCTCAGCAGTATTAATATCTTTAGTACTGCTTTCAGGCCTTTCTTGATCATAAACTCCACTTTCTTTATTGACACCTTCATCATCCTCAGAATCACAAGAAGGTTGTGGTTCATCATTGCAATCATTCTTTGAAGATGTATCAAACATTGAACCATCCTTCCATAGTGGCATAAACATGTAGTCTTGACAAGATCCTGTCTCCATGCTGGATTGACTTGCATCAAAACTATCTTCTGTACCCGCAAAATCATTAGAGTTTGTACCTGCAACAATTGGCACATAAATCATTGATTCTGTTTGCACATCAATATCAAACAGCCACTTAGGACCTCTTCTCCTGCAACCCTAGGTTTATTCTCCAAGAACTCTACATGCAAGTTTTCTTCTAATATCCTGGTTCTAATGTTGTATACCCTAAAAGCCTTGCTATTCATAGAGTACCCAACAAAGAATCCATCATCAGACTTTCCATCAAGCTTGCCCAATTGATCTAAGGTATTCAGAATTGTAACATGACATCCAAATGGTCTCATGAAGCTTAGAGCTGGTATTCTACCTCTAAAGAGTTCAGAAGGTGTCTTGTTGTGAGGTTTGACTACTAATACCCTGTTCTGCACATAGCAAGCAGTATTATCTGCTTCAGCCCAAAATGTAGTAGGTAACTTAGAGTCTGCTAACATAGTTCTAGCTACCTCAATCAGTGTCCTATTCCTCCTTTCAGCAACACCATTCTGCTGAGGAGTTCTAGCTACACTAAATTCCCTCTTAATACCTTTTAGATTACAAAACTCATTCATAACTCTATTCTTAAACCCTGTTCCATTTTCACACCCGATTATTTTTACTTTCTTATCAGCTAGATTTTCTATCTCAGTAATAAAGCTCTTAAGGATGCCACTAGTCTCATCCTTGGTAGCTAAAAAGAAAACCCAAGTAAACCTGCTATAATCATCAGTGACAACAAGACAATATTTCTTATTCATTAAGCTACTCACAGAAGTTGGACCAAACAAGTCCATATGCAACATGAATAATGGTTGAGTAATAGAGTTTTGAGTCTTGGACTTACAAGAAGCTTTGTGTTGCTTTCCCTTAAGACAAGCCACACAAGTTTGGTCATTTTCAAAACGTTTTAAAGGTAAACCTCTTACAAGATTATCCTTAACAAGTGTATTAATGTTTTTAAAATTAACATGACCAAGCCTCCTATACCATAGCATTGATTCATCCAATGTGGCCTTTGCAACAAGACAAGTTAAACTCTCTTTAGGAACAATGTTCTTCATATCAACACTGTACATGTTGTTCTTTCTAGGAACTTTAAGTAAGACATGACTCTCATCAGTCAACTTAAAGTCAGGAGACAAAACAAAACATTCAGTTTCAGTAAAAAGAACACTGTTCTTTTTGTCACACATCTGTGAGACACTAAACATGTTAAACTTTAACTCTTGAACAAAGTACACATCTTCAAAATCAAGCTTACCAGTCCTGATTGTACCTTTACCAGTAATTCTTCCTCCTCTGGCTCCTCCCCCAAAGGCAACATATCCTCCATCAAATGCAATAAAATCTGTGAGATAGGACATGTTTCATGTCATGTGCCTGGAGCATCCACTGTCAAAATATCCCGGATCTTCTTCTTCCTTTTGTGGATGTTCCTGCACATAAAATAAAGGAAATTAGTTTCCTTTGGGGATCCAAGCCATTACTGACTTGGATCTGCCTCGTGCATCAATATAGTTATATTTTTTCATAATAATTGATGCACTATTGGGTTTGGTCGGTCTCCAAGCCCAACATGCTGAGGCCTTAACAACATTTACTGGCCTAGCAGTACTAACTACTGAAGCAGTATTAACTGCTGGCCTAGCAGTATTAACTTTTTGGCCAAATTTCCTGGTAGTTAATGATGTTTTGTTTTGAAAAGGCATTTTAACATTTTGTTGTGCTGGTTTAGAATAACATGACATTGGTCTAGCACAATAAACTGTTGATTTGGGGTGAGCAGTATTAACAGGTCTACCAATATTAAGTGGTTTAAGGCCAGACTTCATTAAAACAGCTCTTGGAGCCATGTTTCTGTGAACACTAGGGTGGGTTTGTTTAGGAAAATAATTGTGATTCACCCTTTTGTAAATGCTCCCAGATGCCCTTTTATTCCCAGATACCATCCTTTCCCCTTGATGGTAATTGCAATAAGCCTGCAAATGGTCAAAACTATCACAAACAAAACAGGCTTTATTGTACATTACAAATTCACTTCCTAGTTGTTGGGACTTCTGATTATTCCAAGTTCTCTGATTTCCCCTAGGACTATGTGACCTGTACATCTCTGCATACTTAACTGTTTTCCTAGCTGGTTTCTTTGTTGTTTAGGTTTAACAGATTCTACCTTAGCAACAGCAGGAAAGACAATTTTCTTCTCTACCTTATCATCTGACACCAATTTCTCAACTAATGGGGTATCAAATGATTCACTAACCTCTTTAAAACTCTCTTCACTATCACTTTTACATTCAGTCTTAGGCTATTTGAGCTCCTCTACACTAGTATTTGATTAATCAAGTTTTGGGGTTGGAAATAACCCAGTATGAGGAGGTGAAACAACCTTATATCCTATACATGTCTTAAAATTTATCAATAAGCTGACACTGAACAATCCTATCTATACTTTTAGATGACCCTGCATATCTCTCTATTTTACTTCAATGCTATCTTTTTCCAGCTTAATCTTTTCCAATTCACTTTTAAGCTCATTAATTTCTAAATCTTTAAATGACATATCTCTTTTCAAAACAGCAATCTCCTCAGTAAATATAGTTTCATTCTTTTTGTAGAATACAAGTTGTTCTTCTACAACAGCTAACCCTCTCTTATAATTTGCTAAATTAAATTCAGATTGGTTAAGCTCTATTCTTAAGTCATCATAATGCTTTTTAAGAGTTTCATAGCTTTTTAAAGCTACACAAGATTTTGAACAAGCATTGTTTGTATATACCTCAGAGTCAGAAAGTGCCATTAGTGCCATGTTGGTAGGAGCTTCCTCTTCTGCCATAAAGCTCTAGTCAAATCCAAGCCCATCAATGGCCACCATAGCTTTTGAAGAAACCTCTTCCTCACTTACAGCCATTCCTAGAACCTCTGCTGTCTTGATTTCTGCTCCTGCTGTCCTGGTTCCTAGGCCCTCTGCACTCTCTTGCAAAGTGTCCCAACTTATGACAGTTGTAACACTCTACCTTTGACTTGTCATACCCAGCAGTATCACTTCCATTGATAGTGATCTTCTTTCCAGTCTTCTAGAAAAACCTCTTGGCCCTCATGCTCAGCAAGGCTAACTGCCACTTCAAATCCATCTCCTCCAAATCATCTTCATGGATTTGTATAAGGTCTTCATGAACAAGCTGAGACCCATTAGCTTGACTGGCCAAAAATGCATAGACATTATCATCACTTAAACTAGCAGTACTAGTTTTTAAACTAGCAGTACTAACTCCATAGGCAGTATTAACCTCCTCAGTACTGCTTGTGCTTGGAGATGACACAAAAGCCATATTCTGAGAGTTTGAGCTTGAGCTTGCAGGCCTTTTCACCTCTTGTTCTACAATCTTGAAGTTGTTGTAGAGATCATCAAAGCTCATAGTGTCTAGATCACGCTTGTTTCTCCAGACCACAACATGAGTATTCCACTCAGCAGGCAGACTTCTCAAGAACTTTAAATTGAGATCTTCTTGTGAAATCTCTACACCCAAGACAGCCAGCTGGCTAACAATCTTTTGAAGCCTGTTGAAGATAGAATCAAGAGATTCAGTGCTTGGAGCACTAAAATCCTCATACATCTGCTTTAGAAGAGTCTTCTGAGTCTTCTTGGTTGCTTTATTACCACCAAACCTTGTTGTTATAGCCTCAAACAAGGTCTTAGCATCCTTGTGCTTGCTAAAAGTCAACAGTTGTTCATTGGGGAGAGCCATCAGCAACATATTTCAAGCCTTTACATCGTTCTTCTTCTGAAGCTTCTCTTCTGTAGTAACAGGACCTGATACAATTTGAGTTGCAACACCACCTTCACTTGTACCAGCTTTGATTGTAGGTATGAATGAGTTACCATTCTCTGTGATATCCCATAGAGCATAGTCCTGCACTTGAAAGTATTGCTCAATTCTGAGCCTGCACATCTCATAGTCACCCTGCTTGAGAATAGACAGTTTAGCAGTGGTTTGGTTTGAGTTGTTTCAATATCCATTGCTTCAATGAAAGTAGAGAGTTCTTCTGGTATATTTCTTCTAGATCAAAGTTTCAGAACCTAAGCTCTGATACCACTTGTTGATCCCAAAAACAGATCGATTGAGCTTCTATTAGAAACTTTGAAGAATGTCAAAGAGTATGCGGAATCTACTCTTGAACACTTAGAAGAATATCAATTTAACAGTAAACGATGAAACAGTAAACTGTATTGAACACAATATCACCAAAATGCTTCAATATTATTAGCTCAATAATACGAGTACTCTATGTAGTACTAGGGTTTACAACCTTGAAGCTATATAAAAAACATGCGTCTAAAACATCTAAACCTAGGACCTCCTTTTGTAGACTAAGGAGTCCTTTACAAGATAACTACAAATCTTCTAGAATATACAGATAAGTCTAAACATATAGAATATACACAGAATATCTTCTAAACTTATCACATTACACGTCTTTATCCCATAGCAGTATCAATCTTCATCAACAATCTTCAGCAGTACAAAGTTAGTCTGGCAGTACTAACTTTTAGTCTAGCAGTACAAACTTGATTAGTATTGTTGGTTGTAATCTTCAGCAGTTTTATCTTTGGCTTGACAGTAATAACTTAGCTTGGCAGTACTAAGTGTGTAGACTTGTAATTCCCAACAAACATGTTTCATTCAAAGCACAAAAGACTTATTCAAAAAACAAGTTACATAAAACTTCATCTCTTAAGTATCACAATCAATCATCTTTTCAAACAAGAAATGTTTTTCATAGGAGAGATAACACCTACCCAAACAAATGTTTTCAAAGACCAAATAACCATAAGCTCTCTTTTCAAGACACTCCTTGGACAATATTCTCGGGATTCGGACTTAAGATACTTTGTAACTTACTCCAAGACCCAAGAATGTATAACATGGAAGTGGTTTATGCTAACCTCAATGGACCCAAAAGACAATGGGGACCAAGAGTTTGAGTTTCATGTTTGTTTTATAGGGATGTCAAGAATATAAGTCTCAGCCAAGCAAAGCAAATAAGTCATACATTGAAAAGGACTATAGACATCCCAATAGCGTCGGTGGAGGTAACTCTATGTCTAACTCTATGAAATTAATGCTTGATTTTGATAAATGTAGTTTTGTGAATGCATGTGATAGTGTAATGATTAAGAATGCTCATACGTGCAATATGGGAGACTTCTCCAAACATGAAACATGTCTTGCATCCATCATAGATAATTCTACTCTTTGGCATAGAAGATTAGGGCATGCTAACATGAAAGTAATTCATAAGTTAATTTCTAACGAATTAGTTAGAAACTTACCTAAGTTTAATTTCACAAATTATTCTTGCAATACATGTAAATTAGGAAATGAAGTCTATGCAATTCAAAAACTTAAAAATAAAATTTCAAGTGAAAGAGTCTTAGAACTACTTCATATAGGATTATTTGGTCCATCAACCACTCAAAGCTATGAAGGTAACTTCTACGCTTTGGTTGTTATTGATGATTATTCAAGGTATACATGGATAAAATTTTTGAAGTCTAAAAATGAAGTCTTTGAAAAATTCAAAATCTTGGGAAAAAGTATACAAAACCTACATGGTTCTTGCATTGCATCAATTCAAACAAGCCATGGTAGCAATTTTCATAAAAATGTGCAATTCGGGGAATTTTGTGATAAACATGGAATCTTACATAATTTTCAATCCCCTTGCTCTCCTCAAACAAATGGGGTTGTTGAAAGGAAGATTCGGTCTTTACAAGAAATGTGTTGTGTAATCTTTAACAAACAATCTATCTCACAAAAGTTTTGGTGTCATGCTATAGAAACCGCATCTTTCATTCTAAATAGAGCATCAATAACTAGGGCTATAAACAAAACACCATATGAGATTCTTAAAGGGAAAAAGCCATCTTTAGGATATTTTAAAGTTTTTGGTTGTAGATGCTTAATATCTAAAATTTACAAAGGAATCTTTTTGGGATATTCACGTACATCAAAAGCTTATAAGGTTTTTAATAAAGAGACTTCAAAAATTCTAGAAATGATCAACGTTAGATTTAATGAAAACATTCATTCATCATTAGAAGATAAACTAGGAGAATAAGATGCTCAAAACCAACATCTTAATCAAATTGACCTAGTTGAAACAAGGAGTAATATAATAGATCATAATATAGAAAATTTGGATGAAAATGTTTTTATATCACAAGTTCAAAACAATGCATTTGCATTCATATCTATTATAGAACCTAAGTGTTTAGAGGAAGCAATTAGTGACGAAAAATGGATTATGGCAATGCATCTTGAATTAGATCAACTCACACGCAACAATGCTTGGGAATTAGTCCCACTACCTAGTAGTCACACCGTATTAGAATTAAAATGGTCTTTTAAGAGCACCTTGCATAATAATGGAACAATTAGTGAAAACCAAGCTAGGTTGACTCAGACCAAGTAGAAAAACCCATTAACCACATTTTTCCCCGGTTGCACAAATAGAGTCTTTACGTATCTAACTTGCATATACATGTAGTGGAATGTTCAAACTAAAACAAATGGATGTCAAAAATGCTTTTAATCGAGTCATCAAAAATGAGACTTGTGTTACACAACCACCGGGATTTACTGATTTTCAAAAACCTAATCATGTCTATGGATTAAGGAAAGTCTTGCATGGACTTGCACTAGATAATCATTCATGGCATAATAGGGTAATATCATTTCTTGTTGATAAAGAATATGCAAGAGGCATGAAGAATAAGTCGTTATTCTTCAAGATAAAAGACAAGCATCAAATCATCATTCAAAATTTTGAAGATGACAATGTATTTGGATATACATGTCAAACATTGCATGATGAATTTATTAAATGCATGCATGAGAAATTTAAAATGAATGTCTTAGGAGATCTTAAGTCCATACTAAACTTACAAGTTATACAAAGTGACAATGGCATATTCATATCGGAATCAAAATTCTTGAGAGAGTCTCTCAAGAGATTTGATCTTGAGAATGCTAAGTCCATCAAAATGCCAATGTCAACCGACCTAAAACTTACCTTAGATAAGGAAGGAGTTTCGGTTGATAGCTCTAAATATCGATGTATGATAGGATGTCTACTACACCTAACCGCTAGTAGACCCGACATCATGTTTAGTGTATCTTTGTGTGCACGATTCCAAGACAACCCCAAGGAATCTCACATGAATGCCGTAGTACGGATATTTAGATACATAAAGAGCACACCTTACCTAGGTCTTTGGTACCCAAAAGCCTCGGGTATTGAAATAAGCGTTTATACCGACTCGGATCACGCCGGTGATTATGTTGATAGAAAAAGTACTAGTGGTGTATGCACCTTTGTAGGAGAATGTCTAACACAATGGTGTTGTAAGAAACAAACGGCTCTAGCTATATCCACTACCGAAGCCGAATATGTTGCAGCCGGAAGGGCTTGTCAACAAGCTTTGTGGATGAAGCAAGTCCTTAATGATTATAACATTCATATACAAGATGTTCTTGTATTGTGTGACAACAAAGGTGCTATCGATCTTAGTAAAAATCCCGTCCATCACTCTCAAACAAAACACATCGAAATCCGTCACCACATACTACGAGATAACGTTCAAAAGAGAAATATCATTATGGAAAAGGTCGCCTCCGAAGATAACGTCGCCAATATTTTAACGAAACCTTTAAAAAGTGAAACGTTTAACTACCTTAGATTAGGTCTCGGGATGATAGAGCATCGAGAATAAAATTGTTTATTCTAATTAGTTGGTTTCTAAATTGAGTTTTACTTATCAAAAGTTCACTCAACTTTTATATTACAAATATGATTTGTAATTAAAATCTTTAAACCAACAAACAAAAATTGATTCATTTGTTTGATTGGGGTTTGATTGATTATGGTTTTGTGGTTACTGATAAGTATGCATATATTTTTTTTTGTGACTATACGTTTCTGATGTTCATAACATGATTTTATTTCTTCTATGACCGTGCGCTGTTATGGATTTTTTTTTCCTTTGTCATTCTCTTCTAACGAAGATTAATGTTGCTATTTTTTATAACTTTCTTTGTATCAGGTCTTTGCTAAATTCAAAAAATGTTGACAACTATGTGTGTACACATATTCCCTCCTTTTGAAAACACTGAAAACATCGAGTGTGCAAATATGTCCGTCGTTGTCTGATATGGAGTATTTAGATTGACGCGTGAATTTAGGCTGCTCACCAGGAGTTTATGTTTATTTGAGATCATATGGTAGTATTATATGATAGCCTTGAGTTTAATATGTTATTTTCTTGTGAAGTTGGGGACAGGATTGAACATTATCATAGCAAAAAGAAACCCTTTTTTGTTCACCACATTTGCTTTACGTTCTTGTGAATGTCTTTTCAGAACATTGCATGTGCATACAGGTGGCGGGCCAGTCATATTGGATTTTGGGAGTGGACACATACGCAGGGATACGGGACCTTCTTTCATCCCTGCGGAATGCCACATAGAAAACCAGCTTCACAGACACGTTGTTGAGGATCCTCATACTGCGTTAGTTGGCCTCAGGCATACACAACAGGAAAGAGTCGAAGAACGACCAGCCCAGGTTGAAAGTAATGTGCTATCCATATGTGTGTGTGAAAGAGGTGTCAAACAGTATGAAGAAAAATCTTAGTTTGGAGTTGAAAAACCTAGCTGTGAGTAACTGTTCTATACTTGAATTTCATTTATATAGTAGTGAGTTATTGGCACAAGTATAATAGACATACATAAACACACAATACATGCATACATACATATATAGGCACACATAATTAGGATTAAATAAGAAGGCATTTCGACCAATTGAGATAATTATCCGCTGATGATCCTTTTTGATCAAGTTGCAACAATATGTTTTTTACACTGTTCAATAAAGTTTAGTGTTGGTAAGATGTGTATGCGTCTGGTTTGTAATCCATTGCTTAGGCATTTTTAGAGTGAGCTAGATGCGTCTGATATGTTGATGTTGTTCAAGTATGGACGTATTGTGATTGTCTGGCTTAACATGCTAAAGTATGGGCAGACGAGACCTGTAATCTTTCCTATTGATATTTTAATGGAATTCGTGTAGAGAATCAACCTTAGACATTGATGTAGTTCAATATCAATCTTTGAGTAGATGGCTAAGCTATTATGGCATTTCTCAGAAAGTGGATCCGCAAACTGCTGAGGAAATAGATCAGTTTATAGTAAAATTGAAAGAATGTGCAACTGGAAATTCATCTTTCACCTTCATTCTTGATGATCCTGCTGGTAACAGTTTCATAGAGAACCCGTAAGTTACTCAATATATGTACTGTTATCATCCTGAAAACTTTTTTTCATTAAAGCTACAATTTCTCTTTGCATTTATATTAGTAGTTTATCTTTACTTTATTTGAAAATCGTGAATCCTGCTAATATTCATAATACTGCCTTGATTGAATTGTTTCGGTATAGTGCACCGGAAGAGGATCACTGAAGCTGGCAAAACCAATGATAAAAGGTACCAATGATATCCATATTTAGACAGGTGCATCTTATGATTTGTCTATGTAGCATATTGAAATACTTTCTAGACTGAACACTGATGCAATCAAGCATTAGTGACTACATCTATTTACGAATGTGATGCTTAACCAATTTATATATGTGCATATTAGTTCTTAATATACTACTGTACTGGCTTCTCAAACTGTAGAAATACATGTGTACGATCTCAGAGTTATCAATAATCTGCTGTTATAAAGGATCAGTTTTTCTTCTAAAAGAGTATTATAGCCTCGAGGCAAATCAGATGGAATTTGGTGGAGATTGTGAACAGTATATAATAGCTATTCAGTGCAAGCACTACTATAACTGATTGAAACTTAATTACTTCACATGGTTGTTTTTTTTTTTGCAAAAGATTTGATCTTTGGTTTTCCCAAATGGTAACTGAGTAGTAGTTCTTGACAGAAAGCTATATCTTCTTATTTATGGTGATGCATATGGTACTCCTAAAGGGCAGCCTATATGGAACTTTCCAGAAAAAGTGTACAATTCTGAAGAGACGCTTCGCAGGGTATTTTGCCATTGAATTACCTATTCCCATTCATATCGTCTATGTAAACTTATAATAAACTATTCATTCAGTGTGCGGCGTCTGCACTACAATCTGTTATTGGAGACTTTTCTAATACATACTTCGTTGGAAATGCTCCAATGGGACATATTGCTACAAATCCTACTGAGAAGAATGAGGACCTTTCATCTTTCACGGTAATGTGGGACATTTTTTTTTTTCAAAAGAGATATAGATGTTGAAATTTACCAACAAATACAAATTAATATGTGTGTGTGCGTTTGAGAGATAAAGAGGCAAAACAATAATATTCTGCGTTTTTTAGATTGTCTGGCTTAACACGCTAAAGTATGGGCAGACGAGACCTGTAATCTTTCCTATTGATATTTTAATGGAATTCGTGTAGAGAATCAACCTTGGACATTGATGTAGTTCAATATCAATCTTTGAGTAGATTGTTAAGCTATTATGGCATTTCTCAGAAAATGGATCCGCAAACTGCTGAGGAAATAGATCAGTTTATAGTAAAATTGAAAGAATGTGCAACTGGAAATTCATCTTTCACCTTCATTCTTGATGATCCTGCTGGTAACAGTTTCGTAGAGAACCCGTAAGTTACTCAATCCATGTATTGTTATCATGCTGAAAACTTTTTTTCATTAAAGCTACAATTTCTCTTTGCATTTATATTAGTAGTTTATCTTTACTTTATTTGAAAATCGTGAATCCTGCTAATATTCATAATACTGCCTTGACTGAATTTTATAAACAGTAATCAGTTTTATTTTTACGAAACAACTTATTAGGCTATATACAATTTGGATGAATTCACCCCATTCAACCTGTTTTCATCTACACATAAATGGGTCAAAACTGCCACCTTAGATATCTACTAAATTAGTCTCCTTATATGCAACAGGTTTGCCCCATCACCAGATCCATCATTACATATTGAGTTTTATGAGCGAACTCGTGAGCAACAAGCAACATTGGGATATGTCTTTGACCCAACACTATCAGAAGTTTCCAATGAAGCAGCATCAAGTTCTCAAGAAACTGTTGAACCACATGGATCAGTTGGTGCAATGGTTGGCCGTCGAGCAATAGTCCATGGGAATACTGTAGAATTTTCTGAAGCTTTGTTTCGGTATAGTGCACTGGAAGAGGATCACTGAAGCTAACAAAACCAATGATAAAAGGTACCAATGATATCCATATCCTCTTAGTTTGTTAAGAAAAAAATAAAAAAGCCTCATTCTGACATGGAAAATTGCAGATCATAGGAAGGGCCGTGTCAGGAGAAATGTTTGGAGAAACCGAAGTCCTATACAATACACCCTAGCCATTCACATTCCAGATAGCCGAAATATATTAGATACTGAGGATGGATGGTACTACACTACTCCGGATTATTCACACAATCACACAAGATGGATTTATTATCATGAACAATTTTTACATTGTATGTATTTGTGAGGCACCAACCTATGTAAAGTCTAAGACTCCTTAGTTGACATGATTTAAATTTATGTACACGTCTGTGTTTGTCCATTTGCAAAAACTAAAAGGCCTAGAAAGCTTTGGACATCTTGGTCAGCCCAACAACGCAGCTTCGGTTTCCAGTAAGCAGTCTAAGGGAGGGACTACTGTGGAGTATTCTTCTAAATTGTTTACATACTTATCCAAGCGCTGATCAGGGCATGTGGGAATTAAGCAATATAGGTCATTTTAATTCAAGAGATATAGAGAAGCAAGAGACGATAAATAATTCTTTATCAAATAAGGATGAGATAAATGTGGAAGTACCAGCAGAGGAAGGGCAAACTGCACTTCATGTTGCTGTAAAGAAAGGCGGCAAGGCTTCTTCTGGAAGGAGACTGTGTCACACATAAGGAGTCTTTCTAGAGGAACCTTCACCAACCATAAGAGTAATCTTGTCTCTTCACAATATACGTTTACCAAGTTTAGAATTGGCTAATACATGGACCAGTATAATACGACCTTCTGGAATAGCCTTTTATGGCAGCCATTTAGTAATGTAATCCATCAAGACCTTATAACGGTCAACATTAAAAGTTAACATGGAGTCCGGGAAAAAGTATTAAAATAGATTCAATGTCATCTTTTTTGTTAAACAGATGGCCTACTCAAAATAATTTTTCATTATGTACAATTAGTTTGTTGTTTATGATAGTATCTATTTACGAATGTGATGCTTGACCAATTTATATATGTGAAAATTAGTTCTTAATATACTACTGTACTGGCTTCTCAAACTGTAGAAATACATGTGTACGATCTCAGAGTTATCAATAATCTGCTGTTATAAAGGATCAGTTTTTCTTCTAAAAGAGTATTGTAGCCTCGAGGAAAATCAGATGGAATTTGGTGGAGATTGTGAACAGTATATAATAGCTATTTCAGTGCAAGCACTAATGTAACTGATTGAAACTTAAGTACTTCACATGTTTTTTTTTTTTTTTTTACAAAAGATTTGATCTTTGGTTTTCCCAAATGGTAACTGAGTAGTAGTTCTTGACATAAGGCTATATCTTCGTATTTATGGTGATGCATATGGTACTCCTAAAGGGCAGCCTATATGGAACTTACCAAAAAAAGTGTACAATTCTGAAGAGACGCTTCGCAAGGTATTTTGCCATTGAATTGCCTATTCCCATTCATATCGTCTATGTAAACTTATAATAAACTATTCATTCAGTGTGCGGCGTCTGCACTACAATATGTTATTGGAGACTTTTCTAATACATACTTCGTTGGAAATGCTCCAATGGGACATATTGCTACAAAGCCTACTGGGAAGAATGAGGACCTTTCAACTTTCACGGTAATGTGGGACATTTTTTTTCAAAAGAGATATAGATGTTGAAATTTACCAACAATTACAAATCAATATGTGTGTGTGCGTTTGAGAGATAAAGAGGCAAGATAATAGAGGTTTAGTTTTAGTGTAATTTGTTTTATGGGGCTGTTTGGATGTGTGTTGACTGTAAGTCATTACAGTTAGTTGAGTGTTTGGCAACAACTGATTATACATTTGGAAAAGCAGTTAAAGAGTAGCTGGTAGAAAATTGGTTTGTTAGATTACTATCAACTTTAATCTACTACTGATAATGATTCCACATTAAGTCTTAGAAAGCACATATCCAAAACCACTCCATCTGTACTAGAATATGTTGGCACTCACTATATTTTAAATTTAGTTTATGCTTTCAGAGGTTCTTTTTTAAATCTCAAGTGATTGCAACAAACAAGGTCAACATCAAATGCAAGGATTTCATGTGGGTAGCCAAGGAAGAGTTATTGTGCGTCCTTAAAAATAACAATTAACTTTCTCTTAAAAAATTTCAACCGTAAACGAATAGCCTAACAAAATAAAATGAAATCAGCGTCCTTAAAATAATTTTGGGGTGGTGTTGATAGAGATCTTAAGTGGGCGCAATGTAGTTGAGAATCGGCTAAGAGAAGATTTACATATGGTAGGGCGGGTGAGTTTATACTTTCTGATGTAAGCATCTCCATATTCCCCATATAGATTCAACAGCACAAGACCATCATTTTTTGAATTGACCAAGAATCACTAGCAGTTGTATTTCAGCATTCCAGCTAGCTAGGGACCTAAATGGTTTGAAACCAGTAACCAGTTTATAGCAATCCGAATTTTGTGGATTGTGTTGCATCTTTACAAGTTTTGACTTTTTCCTTTTTGCATTTGAAATACACATGGAAGGCTCTTCACACAGTGACGCTAACATTTTTTTTTGCCTCAGTTCATAAGGATTATGTTGTATCTCTAACGGGTCAATGGGCGAAAGTCAGAATTTTGACACCAAACATCTTTGGATTCACAAAGATCCTTATCACAGAGCAGTGGAGTTTAGACATGCATGCTGACATGAACCTGTTTGTCGCATCAGGTTACACTAAAAATACTGAAAACGTGGTTGCACCTTCATACCTCGCTGAAAGTGAACGGTTGATATTGTATTGATAGTTGATTTGCATTGGTATAAACTACGTAACGGCTGTTGAGCTTATAAGTTGAATTACTGTTAGGGCTTTTCGGGATAATATAAATGATTGTACTATGACGATTACCTCTTGGGAAATAAAATGTCTAGCATTTATACTCATACCAATAAACATGATCAGCTATTGACTTTTTGTGAAAGACTAAGGCATTAGAATATGTTGGACATTAGAAACATGGAAACATGGTTGTTTGGATCGTTATTGCAGATTTAAATCATATTTTCCAGCTTTTATGTGTTGTTTTTTTGTCGTTTTTATAGTTTTTTTTAAGGCCGTTTGACAAGCATTGCAGGAAGCTATTATTTTGCCTGTGAAGTTTCGACAACTATTTTTTGGTGAGTTTGCTTTTAAGGCCTTTTGATATATTAAATTTATTATATGCGGTGGTTACTAAGAGGGTGTTTGGATATCTATTTCTCAGGTGCATGTAGCTATGTTTCATGGCCATAGAAACTATGAATATGCATTATACATTGTAGCAGCTAAAGCCAATGCATTGGATAATTTTGAAGCCAAACTTCTTGATTTTGTTGCAACTACCACTAAAGATTCACCACGGTAACCGCCACAGTCTCCACAACCACCATACCGACCATAGTAACCAACTCTTTCAGGACCATACCCACTCCCAGTGCCACCAGGTGCCTTATAGGGAGCATACCGGCTATAGCCACCAGCTATATCAGGCCCCCCAGGTGCCCTATAGGGATTATACCCACTATAGTGATCAACAATTCCAGGGGCCCCTGATGCCCTAATGGGACCAGGGCCATATCTACCATCGAAGCTATCATATGTACCATCATATCCACTAAATTTATCGGGGAAAGAACATGACCTAGACCTACTACCAAATGGGGGGTTTGTCCCTTTCTTTGGTTCTGCTTTTTTGATCTCCACCTACAAGACAGAAGGAGAGAAACAAGTTTGTGGGTCGTGGTGGGTTCACAGAGAAGATGACTCTGCGAAGAGTTGAGAGACCAATGTTGACAGAAATAAAGGTACATTGTAATTATCTAAATAAGCAATTTAATCGAGTTATGGAAAAATACTTGTGGAATTAAGTTATCTTAATATGATCATATAAAAACTTGAATGGCAGTGAAATAAAAGACCTTTATCGTTATAATATTAGCACAGTTGTCAAAAGACTCACAATTTTGCTCAAACAATGATCAGTGTGTAACGAAAAACACATATAATGTTGATCAAGTTGGAAAAGGTTAACATGCTTATAGTTTTGACATTATATGTTGATGACAATAGGTGCATTTTGAGACGAGTGGGACGACACAAATGGTAAAGTTGACATCTTGGTGATAGGAATTCGTAGCAGAGGCATTGTCTCCGGTGTTGGTGGATGTCTTAAATCTACAAATCTCGACGTTAAGGTGGGTCATTTACGACTTTGTAGTTTCAGAAATGTTTGGATAAACATATTCTACGTATGGATACCATTATATGATTAATATGGGTAGAAGGGCTAAATAAATCTGCATATCAAAATTTAGAATTAGTAATAAAATATTCACGTTAACCTAATTTCTACCATCATTCTTCTTTCTAAAATTTATTAGTTTGACTTTGAGTTTTAATACTCTTTGTACTTCGACTTTCTATTAGCAAAACTGGAGTGCGGGAAATGGAGGACAGCAGCACTACAAGTTATTTTGGGTAAAAAGGTATGTCTTGGTATATATAGCTCAGGTCGTGAGATGGGAAAAAAATCACGAACATCTGAGAACATCAACATTGCAAGTTATTTTGGGCAAAAAGGTATGCCTTGATATAGCTCAAGTCATCATTTGTTCTTTTTAACTATTGTTGGAAATATCATCCGGTTTACGTATGAATGGGTCTATTTAGGCTGTGTTTGATTTCTTAACACTTGAAACCAGTAAAGTAATAATGAGTCCATGGTGTCTAACTTATATTATGTTGTCTAATTGAAGTTAAAAATGTTGCAGTAACGGGTCAAAGTCAGGCGCTTCAATGAAATGTGTCGGATGTCAAGATTCTGGAATGAAGTGTCAATCAGGCATCTTGGCCCATCTATGATTTAGCAAATGCAACAATCATGTAAATAAGTTTGTAAACATGAAGGTTGTCAAGCTTTATATTTCTCTCATATTCGATAAACGTATATTTCTTTTCGTTCTTAATCCATTCAATATATAATTTAATATATTTATATATATATTTTTTTTGTTAACTTACTTTTCTCAACGATAATCATAATACCTCATATGAATTATGGGGATTATACCTTTTTTTTTAAATACCGCTTAACTTGGAAAAAAAACAAACCCTATCACGGTGTGTTTTCAAATAACTATTCATATAAGAAAATATAAAACATAGCCACACATACAAACAAATCTTCAGTGGTCGGTGATGCATATAACTATTCATATAAGAAAACGTAAATTATAGCCACACATACGAAAAAAAAACACAAACCCTATCATGGATCGATTTGGAACAAGAACTCACCGTAGGATTTCTATGTCTCAGAAATCACCTAGGCTCCAGGACCACAATAGGGAAGTTTATGATTCTCTTAGCAACGCAAGTTTAATGGAGGTAAACATTGTTTATTCACGGTTCATGTTTCCCGTTTCTTAAACATATCAAAACATAAATATATTCATATATATCAATACATACAGATTGAGACTAGATCTCGAGCTCAAACTCCCAACGCTTCTGTAAACAGTATTAAGCCAAGTTTAAAAGAAGTCAGTAATGCTTTAACAACATCTAAAGAGCTTCTTAAGGTTATTCACAGAATGTGGGCCCATGATAAGCTTCCATCATCCAGCAATGTCACTTATCTAAGCCTTACATACTGAGCTAAAAAGGCCCGCCTTCAGGTCAACCAGGTCATCTATGTTGTCTAACTAAATTTATAAATGTTGCAGTAATGGGTCAAAGTTAAGCGCTTCAATGAAATGTACCGGCTGTCAAGGTTCTGGAATGAAGGTGTCAATCATGCATCTTGGCCCATCTATGATTTAGCAAATGCAACATTCATGTAAATAAGTTTGTTCGTTCTTAATCCATTCAATATATAATTTAGTATGTTTATATCTTCTTCTTTTTGTGGTTTTGTTTATCCTACATATTATTGACCCTTGCCGAAGTTTATGAATTCTGGAAGCATGTGTCAAAGCTTGACAAGCTTGAGATTCGTCGTTATCTTGAAATGTTTTATCTTATTAATTCCCATCCGCAAGTATTCTTCATTCATAATGAAATACAAACTTTAAAAAAAACGTTTACATACTCTTATCCGTTAACTAATACCTTCCAACAATACAAAAAAACCATACACATCCTTTAAAAATAAATTTTATTTCATATTAACAGTTCAATAATTAATGATCCACAATAATTTCTTTATATATTATTTACCAATAACTAATAGCTTCGTATACATATATCGTACTATTCGAAAACTAATACACTCAAAGAATAATCACAAGTCATGCCTGCCCGTATACATATATCATACTATATTGGAAGAGGAAAATACTTATATTCCATTACTTGAGGATGATGAATCTGATGTAGTTATTACTGATGAAGATAACGATTCCAAGATACAAGAAAAATGATCATAATCCATTCATTCAAAACGAAGGAAATAATGTACAGATGAATGATCGAGATACTTTTTCAGATTCAAATCAAACAATCCATGAAGATCATGATCACATCGGACGTGACTACAATACCAATGAACATGATTCTTCTGAAGAAGATACTGACACGGAATATGAAGTAGAAAATTGGTATCGTCAAAGATATGTAATTTGAAAACATATGAATGTTTACTTTGATAATAATGTTATTTTAATAAAATAAGTTACAAGTTTCATTTACAATGTTTTTTTTTTTACAAATTATGATATGCCTTAAATTTCAACATATAAGAATGTTTAAAATGTAAATTACAAGTCATGCCCGCCCATCGGGCGGGCTTAGATACTAGTATATATATATATATATATATATATATATATATATATATATATATATATATATATATATATATATATATATATATATATATATATATATATATATATATATATAAACATACTTTGTATTATTTTGTTAGGAACAATGGGTGATCGAAAAGAAACCAAACAATTCATGAAGAAGGTTCGATGTGCACGAAACATCAAGGTTAACAAACTATTTGAGGATCGAAACAATCATGAGGGGCGTCATTGTGACAATGACTACATTCGTGTGTCGGGTCTTAGAGAACCTTTCACGGAAGCTCGTTGTCTCTCCTTTGCAATCCTACCACCCGCCATTTACCATCGCCATATTCAAGAGTTCTTTGCGAGGTATTCATTTGACATGGCCACACTTTCTCTCAAATTCCACATGTATGGTCACGACTACACATGGAGTTTGGAAAAGCTTGGTGATGTCCTTGATATATCCTCGCAAGGAATCATGTTTGAAACAGACTCAACCGAAACCAAAGAATTCAAAAAATTCCGAACCTACCATCCTACCGAAAATAGAAGGATCAATGCGGTACAAATCCAAAACACCATCTTCAAACCGCAATTTCATTGCCGTAGCGAATCGGACGTTCATTGGCCTCGCTCACACCCCCGTGAAAAACTTCGGACATGGGAATATGTGTTGGACTTACCCGAAGAAATGTGATGTTGATTATATCTTGTATACTTACTAAGCGTTTTCGCTTACGGTTTAGATGTTAATGGTTTTGTAGGTTCTAGCGGAGGAAGCAAAGGTAAGGATCTTGCCTAGTGGTAGTAGTGGAATGAAGCTAGTGTAGTTAGAAGCTAACTTAGAAGACCATGACTCTTAGACCAAGTAAATTGGAAGTTGGAAGCCGAAGTACCCTTTTGTGCCTTGGTATATTTAACTTGTGTGGTCGTTTTGTTAAATTGTGGTCTTGTCGTCAAACGTTATCCCTTGTTTATGTAAATCTTTTGGGTTAAATGTTTAAGTGTCATGTGGTCCTTGTAGAAAGTAAACTTCAATGAATTTGATGTAAAAAGGGTGTTTGGCACAAAGCCGTTATGACCCATTTTGATGTATATACGGGTTGAATTGCTATGGAACATGTTTGTTATGTCAATATAATGCTTTTGGTCAAGTTTGGTGCAAAATGGAAGTCGTATGGGTCGGTTATAGCGAAAACGGGATGAAAACGAAGTGTTTTTGGAAATGTGCAGGTTTTGTTGCGGGGTTGTAGTTACGGCGTAATCATGTTATGGGTTACGGCGTAACTACAACACCGAGGCATCCCATTTTCTTGTAATTAGGTTACGGCGTAACTACTCCTTGTAGTTACGGCGTAACTACAACACCGAGGCATCCCATTTTCTTGTAATTAGGTTACGGCGTAACTACTCCTTGTAGTTACGGCGTAACTACAACATCGAGGCATCCCATTTTCTTATAATTAGGTTACGGCGTAACTACTTCTTGTAGTTACGGCGTAACTTTTGTGCTGCTTGAATTTAAATTATTTCCAAATAATGTGAAAAAGGCTTTTCAAAAAGAAATCAAATGCAACGTAATGTGTCTGGAGAGGAGTAACGTTATAGATTTCTGTTTTCAAAGAATGGTGTAACGTATGTATACTTTAGTCAAACGTTTCCGCGTCAAAAAGTTTTAAATTTTGGTCTAATCGGGCACGGGGCGTTACAACTTGGTATCAGAGCTTCGGTCTAAGAGAATTAGGATTTCACTTTAGGATTTCCTAGACTTAGGCCTTGTATAGATGCGTTTAGAGCTAGTGTATGTTATTTGTGTATTGTTTGGATGATTTTGAGGACCCATACGTTCAATATTTTCATGACTACGCCTGGCCACCGTAGTGATGAAAATACGGGACATATGTGAAATTGAAATCATTTAGATCATACATGAGTGACAAGCTAGGGTGCTAGAACAAGATAGAAATGTCATTCATGCTTTGGCTAAGTATACATAATTGTGTTTAATGTTGTGAATTGCTAATTTTCAGTAAGAAGAAATGGAAACCCCTCTCACGAAGGAAGTCGCGAAAGCCACGGCTTCCAAGCATGCCGAAACTTCGGCAAGTGATCCGGGTAATGATAGTAAGGATAATGAAAGTTCTTCCTCAAACTCCGGAGGCCCTAACTTTAGAGGCTTCACGGGAGAGGAAATGAAAGCCCTAGACAAAATGATGACAAAGAGAGTGGGTAAGGCTATTGAGCAAGCAATGCCCTACTATGTCCAACAAACAACGCAAAATCTTAGGGAGCTAATGAAGGAAGAGTTTAAAGAGTTTAAGAAAGAATGTGGTCCGACAAAAGAACCTAAGAATGACAAAGCTACTTACCGGGACTTCACGGCTTGTGATGTGCCACGGTTTACCGGTGTTCTTGACCCCATTGTTAGTAATAGGTGGATCACGGCGGTGGAAGGCGCTTTTCGTACTAGTGGTTGCGAAGAAAGGAAGAAGGTTATCTATGCCACTAACTTTCTTCGTGATAGTGCTAAGACTTGGTGGGAAGGAAAGGTGTGTGAGAAAGGTGAACCTTGGGCGGAGACTTGTACGTGGAAGGAATTCAAGGAGTTGTTTAGTGCCGAGTATGCTCCGGTTGAGGAGATTGACAAAATTCGAGAGAAATTCCAATCTCTCACTCAAACTAATGAGACGGTAAATGAGTTGTGGAGGACGTTTAATGATATGGTTCCTTATTGTCCCGAGTATCTTGGGAATGACAAGCTTAAGGTTGACAAGTTCCAAAGGATGCTCAAGGATGAAATTCGTGAGGTGATTTCGCCATTCAAATGTACTACGTTGGAGGATCTTTTGAGTAGAGCTAGGGTAAGGGAAGCGGACTTACTTAGGAGGAAGGAGAAAGAGGCGAAAGAACCAAAAAGGAAGCTAGAGTTTGCGGATCGGGATGGGAAGAAAGCCAAATTTGACCATGGCAAGAAGAGTGTGGGAAACAAAGCTAAGGTAGCATGTTCTATGTGTGGCAAGTTCCATCTTGGGGAATGTAGGCGAAATACGCCGGGTTGTTACAAGTGTGGAGCTTTAGATCATCAAAGCAAAGATTGTACCAAGCCGATGATAGTATGCTATGGGTGTAACGAGATAGGGCATAGGTTGAGGGATTGCCCGAAATCGAAGGCGATTGAAGCAAAGCCTTTGAGAACTGTCAAGAATGAGAAAGTGGAGGTTCCAAAACCAACAGCTCGAGTCTATCAAATGAGTGTCGAAGAAGCCAAATCGGGGACTGATGTCATCACAGGTATTCATCTTGTTAATTCTGTACCCGTTCGAGTTTTGTATGATTCGGGTGCTAGTGTGTCCTTCGTGTCTTATGATTTTAGCAAGCAACTAACCTCCCCATTAGCTAAACTCCCGATACCCCTAGAAGTTGAAATAGCCGATAGTAAAATTGTTGTTGTGTCTAATGTATATTGAGAAGTAGAGATAGAGATTGATGAAAGTGTCTTTAAGATCGACTTAATTCCCATTATGCTCGGGGAGTTTGATATTGTTATTGGTATGGATTGGCTTGGCAAATATAACGCGGCTATCCTTTGTAGCCAAAAGATCATCCGAGTTGTGAATCCTAGCGGTCGTGAAATGATTATTTATGGCGATAAAAGAAAAGGTGAACTAAGGTTATGCTCCGTAATGAAGGCTAGGAAATATTTATCGCGTGGTTGTTATGCCTTCATGGCTCACGTAGTAGATACGAGCTTTGAGAAGAAAAGTATCGATGATGTTCCGGTTGTGAATGAATTTCGTGACGTCTTTCCGGAAGATTTGCCGGGTATTCCACCCGAAAGGCAAGTCGAATTCCGTATTGATCTTGTTCCAGGTGCTACCCCTATTGCAAGTCGAATTCCGTATTGACCAAGTAAATTGGAAGTTGGAAGCCGAAGTACCCTTTTGTGCCTTGGTATATTTAACTTGTGTGGTCGTTTTGTTAAATTGTGGTCTTGTCGTCAAACGTTATCCCTTGTTTATGTCAATCTTTTGGGTTAAATGTTTAAGTGTCATGTGGTCCTTGTAGAAAGTAAACTTCAATGAATTTGATGTAAAAAAGGTGTTTGGCACAAAGCCGTTATGACCCATTTTGATGTATATACGGGTTGAATTGCTATGGAACATGTTTGTTATGTCAATATAATTCTTTTGGTCAAGTTTGGTGCAAAATGGAAGTCGTATGGGTCGGTTATAGCGAAAACGGGATGGAAACGAAGTGTTTTTGTAAATGTGCAGGTTTTGTTGCGGGGTTGTAGTTACGGCGTAAACATGTTATGGGTTACGGCGTAACTACAACATCAAGGCATCCCATTTTCTTGTAATTAGGTTACGGCGTAACTACTCCTTGTAGTTACGGCGTAACTACAACATCGGGGCATCCCATTTTCTTGTAATTAGGTTACGGCGTAACTACTCCTTGTAGTTACGGCGTAACTACAACATCGAGGCATCCCATTTTCTTATAATTAGGTTACGGCGTAACTACTTCTTGTAGTTACGGCGTAACTTTTGTGCTGCTTGAATTTAAATTATTTCCAATTAATGTGAAAAAGGCTTTTCAAAAAGAAATCAAATGCAACGTAATGTGTCTGGAGAGGAGCAACGTTATAGATTTCTGTTTTCAAAGAATGGTGTAACGTATGTATACTTTAGTCAAACGTTTCCGCGTCAAAAAGTTTTAAATTTTGGTCTAATCGGGCACGGGGCGTTACAGATTCCTTTTGGACGGCTTCTCACAACACTTTTTGAGCTTATTCAAAACCAACACCCGTAGGATCCAACTCGCCTACCCGATTGTGAAGTCGTTGGACCCGTTTTCACCAACTTCAACTCCGAGAGCCTCAACAACACCGATGTCGACATTAAGCTTCCGGAGTTTAGCGCATCCACATCTCAACAACCCGCTATGGATCCAATCGGAAGAATGGAACATATGGTCAATAAAAGGTTTGATGAACGAACTTGGAATGCTTCCGAATATATCATAAGTGATGATGAAGAGCGAGTGCATGTTGCTTCTCTACCGGATGGTGAGCGTATTGCCTTCAATACCTACCAATCCATGAAGCGTCAACGCCGAGAGACTCGGTCAAAATTGGGAGTGTTGAAGAATTTCATCACCAAATGGGCCACCTACATGTCATGCAAAGATCTTTGATGTTGTGTAACTTGAGTATTTGATGTTTAGCATTTGGCACTTGACTATCTCCTAAGATAATTACTTTCATGTTTGTTGCATCATAACTTTTAGGTTATGTGGTTGTTGAACAATGTTTCATGCTTGTTAGTTTATTATGATGAACGGTTGCCTCTTTATGTGTATCCTTATATGCGTGTGCATGCTTTCTAAATAATATATATATTATGGACTAACCCATGTTGCAAGTATCCAAATGGTCTCCTAA
The DNA here is from genome assembly GCA_021014915.2 of Artemisia tridentata subsp. tridentata. Lineage (NCBI taxonomy): Eukaryota > Viridiplantae > Streptophyta > Magnoliopsida > Asterales > Asteraceae > Artemisia > Artemisia tridentata. The sequence goes on from CP139508.1 coordinate 351,465,530, forward strand.
CCCATTTTGGACTTCCACATGTGAGGATTGTTTGTGTGTTGGTTGTTGGTTGTTTCTTGTGTAGCTAGGTCACCGCAAAGGTGAGGCTCTTGACCCATGGATCCCCGCCTTGGAACAAGGGGGAGCAACGATCTAGGGGGAGCTATTTTCAAGAGGGAGCATGCTATCGGGGAATGAATGCCCAAGTTTATATCTAAAGTCCAAATTGATTCCCGCCTTTTTGATTCGACAAAAGGGGGAGAAAGAGAGCAAAGAGCACAAGCTCGTGTGAAGACCAATTCAAGATAAAGATCAAGGCTTCACCAAATTACAAGGCAAGGTCAAGACGCAAGCTACACCAAAGGCGTTCTTAATCTTCGCTACGGTTTGTAATTTTATTTGCTTTCGAAATTTATTTGTCATCATCAAAAAGGGGGAGATTGTTGGGGCAACATGAATTAGGTCTCCTTATGTTTTAATGATGACAAATAAACCTTCGCAACACAAAAAATCACAAACGTTAGCCAAAAACCAAACGACCCAAGGTCTGGGTCTGGTGCGCTGCCAGCGCTCCAACGCACAAGCAGCGCGCCAGGTTCGGTCTTGGGTCGTCACGGTTTTTGAAAGTCAGTTTTCCCCATACCCGACAAGTGTGTATCTTTCAATACAGGTATGAATATGTACTATGTGCTTCATTGGGAACACTCTAAATGAGTTTTAGAATTAGAGGGATCCAAATTTACAACTTCCCGTTTTTGGCAAAACGCCAACTCAAGTATTTTGATAAACGCCTCTAGCCAAGGCTTTTCTAAACCTAGGGAACTATATATCTTTCACGTGACATCAAGTGAAAGTATTCATATGACCATAATCCATGCTTACGTCTTCTCTAATCACGTAACGGGTTTACTCCCTTATTGGTCAAACTAAGTCAAAGGTCCCTTTGCATAAACGCATCCTTTCCCGTTATGGGATATGCTTTACAATGATGCAAAGCACTTAGCTTGTTTGCATCAAGGTGATTATTGATTACGTCGAGTCATGGAAATTCACGTATTATGAGATTATGAATTCTCGACGTTGAGTTACTTGAAACTATAAGTAACCTTTGATTTTCCCATCCAGCACATAACCTGATAACATCAAATTGTCCTGATATTTTAGTGTCAATTTTCCCCTAATATGCTCATCATTTGTATCATTTTACTAGAATATACACTCTTATTCGATAATATTTCATTTTCAGGTTACTAATGAGCATAGGAACAGAAAGACACAGATTTTGAAGGTTATTAAGGCAAATACACAAGAGTATACTGACCAGACAAGAGTTACGGCATAAATCCCTACTCTACTTACGCCGTAACTAGGATTTACACTAGAAGACCAAAAGTCAACGCAGTTCAAGGTTACGGCGTAACTCCAACATAAGTTACGCCATATATATTTTTCCTGACTTAGAAGAATTTAATGGTCCAATTAGTTACGCCGTAACCATTTGTAAGGTTACGGCGTAAACTTGTTAACGAGAGTTCTACGATCGTAACTTATCTCTAAGTTACGTCGTAATATTATTACTATGGATAAGATCGTCTGAGATACTGAGGTTACGACGTAACTAACCCTAGGAGTTACGCGGTAACTTAGTCGAGGCTATAAATACAAGCCCAAATTCTGCATTTTCACATATCATCTCAACACACAAAAACCAGAGAACGACTTAGGGCTTCAAGGAGGACGATATTCAGCAACATACAAGTCATTTCCAAGGGAGAATTCACGCCATACACTACATAATTTTTAGTATTTCGCATTACATTCTTGTATTTGATTCAACGTCTTTCAATATGATCTTAAACATTGAATTTTCTGCATGTTCTAATATGATTGGCTAAACACTTTTGGTGTTAGCCTAGTTATGAAATTGTTAATGCTACGAGTTAGTTTTCTCGTTTTCTTATCGCTTTATGTTTATGCTTTCTTTGCTTATTCTGGGATACCCTTGTTTTGGTAGCATGGATAGTTGGTTGTATCTAGGAAACTAGGAGAATTGATCATAGGACCCTAGTGAAATAGGTTACGAGTAGTGGTAAGAATTGACCATAGGACTACCACTATCTTGCGTGAGAATTGATCATATGATCACCTTCCAAAAGGAAATGCTTAAGAAGTTAGGGGGAACCTAAGTTCCGAAAGGCCGGGTTCCGTTGAATAAGTCTTAGATCGTAGCGGTGCTTAATGACTCTTCCGTAGGGTAAACCTATGAACTTTCGTAATCATTTTGTTACGGAATAGGACGCTATGGAAAATAGGCTAGACAAATTTACCCAAGGAGTCTAGTGACTTTAACCCCCATATGGAGCGATAGAGAACACTAATTAGAAAACATAATCATAGCATAACAAGATTAGTAACTAGGCTAGCACATTTCTTCCTATTGATTATCTCTTCTAATTTTATTTGCTTTCATTTTTATTTGATTTCTTAGTTTATAATTAATTAATTCAAAACCCCCTTTTTAAACCAGTGACATTAGAACTTAAGTTAAATCTGCACTCATAGCTCTTGGGACGACCTCAGCTTTACCGATAACTACACTACACACGACCGGGTACACTGCCCGTTAGTGCATTAGGTAGACCTTAGGTAGACGAGAATTATAAGTATTAAAACCTGGTCAGAAATCCTGCATCATAACCCATAATCATCTTTGTCAACTCTTTTCTTTCTTAAATGACAAAATGATTAAGTCTTAATCAATCATTTGATTAATATCTACACCAAACTAATCCTCCTACCATTTCAAATTTCTCCCAAATCTTAACCCCAACATTCCCTAATATTCCTTGTACTTGCATGTACTTCTTGTCCCCTACATTCCCACACCAAATCTTCCAAACATTCTCTTTACCACATTCCAATCCAACCACTAGGATTTCACCACCTCATTATCTTCTTCATCCACCATTTATTTCAAAACAAATAAACCTTCCTCACAAACCACCTCACTTCTCATCTCCAACATTCAAAATTCAAATTTTGAATCCAAGCCAAAGGCTCCCCATCATTTCAACATCATCTCCTTACAGTAATATTCCCTAATATTCTGCTACTATTTTGATTGTTTGTTTAATTGTTACAGTAATTTTAAAATTATACCCTTCGTTTCCATCAAGTGTTATGTCCATTAAGTTAACGAGAAAAAAATGGTAGACAATAGTGTTTTAAAATTTAGTAAACGTTAAATTGGCAACTTACTTAGTAATTAAGTGAACGGCAAAACACAATAAAAACAGTCATATAGATTAGTTGGGGTGCCTAAGTGTTGGGTCAAATATTGACCCAATTACCCTACAAGGATTTGAATATAAAATAGCTTAACTTACTGATAAAGAAATCAGTGAGTGTTGTAAAAAGCCCGTTGTTGAAGAAACATTTTACCTACTGAGACGGTGTCAGTGAGTAAAGTATACGAGCTACAAACAACACCAGTATCACTGAGAATTGACAAATGTCTCAGTGACCCTGAAGATACTATCTCTACAATGCAGACTGAAATATAGGCGGGAACTCCCAAAATGGAAGTCAAACAAAGTACATCAAAAGGAGTGTTGGTGTACCTTTCAATAAAGAAAGGTGATGTGACTTTTCAATGAAGAAAAGACATGGGGACCACCAACCATGTGCACTTGTTTTATTATTTGCTTATATATTCATATGATGTAATAGAGTTAGTTATGCATTCCTAAATAGACAATAGAATACACATAGTGTATTAGTTGATAGGAACCATCCTCTCACTGAATCAGTGAGAGTTTATTTGTCAAATGGGATGATTAATTTGTACCCATAGGGGATGATTTACCGGAATTATCCCCTTGAAGAAGCTGAAGATGTTATCATGTAATCTAATAGGTTTTGAGTAATCAATGTAACAATTTATTCTTATCAATGAATATGTTCTTGTTTTACTCAGATTTCATGGACCAACAAGTGGTACCAGAGCCTAAGGTTCATTCTTATGAGCCAGATCCATGCATGATTGCTGATAACAATCTTCAAAAAAATTAAATGTGTTCTTCAAAAACTGCTACTGATATAGCAATTTTTGAGGGGGAGAGACACATTTATGGTGACTGACAAATACACCAACATACCCAAACCCCTCCCTGAACCCACACACACCACACATATCTTATCCATACCTACCAAAATCTTATCCCCACCACACACACAAAAAACCAGATCTAAAACCCAGATCTTATCCAAAACACACACAAAACATCACCTCCAACACACACACAAAAAAACGACACTCTCATCTTAATCCCAAAAACAAATCCGATCCACATCAAATCCAATTCACCAAAATCATCACTTAAAAATACACTCACCACACACCAAATTAAAACCTCGGATCTGTAATTAATACACACAAAAAACAGATCCTCAAACCAGATCCAATAACAATCATCACTTATACAAAATTCACTCAAGACCAAAAAAAAAACGAGATCCTTAAAAAATCGATCGATTCTTCATAAACAAAGATGTAAACCGATTTACATATTTTATACCATCAACCAGTGAAGACTGATAAAGCCGAAGAAAGGTTGCTACTGTCACGAGCTGAGATGGAAAGAGTTTTGAGACTGGATCTGTGGTATTTGTGAGTTTAAATGTTAAAAGGACAAGAGGGTTATTCGGTAAGAAGAGGGAGGCAGTTAATTCGTGTGAAGTCATATCGATTCAGAGGGTGAATCGATTATGATATTTATCATTGAAAATGATGATTAAAAGGTGAGTGATAATTTTTAGGGAGTTGTGATAATCAGATGTGTTGTACAAAAATTCTTGGTTTGGCAGCTTGGGTCAAAGCTGTTGGATTTCAGATGGGATGAAAAGGGGCTGTTTTGTTGTTGTTGTTGTTTAAGGCTTAGCCTGAATGTGGTGTGAATCAGTGTGATAAGCAGTGTGTTGGAAAGCTTATTAAGCTTTTGGTTATCAGGGTGTGTAAAGACTTGGTTGCGGGCTGAGGTTATCACAAGTGTGGTATACTGAGCGGTCCTGAAGCTGTAATGCATCAGGGTTGAACGAGATGGTTGATAGAGGTCTGATAAAATCAGGCCGATAGTGGGTAAAGGAAGTGTGAACCAAGCAAATCAGAATTGGGTAGTAACTCCTGAGATTGTCAGGAAGTGATTACAATAGGGAATCAGTAATATTGTTCAAGTGGAATGTGAAGCTGAATGGTTTTAAGGGGTGTGGTTTCAGGATACTGAAACAAAACTCAATTTGCTCAATCTGGTCACTGAGCTTATGAACCCCTTGGTCACTGAACTTATAATCAGGACCCTAAATCCCCAGGTTGATACTTTTGAACCTGGTCACTGACCATGAATCCGGTCACTGAATCTGGTCACTCCACTCACTGAACCCCAATACTGAACCCTCACTCCCTGAACCCTACCCCAACTCAGGTCACTGAACCCCATAACCATCAGTCAATGAACTCCCTCCTGACTGAACCTCTCAGGAACCTGAACCCCACAGGAACACCTGAACCCTCAGTGAACTGAACCCTGAACCATCAGGACCCTGAACCCCCAGTCACATGAACCTCAGGAACTAAAACCAAAGTTCTTGGAAAAGCAGAACCAGAACCTCATTCACCCAAGCTATTTGTATATTCAAATAGGGGGAGATTGTTGGGTCAAATATTGACCCAATTACCTTACAAGGATTTGAATATAAAATAGCTTGACTCACTGATAAAGAAATCAGCGAGTGTTGTAAAAAGCCCGTCGTTGAAGAAACACTTTACTTACTGAGACGGTGTCAATGAGTAAAGTATACGAGCTACAAACAACACCAGTATCACTGAGATTTGACAAATATCTCAGTGACCCTGAAGACGCTATCTCTACAAAGCAGACTGAAAATATGAGCGGGAACTTCTACAAGAAAAGATAGAAGTCAGACAAAGTACATCAAAAGTAGTGTTGGTGTACCTTTCAAGAAAGAGAAAGGTGATGGGACTTTTTAATAAAGAAAAGTCAATGGGGACCACCAGCCATGTGCACTTGTTTTACTTTCCAGTATTTATAGTTTGCTTGTAATAGAGATTATGTATGCATTCCTAAATAGACAATAGAATACACACAGTGTATTAGTTGATAGGAACCATCCTCTCACTGAATCAGTGAGAGTTTATTTGTCACCAAATGGGATGATTAATTTGTACCCATAGGGGATGATTTACCGGAATTATCCCCTTGAAGAAGCTGAAGATGTTATCATGTAATTTAATAGGTTTTGAGTAATCAATGTAACAATTTATTCTTATCAATGAATATGTTCTTGTTTTACTCAGATTTCATGGACCAACAAGTGGTACCAGAGCCTAAGGTTCATTCTTATGAGCCAGATCCATGCATGATTACTGATAACAATCTTCAAAGAAAAATAAATGTGTTCTTCAAAAACTGCTGCTGTTGTAGCAATTTTTGAGGGGGAGAGACACATTTATGGTGACTGACAAATACACCAACATACCCAAAACCCTCCCTGAACCCCTACCCACCACACAAATCTTATCCACAAAACTCCACCCACCACAAAAATCTTATCCCAACAAAAATAAGATTAACCCCGTCCACAAACACAAACCTTATCATCAAAAAAAACCGTCACACAAAAAATCTCAACAAAACCATCACCCTCATCATCACAAAACACAGATCTGGTCAAAATACCATGAATCCAGATCTATTCTAACCATCAACCACTTCATCGATCTGAAAAACTTCACAGATCTATCACAAACCCACACAAAAAACCACCAAACACAACTCATCTGATTACCATAAACCCATATCTTCATTGATGAGGCGAAAAGTGTACCGCTTTTAAGGGGTCATTTAAGCCTTAAATCGTATTTATTTGATCAAATATTGCCCTAAATCGTTCCTTTTGTCATTTTAGGTACTTTTGAGGAGAAATCTGGAAAAGGAGGCATTTTGGACGTTTTTGGAGCATTTAAGTGAAGAAAACGACAAAGTCTCAAAAATCGGCTAAAAGTTACTCTTGACGGCGTCACAATTAACATGGGACGGCGTCATGCCTTGGCAAGAAAAGTTGGACGTGAAATTTACTCATGACGGGCCAGTGAAAATGGCATGGAATTCTGACGGCGTCACGCTTTAAGTTGATCAAGGGCGTCACGGCTTAATTCATAAGGGGACGGCGTCACGTTCTAGGTTCGACGGCGTCAAGCCTTGATAAGCCAAAATGGATTTTTGAAGAGCTAAAGAGGGACGGCGTCAAGATGGTCATCCGGGAACCCTAAAAGCGGCGAGGTGACGGCGTCACACTCCATAAGGTGACGCCGTCAGATCCAAACATCTATATATAGTTTTCTAATTTTTTGTCATTAAGGAGGGCTTAGTGTGTGGAATTTTGGGATAAAACCCTAAGACGATTTTAGCTACTTTTTCAGGGCTTTTTGCCTTGAGATCTTCCATGTTTCATTGAAAGATAAGTTATCAATTAATCATTCAATATGTCTATGTGTTGTTTGATTCTATCTTATGCTTGTCTTTTGTTTAACATGTTAGGCTAATTTTATCTTGTGTTTGCTTAGATCTAATGAAACCTAGCTATTGATTATTGGTTATTAGTGTGTTGTTAGTTGTATTGGATGATTGTTTATCTATGTTAGGCTTAAGAAAACTGGCTAACTTCCTATTCGGTAACTTGCTTGAACGTCTTAAGAAACATGAACCAAACGCGTACTAAAGGTTTTTATGGTTGTATTTAATGCACAAGCGAATTCTAGTGATCCCATGTTAGGAGCTTCCTAGCCGGCTCGACATAGGAGTGAAGTAGGAGCTTGTAGAGTTTGGGGAAGTAAGTACGCCACCCCACGAATGGTATTAAGGAATACACCCGTCATCCACGCGACTAATACACACTAATTAACCGGTAAAAGATAGTTAGGGAGTAAGGAAATCTAAGTAAACACATTTCTCTACACATAAGTTTCTCACCACATTTTATTTTCAGTTATTTATTTTATTGCATTCGTAGTAATTTGGGTTAGTTGACTAGCAACTAATTCCGCCCACTCCTTCAAACCCGAGATTTTACTTGCTTTTCATAAAATTATAAAAACATAAAAAAGAATCCTCCTCAACCCTTAGACCTAATTAGAGTAGCCTTTCATACCTAACGAACACTATTCCCTGTGGAGAACGATCAATCCCCCGTACTTACCACTACACTATACTACATCGGTCAGGTACACTGCCTGGTGGGGTTGTAAGCCTCTTGAGATCCCTCGAGAGGTAAAACCTGTTGTAAGGTTGCAAAACCCACGCATCAAGTTTTTGGCGCCGTTGCCGGGGAATAGTTATTGTTTAGGTTGAATTTTTATTTCTATTAGGTCTACTCACTAGATTCCTTTCTAGTAAAATTTTATTTTTATTTTTAGGTTTTCTTTAGTCTATCTTTTTCTTTGTGTGTTTGTTCGTAATTTCCATTGACTCTTCCGTTCACCATTATGGAGTACGCGAATCCACCATACCACCAACCACAAAGGCCATTCTACCCTATTGACATCTCGAATTTCAAACAATTTCGAGATGAACCCATATATGATGCATGGACTCGTTTTAGAAATTTACTCCGAAAATTCCCTCATCATAGTTTCGCTTTAGCATCCCTAACCCGAACCTTTTACTATCGTGTTGGCCAATATGACCAAATGCGCATTGAGGATTTTGCCAATGGGGACTTTAGGGAATTAAGTGCTGAAGAAGCATGGGATGCCATAGAAGATTGTGCCCAATATTATTATAGGGTAGACAACCCAACAAACGTTAGTACAAGTCAATTGAATATAAATTTCCTGGATCATGAAACAAGTTTGTTTGGGGATGAATACATTAGTGTTGAGATACCTAAGTGGTTGTCATGTAATGCCATAGTACAAAACAAACACATAGGTGACCTTGATGTGATGGAGGATTTAGCCGAACATGATCACATTGATCAAAAAGACCTAGGTTTTATGATCGATGACGTTGAATCTCAAGAAACACATGATGAATCTTTTAGGCAATTTGAATATAGCAGTCAGAATATTGAGGATGATCCTTATGATTCGGACATAGAGGTTGAGATGCCTAGAGAAGCACTTGAGATACTTGGGAAAATGTTAGGGTTAGATCCTACTAGAACACATGATGAGGATATAGGTGATCTTGACACAAGGAATGATGAGGTAAGTAACATAAGCCCACCAAGTACCCCACAAGTCCTACCATCATTTGAGGCACACATACCACCCATGACTTACCCGGAAGAAGTAGAAGAGACTTTAGGAACCCCAATTGAGGTAGAACCCTTGGACCAAGCACCACTAGAGCATATAGGTTTGAATACTCATAATGATAACCTTACTCTTAGTTCTAGGGAAGTTCCTAGTTTTGATGAACCGGAGCCTCAACCAAAACCGTTACCTAATCTTCCATCCTTGGATGAGAATTTAGGAATTGAAATAGGTCCCGATCCACCCATCAAACCATATAGTCCGGGTAGTCTAAGGATAAAGGTAGTGGACTCTAAGCCTTGTAGAGAGGAAACCAATATAGGAGTGAAAAATGACCTTACATGCTTACATCACCCATTTATGATTGATCATAAGAAACATTATGGGTTTAAACCAGGTTTATTAGGTCAAGATGGATTCCCAACTAGGAACCTCTCGAAGTTGATAGAAGATGATCCCTTTTTAGGAGGAAACTCAAAATCACCCATTGACCAAAGTGAACTAGGCAAGGTTATGATGAAAGGAGCACACCCCTTTGAGCATATAATTCATCCACCACTCTTTCCTCACGTGGCATACTCCTGCCGAGCTGGTGTGTATCGCTACTATCACCCGCACTTAATCCTAAGTGTAGGGAAAACCTCTCCTTTATCCATTAAATAAGGGTAGAGTCAGGCTCATGACTCGAACAAAAACAAGCGCTTCTTGGGAGGCAACCCAAGCGTTATTTGTTTTATTTGCTTTGTGTGTTTATTTAGTTGTTTGTTTGTTTTTATTTGTTTCCGTATGTGTGTTTAATTTTTATCATTATTGATTCATGTTAAAAACTAATTTGTGAAAATGCTTTATGTTGTTTTTAACTTCGTCTTAACTACATATAAAGGTATTTTGCAAAAGATAAGTGTAAGGGAAATCTAAATCGGTTTGTTAGAACACAAATGAACATGAATCGTAATAATAATAAATTAACATACATATTCGTATTTGTTTGAGTCAAATGCTTGTATCGAGTCATAATGATGTTTTGCAGGATTTCCAGGAAGTAAGGTAAAGGTTTTTCCAGAAATTTTCCGGAAACTTAAATTGAAAATTTTTGTCAGGTCATTTCTGACGGCGTCAGGCCTTATAACCTGACGGCGTCAGATTTAATTTCCAGAAATTTTTGAAAGTTTTGTTTTTAAAAAGTTTTTATTAAAATCTCCAACTTATAATCTCCAGGAATCTGCAAAGTTATCATTCCACAAGCATTATATCCTTATATATAGATTTTATCCCGCCGATGTTATGCAGGTTTTCGTGTTTGTTTTCTCAGGTTTAACAGGTTATTTTGGACAAGGAAATGTTTTGAATCAAGCTTATGGCGATGCATTAGTCATGGAGCTTCAACATTCTCTTTGGAGGAAGATTTAACCGTGTAATTTCATTATCCACCGAACGAATCAGGGGAGTATTTGATTTCATTCTTTTACTTTTTGCTTTTACATCTTGTTATTTGAACATTGGGGACAATGTTCATCTTAAGTGTAAGGGGAGGGTAAAAGTACGATTTTAGAGAATACTATTGCGCTTGATTTTTGTTTGTTTAATAGTAGATGTGTAATAAAACTGAGAGAAATACTTGTTAAGGTAATTTTAGTGCCATATTTAAAATTTTTTACAACACTTAGGAGTGAAACTTTGATCTTAATGAGCGTCTCACGGATAGGAGTTATATGACTAGCACAAAAACCGTACCACTAAAAAAAATTTCCACCCCCAAATATGTGAGGTTCACCCCTAGAATTGGTAGGAAAAGCATTTATGCTATGATGTGTGTACCGGTAGCACTTAGATTCTAGAACTTGCGTTAGGACCATTCCGAGGCCACAAGTGAGACTACATTCGTGTAGTTAGATTTACTACATGATAAGAGGCATTAGGATTAACCCATTGTTTTACACCTGTGTTTTTGTTATAATTACTTTGGCTACATTGGTCAAGTAATTCCCCCACACCCTTTGCGTTGTACTCATTTTTAGTACACGATACCCCTAGTACACCCCTCAGAGCCTATCTTTTCGTTTCGACCTTTAAGCATTTTACTTAAAGGAAGAATTTGTTTACACCCCACTTAAATGTACACCCAAATCGCCTTAGCCTACCTTGTATGCACTCATTTTTAGTGCATTATTGTTACAACATTTGTTTAAACCCAAGTTAATTATCTAGTTGATTACATGGTTGCTAAGTTGAGTCATATCCTTGTACATATTGTTTTGGGACGATTGGGACTCATGGGTAAAGTACTTGTGTAATGGAGTAATGGGGAAGAACATCATTTATTACCCCCATATGTGCTAAATATTTTAAAAGTACTCCAAGTGTTTTGATTATCTTAATTCGAGTCATTAGATTAGTATTTGTAAAGTTATGTAAAAGTTCAAGTGTAAGGGGAATGCAATGCCCCTATGATGTATTATTTTGGATGGTAGGGCAAAAGTGTATGAAAAAAAAAAAAAAAAAAAAAAAAAAAAAAAAAAAAAAAAAAAAAAAAAAAATTCAAGAAAAATACAAAAAAATAAGAAAAAGAAAAATAGAAAAAACATACGGACTACCATCCCGTTTCATTTTATGTTTGTTTTATATTTTTGTTATTTTGTTATTTCGTTTTTAGCTTAAGATCGAGTCTAGTCTTGGCTTAGCAACATTGTATAGTACATGTAATTGATCAAGATTTTTAACTCGCCACCAGTAAAATATCCCGTATCCAACAAAACCGTGTTTTCCTTTTCCCTACACCTAACATTATAACCCATTTAAAAGCCCTCTTTGATAGTTTATCTTAGGTGCTTACGCCTAGTGGAGGAGGTTTTCGATCCTTTCCCAAGCCTATGGTAATCTATTTGCTATGACAGGTAGTGAGAGATATTTTCCGTTTTCATTTATGAGATTTATTTTGATGACACTTGAGAGATGTGAGTATCTAAACACTACTTGTGAGGTGCTAGTGTGTAATCTCCGTGCTTATTATGATTGAAGTGGAACGATTATTTGTTGTAATTACTTTTATGTTTGCATTAAATGACCCCTAACTTGTATTTTGATTAGAATAAAAGCGCATTTGCTTGAGGACAAGCAAATCTCAAGTGTAAGGGTATTTGATGAGGCGAAAAGTGTACCGCTTTTAAGGGGTCATTTAAGCCTTAAATCGTATTTATTTGATCAAATATTGCCCTAAATCGTTCCTTTTGTCATTTTAGGTACTTTTGAGGAGAAATCTGGAAAAGGAGACATTTTGGACGTTTTTGGAGCATTTAAGTGAAGAAAACGACAAAGTCTCAAAAATCGGCTAAAAGTTACTCTTGACGGCGTCACAATTAACATGGGACGGCGTCATGCCTTGGCAAGAAAAGTTGGACGTGAAATTTACTCATGACGGGCCAGTGAAAATGGCATGGAATTCTGACGGCGTCACGCTTTAAGTTGATCAAGGGCGTCACGGCTTAATTCATAAGGGGACGGCGTCACGTTCTAGGTTCGACGGCGTCAAGCCTTGATAAGCCAGAATGGATTTTTGAAGAGCTAAAGAGGGACGGCGTCAAGATGGTCATCCGGGAACCCTAAAAGCGGCGAGGTGACGGCGTCACACTCCATAAGGTGACGCCGTCAGATCCAAACATCTATATATAGTTTTCTAATTTTTTGTCATTAAGGAGGGCTGAGTGTGTGGAATTTTGGGATAAAACCCTAAGACGATTTTAGCTACTTTTTCAGGGCTTTTTGCCTTGAGATCTTCCATGTTTCATTGAAAGATAAGTTATCAATTAATCATTCAATATGTCTATGTGTTGTTTGATTCTATCTTATGCTTGTCTTTTGTTTAACATGTTAGGCTAATTTTATCTTGTGTTTGCTTAGATCTAATGAAACCTAGCTATTGATTATTGGTTATTAGTGTGTTGTTAGTTGTATTGGATGATTGTTTATCTATGTTAGGCTTAAGAAAACTGGCTAACTTCCTATTCGGTAACTTGCTTGAACGTCTTAAGAAACATGAACCAAACGCGTACTAAAGGTTTTTATGGTTGTATTTAATGCACAAGCGAATTCTAGTGATCCCATGTTAGGAGCTTCCTAGCCGGCTCGACATAGGAGTGAAGTAGGAGCTTGTAGAGTTTGGGGAAGTAAGTACGCCACCCCACGAATGGTATTAAGGAATACACCCGTCATCCACGCGACTAATACACACTAATTAACCGGTAAAAGATAGTTAAGGAGTAAGGAAATCTAAGTAAACACATTTCTCTACACATAAGTTTCTCACCACATTTTATTTTCAGTTATTTATTTTATTGCATTCGTAGTAATTTGGGTTAGTTGACTAGCAACTAATTCCGCCCACTCCTTCAAACCCGAGATTTTACTTGCTTTTCATAAAATTATAAAAACATAAAAAAGAATCCTCCTCAACCCTTAGACCTAATTAGAGTAGCCTTTCATACCTAACGAACACTATTCCCTGTGGAGAACGATCAATCCCCCGTACTTACCACTACACTATACTACATCGGTCAGGTACACTGCCTGGTGGGGTTGTAAGCCTCTTGAGATCCCTCGAGAGGTAAAACCTGTTGTAAGGTTGCAAAACCCACGCATCATTCATCATTATCAACTCTTAACAAAAATCAATCTCCTTCAAAAACACAACACAAATCGTACCCCAAAATCCAACAACACAAAAAACCTTATCCAAAATCAATGCTGTCAAATCCTACACATTTCGGTGACTGCAGCGGCGCACGTGGTGGTTAGAAATGATCTCAATTCGTACCCTATAAAAACCTAGGTTAGAAGTTCACACAAATCTGGGTCGGGTCAGAAATTGATGAGCGTTAAGTTAAAAAAAAGGAGACGGTTGAGATGATTAAAAAGCTTTTTTGATGTAGTGGCTTCTTGGTGAATATCATAATATAATTCTATGATATGATTAGCTGTTGGAGTTGAGTGTCGCTGTTAGGAGCTGAATGGAATTAGTTGTTAAAAGTATTGGGTTAGCTAAGTAGTACGAGGTGTGCATCAGGATGTGTGAATGTGATAAAGATTCAATGATTGAAAGGTGTCCCTGATAAGTATCAGTTAGTGGAAAAGAGGAGTTAAAGGATCAGTGTGTGGTGTTTAATCAGGTGGTATGGGGTGTTGGGATTATGAGTGGTTATATGTTATGTGGGTTGAACCTGTATCGAAGTTGTGGTGAAACCCAAGGGTACTGAGAAGTATCACTTGAGTCTGAAAAATTTCAGGCGATAAAGTGGTAAGAAAAGGTTGGGATTCTCAGTAGAACTGATGATCATGTGCTATGGGCTTGACTTTATAACTTTGAAGTTATAAATAAAGTCAGGGAGTAAAGTGGTAGTATCAGGTGACTGAAAACTAACCACATCAGGAAGTGATTACAATAGGGAATCAGTAATATTGTTGAAGTGGAATGTGAAGCTGAATGGTTTTAAGGGGTGTGGTTTCAGGATACTGAAACAAAACTCAATTTGCTCAATCTAGTCACTGAGCTTATGAACCCCTTGGTCACTGAACTTACAATCAGGACCCTAAATCCCCAGGTTGATACTTTAGAACCTGGTCACTGACCATGAATCCGGTCACTGAATCTGGTCACTCCCAATACTGAACCCCAATACTGAACCCTCACTCCCTGAACCCTACCCCAACCCAGGTCACTGAACCCCATAACCATCAGTCAATGAACTCCCTCCTGACTGAACCTCTCAGGAACCTGAACCCCACAGGAACACCTGAACTCTCAGTGAACTAAACCCTGAACCTTTCAAGTCCCTGAACCCCTAGTGACTAAAACCCAAGTTACTGACTCCCTTCAGGAACCTGAACTCCTTCGTGACTGAACTGGTCACTGAACCCTGAACCTTTGGTGACTGAACTGGTCACTGAACCCCTTGTGACTGAACCCCTGAACCCCCAGTCACATGAACCTCAGGAACTAAAACCAAAGTTCTTGGAAAAGCAGGACCAGTACTTCATTCACCCAAGCTATTTGTATATTCAAATAGGGGGAGATTGTTGGGTCAAATATTGACCCAATTACCCTACAAGGATTTGAATATAAAATAGCTTAACTCACTGATAAAGAAATCAGTGAGTGTTGTAAAAAGCCCGTTGTTGAAGAAACACTTTACCTACTGAGACGGTGTCAGTGAGTAAAGTATACGAGCTACAAACAACACCAGTATCACTGAGAATTGACAAATGTCTCAGTGACCCTGAAGATACTATCTCTACAATGCAGACTGAAATATAGGCGGGAACTCCCAAAATGGAAGTCAAACAAAGTACATCAAAAGGAGTGTTGGTGTACCTTTCAATAAAGAAAGGTGATGTGACTTTTCAATGAAGAAAAGACATGGGGACCACCAACCATGTGCACTTGTTTTATTATTTGCTTATATATTCATATGATGTAATAGAGTTAGTTATGCATTCCTAAATAGACAATAGAATACACAAAGTGTATTAGTTGATAGGAACCATCCTCTCACTGAATCAGTGAGAGTTTATTTGTCACCAATGGGATGATTAATTTGTACCCATAGGGGATGATTTACCAGAATTATCCCCTTGAAGAAGCTGAAGATGTTATCATGTAATTTAATAGGTTTTGAGTAATCAATGTAACAATTTATTCTTATCAATGAATATGTTCTTGTTTATGGTACTCAGATGAGTTGTGTTTGGTGGTTTTTTGTGTGGGTTTGTGATAGATCTGTGAAGTTTTTCAGATCGAGAGTGGTTGATGGTAGAATAGATCTGGATTCATGGTATTTTGACCAGATCTGTGTTTTGTGATGATGAGGGTGATGGTTTTGTTGAGATTTTTTGTGTGACGGTTTTTTTTTGATGATAAGGTTTGTGTTTGTGGACGGGGTTAATCTTATTTTTGTTGGGATAAGATTTTTGTGGTGGGTGGAGTTTTGTGGATAAGATTTGTGTGGTGGGTAGGGGTTCAGGGAGGGTTTTGGGTATGTTGGTGTATTTGTCAGTCACCATAAATGTGTCTCTCCCCCCTCAAAAATTGCTACAACAGCAGCAGTTTTTGAAGAACACATTTATTTTTCTTTGAAGATTGTTATCAGTAATCATGCATGGATCTGGCTCATAAGAATGAACCTTAGGCTCTGGTACCACTTGTTGGTCCATGAAATCTGAGTAAAACAAGAACATATTCATTGATAAGAATAAATTGTTACATTGATTACTCAAAACCTATTAAATTACATGATAACATCTTCAGCTTCTTCAAGGGGATAATTTCGGTAAATCATCCCCTATGGGTACAAATTAATCATCCCATTTGACAAATAAACTCTCACTGATTCAGTGAGAGGATGGTTCCTATCAACTAATACACTGTGTGTATTCTATTGTCTATTTAGGAATGCATACATAATCTCTATTACAAGCAAACTATAAATACTGGAAAGTAAAACAAGTGCACATGGCTGGTGGTCCCCATTGACTTTTCTTTATTAAAAAGTCCCATCACCTTTCTCTTTCTTGAAAGGTACACCAACACTACTTTTGATGTACTTTGTCTGACTTCTATCTTTTCTTGTAGAAGTTCTCGCTCATATTTTCAGTCTGCTTTGTAGAGATAGCGTCTTCAGGGTCACTGAGATATTTGTCAAATCTCAGTGATACTGGTGTTGTTTGTAGCTCGTATACTTTACTCACTGACACCGTCTCAGTAGGTAAAGTGTTTCTTCAACAACGGGCTTTTTACAACACTCACTGATTTCTTTATCAGTGAGTTAAGCTATTTTATATTCAAATCCTTGTAGGGTAATTGGGTCAATATTTGACCCAACACTAAGGCTTAGATCATAACTAAATATCACCCATGTCTGTCGGGATAGATAGTTATATGATAAACTGTGTATGGACTAATGGCCCATATTAGACTTGCACTACACTAGACCCACTAAGGCATAGCTAGTTTGACATTGCACTTGCGAATCATGTCGTTGAAAAGTTAGCGGAGTAGCTAGGCAAGCACATCTTTCTCTTATCGATTAAATGTCGGTTTTTAATTATTGTCCTTTAATTATTTACAATTTTAATAATCGCGATGATTAAAACTTAATTGTCTATTTTAGTAAATTTTCTTTTAAAACATTTAATTTCAATCGTTTCAGTGAATGACCCGTTCTTACCGAGTCTATAATAAATGCGATTGGGTACACTGCACAATAATGTTGGTATTACTTGTTAGATTCAGTTTATAAATATTAAAACGGGATAATACACATCAGTTAACTAATCAGGAGACTTGATTTCAAAATTTAAGCTCTCTCATTGATAAATAGCATAATATAATTTTCAATTTTTTTATCTTCTCTTATATAATAAGAAAAGAGATTTGTAAAAAAAAATTAAAAAAAAAAAAAAAAAAAAAAAAAAAAAAAATCTCCGATGCTAGTTTGATAAAACCTTAGAGTATCAGGTGTGATGGCTCGAGGCAAAGCCGAAAATGGGTGTCACTTCATGCCACCACAACATTTCTCCCTTTCACTTCCCTTGTCACTCACACCTAAAAACCCCCTCCCTCATCACTCAAGCCAAAAACACACTTTCGGAACGCAACATTTTATTTTCTTTTCTATTTTTTTCAAACCAACTAATTTTTCATTTATTAAAATGAAAATACAAATTAAATAAAAATATAAAAAAACTACAAAATAATAAAAATACATAAAATTATCAATAAACTAATTTGGTTGTTGTTGCCAAAGATGCTCCATAATATTTCTTTGACGAGTTTCGTATTTTTGTTTATCACATAATTCTTTGGCTTTCATTCGTTTTATATTGCATCTCTTGATCTAAGTACGTTGTTTATTTTGTTGCGGACTAATATACAATTTGTTGAATTTACTTATCGCAAACTTTTGATCTTTCAAAATCATGTTATGAAATATGATGTAAGTGTACATGATTCTTCGTAGCTTATTAATAGTCCAAGCACACGCCGGTTGTTGTATAATTCTCCAAGGTCCTTGGAGGACACCAAAAACTCGTTTGACATCATTTCTTACACTTTCTTGTCACCTTTTAAATATTCCATGTTTCTCGTCTCGTGCCAACGTAAATGAGTTGACAAAAGTTGTCCACTGTGGGTAAATCTCGTCAGGTAGGTAATAACATTTTTATAGGTAACTCCATTTACTTTAAACAGGGTCACATGGACGATGTCATCAATAAGGTCGTCTAATAATGGAGAATTACTTAAAACGGTCGTTATTCGAACCTGCTACAACCAAAAGACATGTCAAATCAACAAATCGTACGATGCAATAGATTCAAGCATTATAGTTGGATATTTTTTTTATTACCTCTTGCAAATTGCTCGTGCAATGCTTTCAGAGAGTTTTTCCATTCCTAATGCATACAATCAATGCTTTCAAGCATTCCCGAAAACCCTTGAACCCTCTTATGTGTAGCATATAATTTTGAATGTCATTAAAGCCTGGTTTCCTTATAAACTCAGACGTGTATAAATCAACATTGCACATAGTAAAACAATTTAGACAATCGCGCGCACAATGTTCACCTATTTGTAAATATTCATCAAATGCATCACGTGTTGTGTCGTATGCCAATTGGCGTATGGCAGAAATGCATTTCATGATAGGACTGCTATTCATTTGTCCCTTACAATCATGTCGTACTCTAAAGAATTTAAAATGCCCAGGAAGAGGATGAGAAGTATAAATAGATATACCTTCGACTATTTCTAAATATTATTTCTTGCTCATATGATATCGATGTCTAAAATAGTACTCCGGGTATTTTGGATTATCACCAAAATAGTAGGCCAACAAACGTTTTTCTGCAACATCACATTTACGGTATTGATATGTGTCTAAATACACATATATTTTACATTGTTTAAACCCACAAAAACGACCAAAAGCACACAAATAACCTTATAAATGTTACAAATATCATTGAAATGTGTTTTTGTGTATTTCAAATACAAAATGTTTAAAAACAGTTGAAAAACGAACAAAGTTTGCATAATTGGCAGTTTCAGTCCCTCAACTTTTAAAAGTTGTCAAATCTAGTCCCTAATCACTAAAAACTTTTACAAATATCATTTTAGGTCCTTGGGGATTCATAAGTTGTTAGAAAAGTCCTTTGAAGTTAAAATTTTCAAATTTACAACTTTGGTCCCTCAACTTTGAAGAATGTCAAAATTAGTCCTTAAGGTTTTAAAAAAATGAGAAATATTAAAATTTAAGCCTTATACTATTTTTATATGGCATAATTGGTCCTTGTGATATGTATTGTGAATTTACAGGTTGGGTCCTTCAAGTTTCAGGAAGTTACACTTTTGGTCCTTGTTAGTTAACTACAAAACCATCCGGACCTAAAAATAAATAAACAAACAAACCCAACTATCCTATTATCTAAACCCAGCCCAACAAGCCCAATTCCCTTAAAACCCAACCCGACCCAAGCCTGGTATTTAAAAACCAGTTTGACTTGGTCAAACTCATCCCCTACCTCACAAACCCGCCTAAACAACCTTGCCCATGGTTTCTCTGCTAAACCACTCCCCATCAAATCCAACTCACCTAACAATACAAGAAACATTTAATGCTTCTTCTCCACTACCCTGATTTGCATTAATTGCTATAGCCTGCTCAATCCACTAACTCAATTTTGGCGCCAAAATGATGAATCAACAGCTGAGATCGATTGAAGGCAATTCAAGGGTGGGGATTTGTTCAGAGATATCTAATTAGGGTTTCCCATTTGTATTTAGTATAAATAGAGCAATGTAATAAAGAATTCAGTAGTAGCTAATTTAGTTTAAATCGCATTTTACTTATTTCAGTTGTAATCTTGTAATTTCTTATTCCCAGTTGTAATCAAAGTTTGTTTAAGCTATAAGAATCTTGTTTCATGTTATTTTGTTGTTTGAATTCAATATTGCTCAAGTTTGTATGTTCCTGCTAAGAAGTTAAGTTCGAACCATAACTAAAAAGCTCTCACAAGCTTCCACACCCTTGTAATAAGTTTATATAAGCTTAATATAGCTTACTATATCCTTATTTAGTATACCTCAGTTCTAAAACTCAAGATACAAGAATGGTCAACCATGGTCAACATAAGCTCTTAAAAGCTTCCATGGGTTGTATAAGCTGATCAAGAAAGCTTTTTGTGGTTTTCTAGCTTGCTTTTAACAAACTAGATAGTCCTGTTCTATGCATGCTATCCCTATAGCCACTCTCTCAGTTGTAAGTTTTTGACCAAGTTTAGCATTTCACTGCATCAATTGCTTATTGCTTGAATTTTGGTGTTCTTATATCTCTGTGGTGTTATTAAGTTGTAAAATAGCTTAATATTGGTAGCTTGTTCATTGATAATCATAGTTGCTAAAATTCCATCATAGCAGTCAATATAGCTTTTGGTCTATCCCTGTGTTTCATGCTTAAATCATTGTTGTTTTGTGCTTCATTGATCTTGTGTAATGATAATATAAAGGTGTAAATCAGTGTTTTGGTCTAAATTCTAGAGTTACTTTGAATTTCTTGTTTGCCTGTTCTGATCAGGGTGTTTGGATTTGCTGATATAACAGCAGACCCTTGCTTGATTGTTGTTGTTTGTTATCATTGCATGTCATATTAGTTGGTAATAACTCAGAGGAACCATAAAAACTAGTCTCTATTCAGCAAAAAGTCAAAATCACTTTTAATCTCATATAAGTTGATAACTGTTGGGTTTTTGACTTGTGAAATCCATCACAGTTGTGTGAAACTTGTTACCATAGCTTAATATCATCTCATTGTAGCTTATCATCTCATAATCAAGCATTAGATTAAGCCCTAAGTTCACTAAAGTCAATCCTTGTGATTTTCTGCAAAAGTCAATTTCATCAGCAGTACCTTGATCACATCAGCAGTACCTTGCATATTTTTCCCAGCTGATCTAAGGTTAAATCAGACCTCAATTGGTTAGTTTGTGATGGGGCTTTTGTGTTTTTAAGATAGTTCATAAGCTAAGCTAACTTTTGCCCCAATAAGATTGCATCTCAGTGCTTATTTGGTTAGCTTAAATTGCCTTGAAAGTTGGCAAATTTCCAAGGTTTCTGCTGAAACCTTGTTGCTGCTGATCTTTGCATCAGCTTAATTGCTTGTGCTTATTTGTGTTTTCTTGTTGTTTTGTGCTTCTTATAGTGTACTAAGTCTCTCCTAATCAGTGGGTTAATTTTAGTGCTTATTTGCTTATATTTGGGCTTATTCCAAACTGCTTATCTGCCCATTTCTGCTTATTTGGGTTATTAAACTTTTCATTTTATTTTTCCCATCTTTCTAATAATATTTTAGATTTACCCAGAAATTTTCATAATTTTCTGATTAGTTTTGATATTTTTAATAATTTTAATTAGTTTAAAATAGTAATTAAATCATAATAATTAGAATAAAAATCAGAAAAATACAAATCCAATTTTCATAATTTTCTTTTGTCATTTTTAATCTAGGAAAAATATAAAAATATTTTTAGACCTTAGGAAAATCAAAAATAGAAATAAAGTGATAGCTTCTATTTAATAGAATTTATCTTTTTAAATTTTAATTAAGTAATTTTCATTTTTATAATTTTCTTAGCTTTTATAAACTTAGTAATATTTTTAGAAAAAGTTTTAGATTTTTCTTTGTCATTTAGTATTTTTTATAATTTAAATTAGTTTAATTAATAATTAAATAATAAATAATTAATAATAAATAAATAAAAAGTATAAAAAAATATAATTTAAGTTTTTAAATAAGTTTTAAGTTATTTCACATTTTTAGGTTTTAATTTTCATAAATTTTATTTTTGTCCCATTTTAGCTGTCCCGTTACGCGTTTGTAATTTATTTTTATTCGCGTTTAATTTCCCTGTGTATATCTGTTTTTAATTATTATTCAGGATTGTTAAATAAATCAAAATCAAAAGCAATCTAAATCATCAGTCACTCTTATCCTAGCTTTTCACAGTTTTCCATTCACATCTCGTTGGGAAACGATCCGGGTGATCACTTGCCTGGTTTCACACACTACACACGAGCATTCGTTCCGAGACTGTTTGCCTTTTATCATTTATTACGGTTGACCATTCACAAGTGGTTGACTTGTGTGATAGAGAAATAAAAGACGACTGTTTTCAGACGGATCAAATTTTGGCGCCGCTGCCGGGGAGGTGTGCTGCGACTATTGTGAAGAATTTTAGCGATTAGTGATTCGAGATCCTTCTATCAGAAGTTCCTATTTCCCAAAAACAATATAAAATACCAAAAATATTTTCTTTTCTTTTCTATATATATTATTATTATAATTATCATATAAATTAAAAAACCCAAAAATATTTTCCGTTTTCTTTAATAATAACAAGTAAAAATTAACCATCGAGAACCAAGACTGAGCACTACCTAACTGGGGGTGCGGCCATAATAAGTTCCCAAACTTAAGATAAAAACTTGCCTTTGTATCACTTGCGAATATCGGCTCACCTTTAATTGATAAACAAACTCTAACGGAGGTTCTAGGATAGTCTGACATTAAATTGTCGGACTGAAAGAAGCGGGTTTTTAAGGAGCGTAACTGCCCACCTTTGCTTCTCCGCCACTCTGTGCGTTTGTCAGTTAGAGAGCTACCGTACGCCTGTTGATTATTGGTTTAAGTTCACTTGTGTTTTTTCTCGATCTTGATTTTAATTGAAAATTTTTCAATAAACAAATAAAAATCCAAAAAGAATCTTCTTACCCTTTTCTGAGTTTCCTCCACTATAAAGGATTCTTAGACTCGTCTTAGTGCATGCGCACTCGTTCTTCTAGGTCTACAAGCCCTCTCCGTGAGCTTGGAAAAATACCTCGAAGACGTCGTAGACGTTCTGCTCCGTCAGTCGTACCCGAGTTACGTACTGAGCCTGTTACCAATATCATCATGGCTGAAGACCGCCCTATGAATGAGCTTCTCCAAGCTCCCACCACTGGGTACGGAGATGCCATTGTTGTTCCAGCCATCGTGGCTGAGAATTTTGAGCTTAAGACTGGGTTGATAAACCTGGTAACCCAGCGGCAATTCTATGGTTTTGAAAGGGACGATCCTCAAGATCACATTAGATGGTTCAATAAAATCACATCTACCATCAAATGCAAAAGTGTCCCTGAGGAATCAATAAAACTTCTTCTTTTCCCATTTTCCATCGATGGGGCAGCCCGGATTTGGCTTGACAAACAACCCCCTCAATCGATAACAACATGGGAAGATTTGGTTCAGAAATTCGTGAATGAATTCTTTCCTCCTTCTAAAACCACGCATCTTAAAAACGAAATCATGAAATTCACTCAAAGGTTTGATGAACCATTTGGAGAAGCATGGGATCGTTTCAAAGAATTGCTCCGCAAATGTCCTCATCACGGTTTCACCAATTTGATGCAGATGGACACCTTCTACAGTGGGTTAAACCCATCTGACCAAGATTCTCTCAATGCCTCAGCTGGAGGTAATTTTCTGAGCAAATCCACAAAGGAAGCCATTGCTCTCATTGAAAATAAGTCTAAGGTCCGCACTACACGAAACAGGACATATAATTCCCAGGCTAGTGCTGGTCCTTCCACTTCATCTCCCGTGAGTCATTCCAGTACTGATACTCAGCTTGCTGAACTCACGAAGGTTATTCAAGCTTTGGTTTCCTCCACACAAAAGAAAGAGTCCGCTCCGCAAACTTCTCACACTGCTGAGGTTAAAAAATTAGAAGTTTGTGTTACTTGTGGTGGTCCTCACGCTTACTACAATTGTACTGCCACCGATGGCAATACATTTGATGTCAATGCTATAGCCGGAATATCCAATCAAGGAGGTAATCAATACCGTCCTCAAGTGGACCCAAACCACCGTGCTAGCAATCAATTCGGGCCACCCGGATTTCCTCCTCCAAACAATCCAAATAGGAGTAATCCTAATCAACAGAGAGGGCAGAACATGCAAAATCAATTTAATGCCCCAAACAATCAATACCCACCCCAGAGGGGTAATCAAGGGTATTCAGCTCCGAATCATCAAGGACCTCTCCCGAACGAACTTGATAACTACATCAAGTTTAATGAGAACAAAATGAAGGCAATACAAAATCAGATATCTGGATTGAGAAATGAATTTCAAACTACAATATACAAACAAGGAACTGAGCTTAAGAATGAGCTTTCTAATAAAATTGATCATTCTCAAAGCGAAGTTAAGAATATGCTTACCAGTCTCATGAATCATATCAATCCACCTTCTACCTCGGGAGGTCTTCCTGGTAATACCATTCCAAACCCAAAGGGTGAACTGAAAGCTGTCACCACACGCAGTGGTAAAGCTTATGATGGACCCACTATTTCTACTACCACTTCTTCTCCTCTCCCCAAGGTAGTGGAAAGTGAACCTGAGGTGACTGAGGACAAGGAACTTCCTATTAATAACGGAGGGACCAACACCGTCCTACCTCAAGTTGTCCAGAAACCAAAACCCAAACCAGGAGTTGTTTTTGAAATCCCTGTTGAAATCCCTAAATCCAAACCTTCTATTCCTTATCCATCACGTTTACATGAGCAAAAGCTCCGCGAGAAAGCTAGTCAGCAAATGGAAAAGTTTTTCAAAATTTTCCAGGAATTACATTTCGATATAAGCTTTGCGGATGCCATAATTCTGATGCCCAAATTTGCATCCACAATCAAACACATGTTGAGCAACAAGGAAAAACTGCTTGAAATGGCAAAGACTCCGTTAAATGAGAACTGCTCAGCAGTTATTTTGAAAAAGCTTCCGGTGAAGCTTGGAGATCCTGGAAGATTCTTACTACCTTGTGTCTTTCCAGGAATGGTTGAATGCTACGCCTTGGCCGATCTTGGTGCGAGCATTAACCTGATGCCTTATTCAGTCTGGGAAAAACTTTCTCTTCCTGCACTCACTACTACCTGCATGACTCTTGAGCTTGCAGATCGTTCCACATCTCTTCCTCGCGGCATTGCTGAGGATGTATTTGTGAAAGTGGGAAAGTTCCATTTTCCGGCTGACTTTGTGGTTGTCGATTTCGATGCTGATCCCAGGGTTCCTCTCATTCTTGGGAGAGGATTCCTAAAAACGGGACATGCTCTCATTGATGTATTTGAGCATAAAATCACATTACGTGTGGATAACGAAGCTGTTACTTTTAACCTCGATCAAACTTCGAAGTACTCTTCAAATAAAGATCCTGAATCGGTTAACCGAATCGATGTCATTGATATTGTTTCAGAGGAGTACTCACAAGAGTTTCTTGGTTATTCTCATAATTCTGTGAGTGGGGATGCCACCACATCTTCTCTACCTATCATTTCCGACTCTTCCCCTTCTCTCACTCCGTTTGAGGGAAGCAATTTCAATTTGGAAGAGATCGAGGCTTATCTCGAGTGTGATTCATTTCTGGAAGGAATTGATGACGCTGAGATTGATCTGGAGGGAGATATTCTTCTTCTTGAGACATTGTTAAATCAGGACAATTCTCCTCCCCTCCCTCCTGTTGAACTTCATAATGAGGAAATCAAATCGGTTGAGAAAAACGATGAATTTCCTGAGGTCGAACTCAAAGACTTGCCACCTCATCTTGAGTACGCATTTTTGGAGGGTGATGATAAATTACCCGTCATTATTGCTAAAGACTTAAATGACGAGGAAAAGACTGCTCTAATAAAGGTCTTGAAGTCACACAAGCAAGCAATTGCTTGGAAACTCTCCGACATAAAGGGTCTCGACCCTGAATTTTGTACTCACAAAATATTAATGGAGGATGACTTCAAACCAGCAGTCCAACACCAACGAAGGGTAAATCCCAGAATCCACGATGTTATCAAACAGGAGGTTATCAAACTTCTTGATGCAGGATTGATTTACCCCATCTCTGATAGTCCTTGGGTTAGTCCCATCCACTGCGTTCCAAAAAAGGGTGGCATAACTGTTGTCACAAATGAGGAGAATGAGTTGATTCCAACTCGATTGGTTACTGGGTGGCGTGTTTGCATTGACTATCGTAAGCTAAATGATGCCACCCGAAAAGACCATTTTCCTCTGCCCTTCATGGATCAGATGCTTGAGAGATTAGCGGGAAACGAGTACTATTGTTTCCTTGATGGTTTCTCGGGTTACTTTCAAATCCCTATTGATCCACAGGATCAAGAAAAGACCACATTTACATGCCCTTATGGAACCTTTGCCTATAAACGTATGCCTTTTGGCTTATGTAATGCTCCAGGCACGTTCCAAAGGTGCATGATGTCCATATTTTCCGACATGATTGGGAAAACGATGGAGGTCTTTATGGATGACTTCTCAGTCATTGGGGATTCATTCGGAACATGTCTCTCCCATTTAGAAAACATGTTGAAACGGTGTGAAGACACCAATCTTTGTCTAAATTGGGAGAAGAGTCACTTTATGGTCAAAGAGGGCATTGTCCTCGGCCATAAGATATCAAAAAACGGGATTGAGGTTGACAGATCTAAAGTTGATGTCATTGATAAATTACCTCATCCCACTACCGTCAAAGGTATTAGGAGTTTTTTGGGTCATGCCGGTTTCTATCGTCGATTCATACAAGATTTTTCTAAAATTGCCCGGCCTATGACTCATCTTCTTGAAAAGGATGCTCCTTTTATCTTCTCACCCGAGTGCATCGAAGCTTTTGAAACATTAAAGAAAAAGCTTACTGAAGCACCCATTCTGGTTGCCCCCGACTGGGATTTTCCCTTTGAACTCATGTGCGATGCAAGCGATTTTGCTATCGGTGCAGTCCTGGGGCAACGAAAAGCTAAACATTTTCAGCCTATCCACTACGCAAGCAAAACTATGACTGAAGCTCAAACTCATTACACCACTACAGAAAAAGAATTGTTGGCTGTGGTGTATGCCTTTGAGAAGTTTCGGCCATATTTAATCTTGACAAAATGTGTAGTGTATACGGATCACTCGGCTCTTAAATATCTCTTTGCAAAACAAGATGCAAAGCCGAGATTACTCCGTTGGGTTCTCCTCCTACAAGAATTTGATATCACAATACGTGATAAAAAAGGAGCTGAGAACCTAGCTGCTGATCATCTGTCCCGATTAGAGAACCCACACCAAGATGTTTTCGAGAAAAAGGAAATAAATGAAACATTTCCTCTTGAGACACTCAATGCGGTTGCTTTTCGTGGAGATTCTACTACCCCATGGTTTGCCGACTTCGCAAATTACCATGCGGGTAACTTCATAGTGAAAGGGATGTCGACCCAGCAGAAGAATAAATTCTTCAAGGATGTTAAACATTACTTCTGGGACGACCCCTACTTATTCAAAATCTGTGCGGATCAGGTCATCCGACGGTGTGTTTACGGGCAGGAAGCTGTTGACATTCTCAAAGCTTGCCATGCTGGGCCCACTGGGGGCCATCATAGTCCAAACTACACCGCCAAAAAGGTGTTTGATTCCGGGTTTTATTGGCCCACAATCTATAAAGATGCCCAAGATCTCATCAAAACTTGTGAAGCTTGTCAGCGTCACGGTAATATTTCACAACGAAATGAAATGCCACAAAATGCTATTCAAGTTTGTGAAATCTTTGATGTCTGGGGCATTGACTTTATGGGGCCATTTCCATCATCTCGAGGAAATAAATACATTCTCGTGGCTGTTGACTATTTGTCAAAATGGGTTGAAGCAAAAGCTTTACCCACTAATGATGCCCGAGTGGTTGTAAAATTCCTGAAAGCTCTGTTTGCCCGTTTTGGAACTCCACGTGCTATAATCAGTGATCGTGGTACGCATTTTTGCAATGACAAATTTGATAAAGTCATGCAAAAGTATGGTGTAACTCACCGTCTTTCTACTGCGTATCACCCACAAACAAGTGGACAAGTAGAAGTTTCAAATCGGGGTATAAAAAGAATTCTAGAAAGGACTGTAGGAGAAAATCGTGCATCCTGGTCGGATAAGTTGGATGATGCACTATGGGCCTTTCGTACAGCTTACAAAACACCCATTGGGTGTACGCCTTACAAACTTGTGTACGGAAAGGCATGTCATCTACCGATCGAATTAGAACACAAAGCCTACTGGGCCTTGAAACATGCTAACTTTGACCTCCAAACTGCGGGTGATCACCGTAAAGTTCAAATGAATGAACTAAATGAACTGCGTGATCAGGCCTACGAGAACTCTTTGATCTATAAAGAAAAGACAAAGAAGATTCATGACTCAAAAATAAAGAACCGCGTTTTCAACGTTGGTGATCGAGTCCTTCTTTTCAATTCAAGATTAAAGATCTTCTCAGGCAAACTCAAAACCCGTTGGACTGGTCCATTCACTATCACAAAGGTTTACCCATATGGTACCGTTGAGTTATCTCAAGCTGACGGTCCTAATTTCAAAGTGAATGGTCATCGTTTAAAACACTACTTTGGAGAGGACACACCATTCATGGTTGTCCCGGATCTTCAAACTTTCCCCATGAACCAATGAATGCGGGGATCGAGTCAAGCTAGTGACTCGGTGATCAAAAACATTAGCACAACATGGGTTTTCACCCATGTCTCTGTTTTCTTTCTCTGTTCTACCATCTAGTGTGGGGGAGATGCCCCACATGTTGTATATATATGTAAAAAAAAAAAAAAAAAAAAAAAAAAAAAAAAAAAAAAAAAAAAAAAAAATGGGGAATTTGCATGCCTTAACGGCTTAAATGCAAATTAAATAAAAATAAAATAAAAGGCTATTAGTATTTCCCTTTCACGTTCTAAGTGTTGGTTTAACAACCGGTTCTTTGAATATTGAGGGCAATATTCAGTTCTAAGTGTGAGGGGAATTCTCGCGAATTTGATCAAATGTACCATCTAGTACCCCCATTTTAGCCAAAATTTTAAAAATTTTTCTCACTTAGAACGCAATAAATGGTTATCAGTCCACCATGTCTAACACACAAAAGGATTGGCTAATCCAGGAGCAAACGGCTCTTGGTAAAGATAAATCAAATCCGTTTATGGCTTGCAATTTGCCCAAAATTGTATGGTATTCGACTCACCATATCTTTATAAGTGAAGAGTTGGCTAGCCCGCAAGGTTATGGCTTGTGGTAAAGGCAGTGGAAAACCATAATTGGTAATCAGCTCACCAAAGATAATAACTGTATTTTATCTAAGAGTTGGCTAGTCCAGAAGCAAACGGCTTTTGGTAAAGACATAACAAATCCGTTGACAGCTTATGGTTTGCTCAAAATCATATGGTTATCAGTGTACCATAGTTCTTACTTGAACTGAAACAATTGGCTACTCCCGAAGTAATGGCTTTTGGTAAAGAGATAAAATCCATTAAATTTTCAAAAATTGCTAGGGACTAGCAATAGTTTAGTGTGGGGGATTTGATATGTGTCTAAATACACATATATTTTACATTGTTTAAACCCACAAAAACGACCAAAAGCACACAAATAACCTTATAAATGTTACAAATATCATTGAAATGTGTTTTTGTGTATTTCAAATACAAAATGTTTAAAAACAGTTGAAAAATGAACAAAGTTTGCATAATTGGCAGTTTCAGTCCCTCAACTTTTAAAAGTTGTCAAATCTAGTCCCTAATCACTAAAAACTTGTACAAATATCATTTTAGGTCCTTGGGGATTCATAAGTTGTTAGAAAAGTCCTTTGAAGTTAAAATTTTCAAATTTACAACTTTGGTCCCTCAACTTTGAAGAATGTCAAAATTAGTCCTTAAGGTTTTAAAAAAATGAGAAATATTAAAATTTAAGCCTTATACTATTTTTATATGGCATAATTGGTCCTTGTGATATGTATTGTGAATTTACAGGTTGGGTCCTTCAAGTTTCAGGAAGTTACACTTTTGGTCCTTGTTAGTTAACTACAAAACCATCCGGACCTAAAAATAAATAAACAAACAAACCCAACTATCCTATTATCTAAACCCAGCCCAACAAGCCCAATTCCCTTAAAACCCAACCCGACCCAAGCCTGGTATTTAAAAACCAGTTTGACTTGGTCAAACTCATCCCCTACCTCACAAACCCGCCTTAACAACCTTGCCCATGGTTTCTCTGCTAAACCACTCCCCATCAAATCCAACTCACCTAACAATACAAGAAACATTTAATGCTTATTCTCCACTACCCTGATTTGCATTAATTGCTATAGCCTGCTCAATCCACTAACTCAATTTTGGCGCCAAAATGATGAATCAACAGCTGAGATCGATTGAAGGCAATTCAAGGGTGGGGATTTGTTCAGAGATATCTAATTAGGGTTTCCCATTTGTATTTAGTATAAATAGAGCAATGTAATAAAGAATTCAGTAGTAGCTAATTTAGTTTAAATCGCATTTTACTTATTTCAGTTGTAATCTTGTAATTTCTTATTCCCAGTTGTAATCAAAGTTTGTTTAAGCTATAAGAATCTTGTTTCATGTTATTTTGTTATTTGAATTCAATATTGCTCAAGTTTGTATGTTCCTGCTAAGAAGTTAAGTTCGAACCATAACTAAAAAGCTCTCACAAGCTTCCACACCCTTGTAATAAGTTTATATAAGCTTAATATAGCTTACTATATCCTTATTTAGTATACATCAGTTCTAAAACTCAAGATACAAGAATGGTCAACCATGGTCAACATAAGCTCTTAAAAGCTTCCATAGGTTGTATAAGCTGATCAAGAAAGCTTTTTGTGGTTTTCTAGCTTGCTTTTAACAAACTAGATAGTCCTGTTCTATGCATGCTATCCCTATAGCCACTCTCTCAGTTGTAAGTTTTTGACCAAGTTTAGCATTTCACTGCATCAATTGCTTATTGCTTGAATTTTGGTGTTCTTATATCTCTGTGGTGTTATTAAGTTGTAAAATAGCTTAATATTGGTAGCTTGTTCATTGATAATCATAGTTGCTAAAATTCCATCATAGCAGTCAATATAGCTTTTGGTCTATCCCTGTGTTTCATGCTTAAATCATTGTTGTTTTGTGCTTCATTGATCTTGTGTAATGATAATATAAAGGTGTAAATCAGTGTTTTGGTCTAAATTCTAGAGTTACTTTGAATTTCTTGTTTGCCTGTTCTGATCAGGGTGTTTGGATTTGCTGATATAACAGCAGACCCTTGCTTGATTGTTGTTGTTTGTTATCATTGCATGTCATATTAGTTGGTAATAACTCAGAGGAACCATAAAAACTAGTCTCTATTCAGCAAAAAGTCAAAATCACTTTTAATCTCATATAAGTTGATAACTGTTGGGTTTTTGACTTGTGAAATCCATCACAGTTGTGTGAAACTTGTTACCATAGCTTAATATCATCTCATTGTAGCTTATCATCTCATAATCAAGCATTAGATTAAGCCCTAAGTTCACTAAAGTCAATCCTTGTGATTTTCTGCAAAAGTCAATTTCATCAGCAGTACCTTGATCACATCAGCAGTACCTTGCATATTTTTCCCAGCTGATCTAAGGTTAAATCAGACCTCAATTGGTTAGTTTGTGATGGGGCTTTTGTGTTTTTAAGATAGTTCATAAGCTAAGCTAAGTTTTGCCCCAATAAGATTGCATCTCAGTGCTTATTTGGTTAGCTTAAATTGCCTTGAAAGTTGGCAAATTTCCAAGGTTTCTGCTGAAACCTTGTTGCTGCTGATCTTTGCATCAGCTTAATTGCTTGTGCTTATTTGTGTTTTCTTGTTGTTTTGTGCTTCTTATAGTGTACTAAGTCTCTCCTAATCAGTGGGTTAAGTTTAGTGCTTATTTGCTTATATTTGGGCTTATTCCAAACTGCTTATCTGCCCATTTCTGCTTATTTGGGTTATTAAACTTTTCATTTTATTTTTCCCATCTTTCTAATAATATTTTAGATTTACCCAGAAATTTTCATAATTTTCTGATTAGTTTTGATATTTTTAATAATTTTAATTAGTTTAAAATAGTAATTAAATCATAATAATTAGAATAAAAATCAGAAAAATACAAATCCAATTTTCATAATTTTCTTTTGTCATTTTTAATCTATGAAAAATATAAAAATATTTTTAGACCTTAGGAAAATCAAAAATAGAAATAAAGTGATAGCTTCTATTTAATAGAATTTATCTTTTTAAATTTTAATTAAGTAATTTTCATTTTTATAATTTTCTTAGCTTTTATAAACTTAGTAATATTTTTAGAAAAAGTTTTAGATTTTTCTTTGTCATTTAGTATTTTTTATAATTTAAATTAGTTTAATTAATAATTAAATAATAAATAATTAATAATAAATAAATAAAAAGTATAAAAAAATATAATTTAAGTTTTTAAATAAGTTTTAAGTTATTTCACATTTTTAGGTTTTAATTTTCATAAATTTTATTTTTGTCCCATTTTAGCTGTCCCGTTACGCGTTTGTAATTTATTTTTATTCGCGTTTAATTTCCCTGTGTATATCTGTTTTTAATTGTTATTTAGGATTGTTAAATAAATCAAAATCAAAAGCAATCTAAATCATCAGTCACTCTTATCCTAGCTTTTCACAGTTTTCCATTCACATCTCGTTGGGAAACGATCCGGGTGATCACTTGCCTGGTTTCACACACTACACACGAGCATTCGTTCCGAGACTGTTTGCCTTTTATCATTTATTACGGTTGACCATTCACAAGTGGTTGACTTGTGTGATAGAGAAATAAAAGACGACTGTTTTCAGACGGATCAGGTATATCGGATTACGTGAGCGTGGACTTTAAGCTTTTTGTTCTTGCAACGATTGTTGATACTAATAAACTTTCTTTAAAAGCAAATGCTCACATTATCATCGGATTCGTATACACCATCCGTGTTTCATAGTTTACAATATTTGAAGTTTTTTAAGTATTATGGAAGAGATAATATAAAAAAAAAAAGTTGTATGAATAATGGTTAAATGGGGTATGATATTATGTATAAAGTGGAATTAAAAAAAGTTCAAAGTTTTAACCGAGTTTTTTTCAACTTTTCTTCTCTTTGGCTCAAACATGACTCACTCGCCCGTTGGCGTAGGGGGCAGTATGGTGGCGCCGGCTTGACACCGTGCCAAGTTGGTTTGGCGTGAGTCTTGCGTGACTATACTCAACGCTTTTAGATAGAAGGGTAGTATCCCTCTACTTTGCCAACAAATGAAGATTTGGATAAGATTTATAAAACTGTTATATGGAGGAAGGAAAAGCTGAAGTGACTACGTTTTAACTATAACTTGGAACCAACAAAAATATGATGCTCTCAGGAGCCATCAAGCAACTATAACTTGTTTTTTAATAGGGAGGTGATTTGTACAATCTCGCAATTGATTGATACATTCAAATTATGAGTGTCTTGACATTTATACCCTCACATCATTTTTACTTATTTTCACCATGTAAAGGTATAAATGTCAAAACACTCATAATTTAAGTGCGTCAATCAATTGTGAGAGTGTGCAAATCACCTTTTTTTCATACCCTAATATACTAGACACTCAATAGTCAAATCTATAACTTGGAACTATAACTATAACTTGGAACAAACTATAGGGGGGAGGGAGTGGTCACTCCTTCCCCAAACTTCCCCAAATTGCCACCTCATCATCATCCAATAAAAACCCTCCAACTCATTTCACCCCAACCCTTCCCCAAACTTCCCCAAAATGGTGGCAATGGTCCCCAAACAACCCCAAATCCCACATTTTCCACATCACATTTTTTTTTCCATTTATTTTTAATACATAAACTATTTAAAAATAAAACACATATCATTTCATTAAAAATAAAAATAAAAATCCTACAATACTTAAAAAAACAACAATACTTAAAAATAAAAATCCTACAATACTTAAAAATAAAAATCCTACAATACTTAAATAAAAATAAAAATAAAAACGACATAAAAGAAACTAGATAAAAGAACTAATCATCGAGATACGGCAAGTCTTGAGCCGCTACGTGCTCCGTGAGATCAAATCGAAGGCGGTGATGGACGTCTTCATCTATTAGCTCCGCCACAACGTTTTCGTCATACACCGGTTCCACCGGTCCATCCATAATATGAACCGGTGATATTGCCCTCCCGTCGCCTTTTATTATCATGTTGTGCAAAATAATAGCCGCGTGCACAAACTTTCCAATCTTCGCTTTAGTCATAGCCCGGATAGGTCGAGCTAGAATTTTCCATTTTCCCTTTAAAACACCAAATGCTCGCTCGACATCCTTTCTTGCCCCCTCTTGCAACCTCTTGAATTTTATTTCCTTTGGGTCGATTGGATACGGGTATGCCTTAACAAAGGTTGACCACTTGTTGTAGATTCCATCGGTAAGGTAGTAACCGCGTTTGTAGAAGCGCCCATTCACGTGAAATGAGGTGTTCGGAGCCGTTCCATTTTGCTCCGCAAGATACAAGTCGGACTGATTCAATACGTTGATGTCGTTGTTTGACCCCGGAGCACCAAAATACGCATGCCAAATCCATAAATCCTGTGACGCTGTAACCTCAAGCATAATAGTCGGGACACCATGGTCACCTCTCGTATATTGCCCCCTCAAGCTTCTAGGACAATTTTTCCATTCGACATGTGTGCAATCGATGCTCCCAAGCATCCCTGGTATGTGATGTCGAGCCTCATGGGCCTCGAAAATGCGTAACACATCGTGTTGAGTCGGCCTACGTAAGTACTCTCGACCGTACAACTGAACGATGGCGTCACAAAAATTATCAAGAGCTTCGCGTGACGTTCTTGCGGCCATGCATAAATACTCATCGTACTCATCGGGCGGATTACCCGTTGCGAGTTGCTTAATGGCGGAGGTGCATTTTTGTAGCGCCGTGAAACTTTTCTTGCTACGAGCGTCATAACCTTCTTGAAAATACGGGAATTGCGCTTCAATATCAGCCACTATGCTCAAAAACATGGTTTTATTCATACGAAACTTCTTTCTAAAGTATGCGTCATTGTACTTTGGTTCTTCAACGAACCAATCATTGAGTAGAGTTTCAAGACCAACTTCTCGATGACGCTCAACGTGTGTACGAGGCCGAACGGTGCTAGAGCTTGCCGTGTCTACAACCCATTGATACGAGTCGTGCCAAAATTGCAACGAGCTACCAATGGAATCGTCGGTTGAAGACGGGTACATGCACTCTTCGGACGAAGTAGACATTTTTTTAGAATAAAAATTGTGTGGTGATTTTTTTAATAAAAGTGTTGGATAAGAGATTTTTTTTTGGATATGAAATAAGTGTTGTGATTGAATTGTGTATATTTATAGAGTGTATAATTTAAAAAAGGGGTAATTTTTTTTTTTTTTTTTTTTTTTTTACAGCCAAACGGCTATTTCTAATATTTGCCCGTTGAATAACGTTTAGATTCTGACAATTCTTCTTCGGTGAACTTCACCGAAATAACCAAGATTTGCTCGGCGCCGATCACCGACGGCGGTGTGCCCGATCGGCACCGAGCGTCGCCGATCACAACCCCGCATCCACTCCCTCCTGCCTAACTTGTTTTTTCATACGGTAATATACTAGACACTCAATAGTCAAAACCAGATGCGTAAAATACGTGCTTGATAGGGAAGGGCACCAACACATTCTATTAATTTATTTTTATTTATTTATTTATTATCATTATTTTATATTTTATATGTCGATCATTTTCATGACCACCAATTTAATGTTAGTTGAAAATAGAAAAAATAAGATTTGACATAATGACATGTTAGGGGCCGGCGTGAAACATAAACATCACGTAAGTTTGACGTTTGATGCAAAATTTAATATTCTCCCTTTTATAAGGGTCGTTTCGTGATTTTCGATGACCCTAAGCAATAACAATCAAGAAATCTTATTACACTTGTAAACTAAAAAAAAAAATGCATATAAATTTGAATTATATGTCTCATATATGTTAATATTATATGTATTTATATGCAAAACTAATAGAAATTTGGCCCCTTTTAAGTGGTAGCAATGTGCAACGATACCTATTGCACACCCCTCTGAGACCTCTCTGCCTTCTATTTACGGACACATATGTAAATAACATTGTGTTGCCATCGATTAATAAATTAAAATATTGTTCAAAACTATATCCAGAAAAAAACGCAGTTTTAAAAAAAAAAAAATACATTTATTATAGTTTTGATTAAAGTCACAGAAAGAGTTTTACCATTTATTATTTAATATTTTTATATAATTTTGTAAAATTTTTTTTGATTAAATGTAATATATTAAAATTAAGCAATTTCAAGTACTATACATAGTAGCGAAACAAACTAAAAAAAAGGGTTAATTACCAAAATGGTAGTTGAAAAAAACTTTTTCAAATTGTGGTACGAAAATAATGAGGTTTCCCAAAAGAGTCATGTGCGATTGTGCGAACGTGCGAATCCACAAAATGGTTAACACGTGTCCGACAAATTGGTACCAAACCAATGGTTAACCCCACCAAATACCCCACGTGCCCAGTTAACTTTTTAAAACAAATGTGCGAACGACGTTGTGCGAATGTGCGAACGACGGCTATAAAATCTTCCAAAATCTTTTCAAAATCTTTCTTTTGTACTTATATCTTTCTTTGGAAAGACCAATACTATTTTAAAAATATTAAAACTTGTACTTAGCTAACTTCTATTATTTTAACAAACACTGTTAAAATTAAAACCACACAAACACTATCAAATTAACACACACACTTTCAAACACCGATCAAAAACACGATCAAACTAACACAAAGAGACGATACAAAATCACCGATCAAAAACACCGATCAAAAAAATGGCCAGAACGCATGTAAGTTATATTTCATTGATTTTTTATTGTTGTGTTGAAGAAAGTGTTTGATTTTGTTATATTTAGTTGTGCGTTGAAGAGGATGTTAAAAGATGTTGACCTTTGAGTTATTTTCTTCTTTTTATTCTTGATTCTAGTCGGTATTGTGTCGATACCCACTTAGGGTTTAGACTAATGTTTGGGTTTGTATGGAAATGGATTGTTAGAGTTTGATTCTTGATTGTTAGGGTTTTTCGAGTTATTCGATCTTGATTGTTAGCGTATTCTGTTGTTTAGATTTAAATTTTAGTAGTTTGACTGTTTAGGAATTGGATATGGATTGTTAGAGTTTGATTCTTGATTGTTAGGGTTTTTTCGATTTTTTTTCGAGCTTGATTGTGAGGGTATACTGGTGTTTAGCTTTAATTTTTAGCGGTTAGACTGTTTATGACTTGGATATGGATTGTTAGAGTCTGATTCTTGATTGTTAGCGTATTCTTGTGTTTAGCTTTAGTTTTTAGCTGTTAGACTGTTTAGGTTTTGGACACTCGTGTTTCATATGTGTAGATAGATGTTAGTGTTTGTAAGTTATCACAAGCCAAATGCATTTAAA
The DNA here is from genome assembly GCA_021014915.2 of Artemisia tridentata subsp. tridentata. Classification (NCBI taxonomy): domain Eukaryota; kingdom Viridiplantae; phylum Streptophyta; class Magnoliopsida; order Asterales; family Asteraceae; genus Artemisia; species Artemisia tridentata. Next base: position 351,503,287 of record CP139508.1, read on the forward strand.
TATCACAAGCCAAATGCATGTAAGTTACAATTACAAGTCCTGGATTAATTTAGTTGCAAATGCAGTGAATAAATATAAAAAATGCAGCTTTGTAAGTTATTGGTGGCGCCCTACCACCATATCATTTTTTCAAGAGGCCCCCGACACTCAAATAATGTTAAGTGTTATCCTATATGTTAAGACTTGAGATATTTTATTGAATGTTTTTGTGTATCTATTTTATGAATAGAGACTGGGATATGTGTTAAGACTTGAGGTAGTTGATAGAGGCTGAGATATGTGTTAAGACTTGAGGTAGTTGATAGAGGTGGGGATATGTGTTAAGAAGGCAGTTTAGTTATGTAAGGATCAAGGAGTTGATGATGTTGATGCAGCCATAATTGAGGTAGAAAATATACAAAGCGTGTGAAGAAATTCATTATCCATGCCATTTTTTATTTTACACACCAAACACATATGGCATTGCTTGTGCTTATCTGAATCAAGCAGATTCTGATAAGCAAGTATGGAGATGCTAATATCAAATGTTTATCTGCTTAGATGAATTTGTAGATTTTGATTATTGTATGTTTACTTGTTGGCATTAATGTTGATTAGCTGAATACTAGCATCAAAACTAGATGAATATTTTGTCATAGAATGAAAGTGTATTGGAATTACTTATGTTTTACTTCTTAATGTTAACTTGTTTATTATTTTTTTGTAGGTTGTTAATGCGAGGGTAACTATTAGAACTAATTTAAAGCTACTGACAACGATAAGAGATCGTCTATCTACAAAGGGGCAACGTTGTTACAATCTGTTCAGGCGTAGTGTTTTTGGTCCGTGGTTAGATATTAGAACTTTTGATCATGATAACCATATTTTGAACTTCCTTCTTTTTCACCAGAGGTATGTTGACCACCCAACGTTTGATACCCCATTTATTTTTGATGTTGGGCCACACACTGTACAGTTGGGCAGGAGAGAGTTTTGTCTGATTACGGGTTTTCGATTTGGAGCTATCGAGTTAGACAGTTTGGCTGGTATGGAGTCTAGCTTTATGAAGAGGGTGTTCCCCGGGTATAGGTCTTTGAAGGGCGAATACCTTAAATCCATGCTTGATAGTGAACAATTTCAGCACCTATCGGATGAGGATGTTGTGCGTGTGTGCCTTCTTCTGGCTGGTGATTTTGTTTTCATGGGGGAAGAGTTGCGGCATGTGATTGTGAATGAGATTGTGGTGCTAGTCGATGATTTGGAGGCATGGAATTCTTTTCCTTGGGGGGAGCACATGTGGCAAGAATTCCATGAACGGGTTTACATGTTGGTCACTAAGAAGAGGGACAAGTATATGGATGGGTATGCCAGAAAGGGGGCTGCATACCAGGCTGTGTATAACATATACGGTTTTGCTTTTGCCTTGAAGGTTAGTATACTTTCTTATATGAATGTGTCAATTTGAGAGTTTAATAATGGTTTTACATGTGTGGTTGTTATTTCATTGTTCGATTTTTTATCTGCTTGTTGTGAAATTCAAGTACACTTAATATAGGTTTCTAGCCTGTATAAGTCCTTGGCTGCTCAACATACCTTTGGTATGAGTTGAATAAATGTATAAGTGCTTGATCTTCCATCTGCTTTTTTACAGTGGCAACCAAAGATTTTCCTATTTCTTGCGCGTTTTTCTCTATTTCTAGTTCATGGCGTTTTGCCTCTAGTGCTTTTTCTTCCATCTGCTTTTGTACAATGGTAACCAAAGAGAAAAATCTATTGTTGCCATTGTACGAAAGCAGATGGAATAAAAAGCACTAGAGGCAAAACGCCGTGAACTAGAAATAGAGAAAAGAGCATAAGAAATATGATTGGGCAGAAGATGTTCCATTGTGGCTGGCTTTCGTTGGCGACACATGAATATATATTTCTATCAATGGAGCATGAGTGGCCTGAAGATGTTGATCATCTTTGTCTATAGTCATATTAGCATGAGTGGCTATATATAAGTGGTTATGATCTTAAGGTTTATCTTGAATTTTGATATTTGAAGGATATATATCTTTGTCTATGGAAATACTTGTGTGTGAATGATTGATAAACAGAAATGCATCTAAACGCTTTTGTTCTTTCATTACAGATTTTTGTACTTGATAAGTACTTTGTTCCATCTAACTGAAATGTTTTTTACATTACAGATTTTTGTTCTTGAAACATTTCCTCAAGCCAGGCTATGGTGGGAGAAAGATGCCAGGGCTATTCCAAGGGGGGTTGTTTGGGCTAATGTGACCGGGTGTAACAAATCTGATTATGAGAAGCTTTTTTATGTAACAACACCACCCGTACAATCCTTGATTCCAACAGATTTTGAGAAGGCATCTCCTTGGTTTACCTCAAGTGTAAAATATTTCTACGTAGCTGGTGGATCCCCTTCGAGTACATTCAAACCGTCTAAAAGAGATAAGATCAAGGCCAGGGTTACTAGAAAGACTCGTAGAAAAGAAGTTCGCACGGAGGTACGTATCCGTACTGAGGTGCATACGAGTGTTGTTGAAGGGATTTCTGATGATGGTGAATCAAGTGATGTGGATTTGGATGAAGAGACTAAGAGGATGAGCAAGAAACAGCTGATAAAGAAGATGGTTGGTTTGGAAGGTCGTGTAGTTTTTCTAGAGAAGTTATTCCAATCAGGTAAGATTCTGACTGCTCCTACTGAGGGGTCCAGTGAGGGTACGCATGTTGTTCAGGATTCGCAGGTATGTATTTACTGTTAAGGAGCCTATGGAAGGCTCATGCTGTCTTAAATTTAAAAAAAAAATTATAATTGTTGTGAAATCACAAACCAATTAAACATGTTAGTTTTTTTTATTTTTAGGTTTTGGTAATTAATACCTGAATAGTTAGATGGCTGTTTTGGGGAATAAAAGTTCACATAATTTTACAAAACAATTTTCAAGTGCGAGCGTTGGAAACCTTTTGCTTTTGTCTTTGCAATCGATCCAAGTGTTGTATCATTCCGGTGGTAATCGGCTATTCTATGGGAAACAACTAGGGTAAACGGATCAAAGGGTGATTCCAGGCGACCTTGAACCATAGATAGTCGGCTTACTTAACCCTGTAGAGTTGGGCTCAGATATCGGGCCTCAGATTATTCATCCTGCTTGTGATTAAGCCACGGCGGAGTTAGTCTATACTCCCGATCAGGCGCGAACTACACGGGCAACTGTTTTGACAGCTTGTGATCTTGCGAAGACTTAGTGCATGGCGGTACACACAATCTCGTTAATTATTTTGCAAAATTTTGTGAGCTTTAATTTTCCACTAACGGTTAGTGTATGGACATGATAATCTATTTGTTAATTTTAATTTACCTTGAATTCAAAGTTGTGTGTTTACCTTTTTCCGGTCTTAAGCCCCACAATGTCTTACATATTATCTGTTAAAACTATGGTTTTTTAGGGTTAGGTTTTTTTAGGGTTAGGGTTAGGGTTATTGTATCGTTATCTGTTATTTGATTTCTATTGCTTTGAATAAACTGTTACATAGTTAGATGGCTGTTTTGGGGAATAAAAGTTCACATAATTTTACAAAGTTGTGTGTTTACCTTTTTCCGGTCTTAAGCCCCACAATGTCTTACATATTATCTGTTAAAACTATGGTTTTTTAGGGTTAGGTTTTTTTAGGGTTAGGATTAGGGTTATTGTATCGTTATCTGTTATTTGATTTCTATTGCTTTGAATATACTGTTACATAGTTAGATGGTTGTTTTGGGGAATAAAAGTTCACATAATTTTACAAAGTTGTGTGTTTACCTTTTTCCAGTCTTAAGCCCCACAATGTCTTACATATTATCTGTTAAAACTATGGTTTTTTAGGGTTAGGTTTTTTTAGGGTTAGGGTTAGGGTTATTGTATCGTTATCTGTTATTTGATTTCTATTGCTTTGAATAAACTGTTACATAGTTAGATGGCTGTTTTGGGGAATAAAAGTTCACATAATTTTACAAAACAATTTTCAAGTGTTGGAAACCTTTTGCTTTTGTCTTTGCAATCGATCCAAGTGTTGTATCATTCCGGTGGTAATCGGCTATTCTATGGGAAACAACTAGGGTAAACGGATCAAGGGGTGATTCCGGGCGACCTTGAACCATAGATGGTCGTTTACTTAACCCTGTAGAGTTGGGCTCAGATATCGGGCCTCAGATTATCCATCCTGCTTGTGATTAAGCCACGGCAGAGGTAGTCTGTACTCCCGATCAGGTTCGAACTACACGGGCAACTGTTTTGACAGCATGTGATCTTGCGAAGACTTAGTGCATGGCGGTACACACAATCTTGTAAATTATTTTTGCAAAATTTTGTGAGCTTTAATTTCCCACTAAAGGTTAGTGTATGGGTATGATAAACTATTTGGAAAGTTTAATTTACCTTGAATTCAAAGTTTGGTGTTAAGGAGCCTATGGTAGAGCAGCCAATTGTTGATGACAAGGAGGCCAATGTTGCTGATGTTGATGTTGAGGAGCCAAATGTTGCTGCTAAGGAGCCCATTGTAGAGTCTGTTGTAGAGGTTGCTGATGTTGATGTTGAGCAGCCAAATGTTGCTGTTAAGGAGCCCATTGTAGAGTCTGTTTTAGAGGTTGCTGATGTTGATGTTGAGCAGCCAAATATTGAAGAATCAAAGGTTTGTGTTTTAATAAATAGTCGTTAACATATATGATTTGTTTATTTATGTATTTACTAATTTATTCCTTTTTTAAAGTCATCCGTTAAGGAACCGATGGAAGAAGATCCTCCTGTTGAAGACGTACTTGTTACGTCAACTACAAAGGTAAATATTATATTTGGTTTACTGTAAATGATATTGAGTGGAATTATTCATGTTTTTTCATCAAATGATTGTATTTATTTATTGTTTCAGGATTCAGCAGATGAGTTGATGGAATTGATTGACTTTTCCTCACTTCCTGATAATCTGGTATGCACAAGTTTCATATTGCATCATTTAAAGATTTTTGTTCATGTGATGCACATATTAGGCGCTGAGTATTAATTTGCAATGAGAGGGATTAGTTATGCAATATTCTTAAGCGAGCTTATGTTACGGCTTAGTTATGCAAAATTTATAACCCTAGGTAACTTGTTTGGTCATGTGATGCACATATTATGTATTTTTTTTTGTATCTCAGTTCCATATGTTTAAATAGGGGCAACAGACTTTGCATTGGTGTTTTGATGCATCATATAAAGATTTTTTTTTTTTTGTATCTCAGTTCCATGAAAAATTAATTGGTTACTTCTCAGTTTCAGGATAACGAGCAGATGGATGTTGGTGTGACAAATGCTGATGCGGAATGTGATTCAGTGATCAACGATGTTTCTGTTAAAACCGTAAGAGTGCCATTTGAACGGGAGAGGAAGAAGAGCAAACATTTGTCTTCTCCTTACACACCTCCTCCAGATACTACACCAAGAAGGACCAGAAAGGCTCGTCCTAGCTCTAGGATCTATAAATCCAAGATAACGTCTTGGGTTGGAGAAGATGGATCTGACCTTGTTCTTGAAGATTGGAAAGAGGTACGTATACGTTTCTATGGTTACCTTACATATATTCCACCTGATTGTAGTAGTTCAGCTTAGTAACCAATTTATTTCGCATCGAAATTTTTCACAGCAATTAAATCGTCCTGAAGGCTCCCCGACCCACCAAGTGAATAATCATACAGACATAACACAGTTCTTGCGGTCAAGGAAGGAGATGGCCTTTAAGCTTCCATGGTTTGAAGGAAACCTATATAGCAAATTTTGGGCTGCTTTAGTGGCCAAGGACGGATATAGAAAAGGATGGTTGTCTGATTTGGTACGTAATTAATATTTAAAGAAGCTGTTAAATGCTGTGCGTTATAATTATCATGCTTAATATGTATACCCATAGATTTATGCTTAAGATGATTATGCCATTGAATTTGGCTATAGAAATGTAGCAGAAATTGAAACAGAAATCTGATTAAATCTTATTATTCCCTTACATGTCATTTTGCTAATGTAATACTTTTTTTACATGTCATGTTGCTAATGTAATATTTTTTTTTATACTTTGACATCGCAGCACATCGATGCATGGGTCTGGTATCTGTGGAACTTTAGACCTGCTGATGCGGACTGGGTAATGGTCGGCCCTTTTTTTATCCAACAGCTTCGTCGAGATAAATGTCTGCCGGCTTATTATGGAAATGGTAGTCTTTTTGGTGTGCCTTGGTGTGACGAAAATGTTGAAAAGGTAAGATGTTAAGTTCTATCATTATGTTGTCTAGCTGTTTTAGTTCACGCACCACTTATATTATGTGTACTTATGAAGCCTAGTTTACATTATATTTGGTATACATTAAGTAAAACAAGCTCAATTATTTGGGCAGATATACCCTCCTTAGTTGAATATGGTTTTCATTGCGAATATGAAGACCCTCCTTAGTACCATTTGAGATGCTTGATCCTGATCGCCAGGTTTGGGTCGACAATCAGCTTCCATTCTCGAAAGAGCCAAACCTTGTGATCAAGATCAAACACGCAAACTTGTAATCCTTTTAGAGAGAAAAAGGGGGATCGAAAAAGGTCACTGCTTATACAAAAAAGATGAGGTTCATCATCTTGAATTCAATAACAAAAAAAGCATACATGAACCCATTGACAATTCAGTTATCTTGAATTACTTAACGACTAAAACATACGAGTAGCATAGAAAAATTCACCTTTTGGGCCAGTTGACAGTTTACCAACGAGTTACTGAAAATTGGATTCAGACTTGCTACCCCTTTCAATTTGTGATGATTTAACTGGTGTCCTTTAACGTGGTGGTGGCATAGATTTTGGAATTACATGTGTAGAACGGATTTCTTTACGGGGGGAACATTTTAGCTTATTTGCACCCGAAGAAAGCTTTGCAACTGCATCACAACTTAGATATTTTGTTCTCCCAGTCGGTTATGATACTCAAATCACACACAAATCAAATCGTCCGTAGATACTCAAACACACACAATTTGATTACTGGCAATTATATCTACGGACGACTTGATTTGTGTGTGTTTGAGTATCATAACCGACTGGGAGAACACCATATCTAAGTTGTGATGCAGTTGCAAAGCTTTCTTCGGGTGCAAATAAGCTAAAATGTTCCCCCCGTAAAGAAATCCGTTCTACACATGTAATTCCAAAATCTATGCCACCACCACGTTAAAGGACACCAGTTAAATCATTACAAATTGAAAGGGGTAGCAAGTCTGAATCCAATTTTCAGTAACTCGTTGGTAAACTGTCAACTGGCCCAAAAGGTGAATTTTTCTATGCTACTCGTATGTTTTAGTCGTTAAGTAATTCAAGATAACTGAATTGTCAATGGGTTCATGTATGCTTTTTTTGTTATTGAATTCAAGATGATGAACCTCATCTTTTTTGTATAAGCAGTGACCTTTTTCGATCCCCCTTTTTCTCTCTAAAAGGATTACAAGTTTGCGTGTTTGATCTTGATCACAAGGTTTGGCTCTTTCGAGAATGGAAGCTGATTGTCGACCCAAACCTGGCGATCAGGATCAAGCATCTCAAATGGTACTAAGGACGGTGTTCATATTTAGCAATGGAACCCATCTACAATCTTAGGTATATCAGCCTTAATAACTGAGACGTGTTGAATCCGATAATGATACTGTGTGTATTGTTCATGACAGGCCACACGCCTTCATTATCTCATTCAACACGAGTGTCCGTAACTCCTTGATACCTTGTTTTATTTGATAAAGAAGTAGTGTGGTTTATCATATAAAGAATTTATCTAGATGCTAGTTTGATTTCTGGGATCATACCCAAATATTTGTTTAGGCTGCCAATATTGGTTATGATAGTTGGTTAAGTTCTATATGCAGAGTCAATATTGGTTATGTTTTTGCTTGAGGGTGAATTACTTTAGTGGTTAGATTCCGAAGTTACTTTTTTTAACACACATTTGATACTGCAGGTTTATATCCCTATCAATGAGCCTAATATTCATTGGGCCCTTGGAGTGCTGCACATCAGATCAGGTGTGGTTAAAATTTACGACAGCCTTGGGGTTCCCGATAATGAAGGAAGCTCATGGTGGAATGATTTGATGGCCATCTTTGGAAGCGTAATACCAGGTTATTTGGCAGACAGTGAGGTAATGGCCAAAAAAAACATTGATCTAAACAATTATTCAATAACTTTTGAATATGCCGAAGATGTGCCTCAACAATCAGGTTATTACGGGGATTGTGGGTATATGGGTATGCATATTTCTGTACCGGTTAACACACTGATGAAGCGAAAAGTGTACCGCTTTTAAGGGGTCATTTAAGCCCTAAATCGTATTTATTTGATCAAATATTGCCCTAAATCGTTCCTTTTGTCATTTTAGGTACTTTTGAGAAGAAATCTGGAAAAGGAAGCATTTTGGACGTTTTTGGAGCATAAAAGTGAAGAAAACGACAAAGTCTCAAAATCATGCTAAAAGTTACCTTTGACGGCGTCAGGATTATCCCTGGACGGCGTCATGGCTTGGCAAGAAAAGGTGGATGTGAAATTTACTCATGATAAGCCAGAGAAAATTGCATGGGAATTCTGACGGCGTCACGCTTTAATATGATCAAGGTCGTCACGGCTTAATTTAAAGAAGGACGGCGTCACAACTAAATCTGACGGCGTCAAGCCTTGATAAGCCAGAACGGATTTTAGAGAGATAAAGAGGGACGGCGTCAAGAAGGTCATCCGGGAACCCTAAAAGCGGCGAGGTGACGGCGTCACACTCCATAACGTGACGCCGTCAGATCTGAAAGTCTATATATAGTTTTGCAATTTTTTGTCATTAGTGTGGAACTTATTGAGGAACTTTGTGTGTGAAAACCCTAAGACGAATTTGGCAGCTTTTTCAAGGCTTTTTGCCTTGAGATCTTCCATGTTACATTGAAGATAAGTTATCAATTAATCATTCAATATGTCTATGTGTTGTTTGATTCTATCTTGTTCTTGTCTTTTGTTTAACATGCTAGGCTAGATTTATCTTGTGTTTGCTTAGATCTAATGAAACCTAGCTATTGATTATTGGTTATTAGTGTGTTATTAGTTGTATTGGATGATTGTTCATCTATGTTAGGCTTAAGAAAACTGGCTAACTTCCTATTCGGTAACTTGCTTGAACGTCTTAAGAAACATGAACCAATGCGTACTAAAGGTTTTTATGGTTGTATTTAATGCACAAGCGAATTCTAGTGATCCCATGTTAGGAGCTTCCTAGCCGGCTCGACATAGGAGTGAAGTAGGAGCTTGTAGAGTTGGGGAAGTACGTACGCCACCCCACGAATGGTATTAAGGAATACACCCGTCATCCACGCAACTAATACACACTAATCAATCGGTAAAAGATAGTTAGGGAGTAAGGAAATCTAAGTAAACACATTTCTCTCTACATAAGTTTTACCACCTTTTCATTTTCTGTTATTTTATTTTATTTGCATTCGTAGTAACTTGGGTTAGTTGACTAGCAACTAATTCCGCCCACTCTTTCAAACCCGAGATTTTACTTGCTTTCATAAAATTATAAAAACACAAAAAAGAATCTTCTCTCACCCTTAGACCTATTAGAGTAGTTTTTCATACCTAATGAACACTATTCCCTGTGGAGAACGATCAATCCCCCGTACTTACCACTACACTATACTACATCAGTCAGGTACACTGCCTGGTGGGGTTGTAAGCCTCTTGAGATCCCTCGAGAGGTAAAACCTGTTGTAAGGTTGCAAAACCACGCATCAAGTTTTTGGCGCCGCTGCCGGGGAATAGTTATTGTTTAGGTTGATTTTCTATTTTATTAGGTCTACTCACTAGATTCCTTTCTAGTGAGACTTTTTATTTTCTTTTTCTAGGATTATCTTTAGTCTATCTTATTTCTTTGTGCCCTTTGTTTGTAAAACCATTTTCATGTGTCACTATGGCGGATGAAATTCCATTTAGATCATTGACAATAGATGAACAATTATACTTCACCAAGAGATTTGTTTCCTATCATTCCTATGAATTGTTTCGTGATCTTTGTGATATCCAAATGAAGTTGGGGGTAAGGTTAGATGGGTTTAATGAATTCTATGCATGTGATACTTCTCTTAGAAAATCATTATCTGGATCAATTCCTTTTAGTAAGACCCTTTGGATGAATTTCGAGGAAAGCTTCCTAACCATGACCCATAAGTGGAACGAATTGGTGGATTCGTATGAGCAAAGAGACCTAGTTTCTAAGAACATGGACTTAGAATCAAAACAAGACTGTGAGATGGTTAGTGTTGAACTACCTAGTTGCATGAGTGGGATTGATTTCACCAAACCAAGTACTCCACAAAACCCACCATCATTTGAGGCACCCGCACCGCCCGTGACTTACCCGGAAGAAGTAGAAGAGACTTTAGGAATCCCGATGGAGGTAGAACCCTTGGCCCAAGCACAACTAGAGGATATAGGTTTGCACACTTTTAGTGATGACCTTACTCATAGTTCTAGGGAATTTCCTAGTGTTGATGAATTGGAACCTCAACCTTTACACAACTTTTCATCCTTAGATTTACATCTAGGAGAAAAAAGAGAAACCGACCCACCCATCAACCAATATTATCCGGGTAGTTTTAGGATGAAGGAAGCCATTCACTCACCCCCTTCACCTCACGTGGCATATTCACACCCTAAGGGTGTGTATCGCTACTTTCACCCGCACTTAATCCTAAGTGTAGGGAAAACCTCCCCTATTTTTGTTAAATAAGGGTAGAGTCAGGCTCATGACTCGAACAAAAACAAGCGCTTCTTGGGAGGCAACCCAGGCTTTATTTGCTTTGTGTGTTTATTTATTTGTTTGTTTGATTTTATTTGCTTCCGTATGTATGTTTAATTTTTATTATTATTGATTCATGTTCAAAACTAAAATTGTGAAAATGCTTTATTTTGTTTTTAACTTCGTCTTAACTACATATAAAGGTATTTTGCAAAAGATAAGTGTAAGGGAAAGTCAAATCGGTTTATTAGAACAAATGAACATGAATCGTAATAATATTAAATGAACATACATATTAGTATTTGTTTGAGTCAAATGCTTGTATCGAGTCATAATGATGTTTTGCAGGAATTCCAGGAAGTAAGGTATAGGTTTTTCCAAAAATTTTCCGGAAACGTAACATGAGAATTCTGTCAGATCATATCTGACGGCGTCAGGAGTTACAACCTGACGGCGTCAGGTTTAATTTTCTGAAAATTTTTGAAAGTTTTGTTTTCATAAAAAGTTTTTATTAAATCTCTAACTTATAATCTCCAGGAATCTGCAAAATTATCATTCCACAAGCATTATATCCTTATATATAGAGTTTATCCCGCCGATGTTATGCAGGTTTTCGTGTTTGTTTTCTCAGGTTTAACAGGTTATTTTGGACAAGGAAATGTTTTGGATCAAGCTTTTGGCGATGCATTAGTCATAGAGCTTCAACATTACCTTGGAAGAAGATCTAACCATGTTACTTCATTATCCACCGAACGAATCAGGGGAGTATTTGATTTCATTCTTTTACTTTTTTCTTTTACATCTTGTTATTTGAACATTGGGGACAATGTTCATCTTAAGTGTAAGGGGGGTAAAAGTACGATTAGAGAATGCTCTTACGCTTGATTTTTGTTTGTTTAATAGTAGATGTGTAATAAAACTGAGATAAATACCTGATAGGGTAATTTTAGTGCCAAATTTAAAATTTTTTACAACATTTAGGAGTGAAACTTTGATCTTAATGAGCGTCTCACGGATAGGAGTTATATGACTAGCACAAAAAACCGTACCACTAAAAAAATTTTCCACCCCCAAATATGTGAGGTTCGCCCCTAGAATTGGTAGGAAAAGCATTTATGCTATGATGTGTGTACCGGTAGCACTTAGATTCTAGAACTTGCGTTAGGACCATTCCGAGGCCACAAGTGAGACTACATTCGTGTAGTTAGATTTACTACATGATAAGAGGCATTAGGATTAACCCATTGTTTTACACCTGTGTTTTTGTTATAATTACGTTGGCCACATTGGTCAAGTAATTCTCCCACACCCTTTGCGTTGTACTCATTTTTAGTACACGATACCCCTAGTACACCCCTCAGAGCCTATCTTTTCGTTTCGACCTTTAAGCATTTTACTTAAAGGAAGAATTTGTTACACCCCACTTAAATGTACACCCAAATCGCCTTAGCCTACCTTGTATGCACTCATTTTTAGTGCATTATTGTTACAACATTTGTTTAAACCCAAGTTAATTATCTAGTTGATTACATGGTTGCTAAGTCGAGTCATATCTTTGTACATATTGTTTTGGGACGATTGGGACTCATGGGTAAAGTACTAGTGTAATGGAGTAATGGGGAAGAACATCATTTATTACCCCCATATGTGCTAAATATTTTAAAAGTACTCCAAGTTTTTCAATTATCTTAATTCGAGTTATTTGTAAAGTTATGTAAAAGTTCAAGTGTAAGGGGAATGCAACGCCCCTATGATGTATTATTTTGGATGGTAGGGCAAGAGTGTATGAAAAAAAAAAAAAAAAAAAAAAAAAAAAAAAAAAAAAAAAAATCAAGAAAAATACAAAAAAATGAGAAAAAAAAAATAGAAAAAAACATACGGACTACCATCCCGTTTCATTTTATGTTTATTTTATGTTTTTGTTATTTTCTTTCATTAGCTTAAATCGAGTCTAGTCTTGGCTTAGCAACATTGTATAGTACATGTAATTGATCAAGATCTTTAACTCGCCACCAGTAAAATATCCTTTATCCAACAAAACCGTGTTTTTCTTTTCCCTACACCTAACGTTATAACCCATTTAAAAGCCCTCTTTGATAGTTTGTCTTTGGTGCTTACGCCTAGTGGAGGAGGTTTTCGATCCTTTCCCAAGCCTATGGTAATCTATTTGCTATGACAGGTAGTGAGAGATATTATCCGTTTTCATTTATGAGATTTATTTTGATGACACTTGAGAGATGTGAGTATCTAAACACTACTTGTGAGGTGCTAGTTTGTAATCTCCGTGCTTATTATGATTAAAGTGGAACGATTATTTGTTGTAATTACTTTTATGTTAGCATTAAATGACCCCTAACTTGTGTTTTGATTAGAATAAAAGCGCATTTGCTTGAGGACAAGCAAATCTCAAGTGTAAGGGTATTTGATGAAGCGAAAAGTGTACCGCTTTTAAGGGGTCATTTAAGCCCTAAATCGTATTTATTTGATCAAATATTGCCCTAAATCGTTCCTTTTGTCATTTTAGGTACTTTTGAGAAGAAATCTGGAAAAGGAAGCATTTTGGACGTTTTTGGAGCATAAAAGTGAAGAAAACGACAAAGTCTCAAAATCATGCTAAAAGTTACCTTTGACGGCGTCAGGATTATCCCTGGACGGCGTCATGGCTTGGCAAGAAAAGGTGGATGTGAAATTTACTCATGATAAGCCAGAGAAAATTGCATGGGAATTCTGACGGCGTCACGCTTTAATATGATCAAGGTCGTCACGGCTTAATTTAAAGAAGGACGGCGTCACAACTAAATCTGACGGCGTCAAGCCTTGATAAGCCAGAACGGATTTTAGAGAGATAAAGAGGGACGGCGTCAAGAAGGTCATCCGGGAACCCTAAAAGCGGCGAGGTGACGGCGTCACACTCCATAACGTGACGCCGTCAGATCTGAAAGTCTATATATAGTTTTGCAATTTTTTGTCATTAGTGTGGAACTTATTGAGGAACTTTGTGTGTGAAAACCCTAAGACGAATTTGGCAGCTTTTTCAAGGCTTTTTGCCTTGAGATCTTCCATATTACATTGAAGATAAGTTATCAATTAATCATTCAATATGTCTATGTGTTGTTTGATTCTATCTTGTTCTTGTATTTTGTTTAACATGCTAGGCTAGATTTATCTTGTGTTTGCTTAGATCTAATGAAACCTAGCTATTGATTATTGGTTATTAGTGTGTTATTAGTTGTATTGGATGATTGTTCATCTATGTTAGGCTTAAGAAAACTGGCTAACTTCCTATTCGGTAACTTGCTTGAACGTCTTAAGAAACATGAACCAATGCGTACTAAAGGTTTTTATGGTTGTATTTAATGCACAAGCGAATTCTAGTGATCCCATGTTAGGAGCTTCCTAGCCGGCTCGACATAGGAGTGAAGTAGGAGCTTGTAGAGTTGGGGAAGTACGTACGCCACCCCACGAATGGTATTAAGGAATACACCCGTCATCCACGCAACTAATACACACTAATCAACCGGTAAAAGATAGTTAGGGAGTAAGGAAATCTAAGTAAACACATTTCTCTCTACATAATTTTTACCACCTTTTCATTTTCTGTTATTTTATTTTATTTGCATTCGTAGTAACTTGGGTTAGTTGACTAGCAACTAATTCCGCCCACTCTTTCAAACCCGAGATTTTACTTGCTTTCATAAAATTATAAAAACACAAAAAAGAATCTTCTCTCACCCTTAGACCTATTAGAGTAGTTTTTCATACCTAACGAACACTATTCCCTGTGAAGAACGATCAATCCCCCGTACTTACCACTACACTATACTACATCGGTCAGGTACACTGCCTGGTGGGGTTGTAAGCCTCTTGAGATCCCTCGAGAGGTAAAACCTGTTGTAAGGTTGCAAAACCATGCATCACACACAATCTTCCATTGATAGTGGCTGATCCATTGGACTTCGCTCTTGCCTATCGTGAACAGATGACTTCTTTCTTTTGGAAATACAAAAAGGTGATTTCCATTGAAGATAAAAAGTTGTTGAAAGATTAGTCATTTGTGTGAATGTGCAGGTAGGCTAACAAGTCATTTTGGTTAACAATTAGTCAGTTTGTAAACAATATGTCACTAGGATAACTATGTCATTAGGTTGTGCACCTTGGGTGCATATGCAGGTAGGTATGTATACATTCACTATGTCATTGTTGGTTGTGCACTTTGGTTGCATATTCGGTTGTGCACCTTGGGTACATATGCAGGCAGGTAGGATGGTTGCGCATCTTGGTTGGATAACAGATTAGGTTTGGTAGGAGTTTAGGTTGCGTAGCCAACCTCCATGTATTGAAACATCTTTTGTAAACATCGCAAGTACAACCCCCATCTTTTGTAAACATCGCGAATGTGCGACTTGACTAAAGTTTTATAACGTATATAGTTGAATATGTGGTAGAATATGTGGTAGGTTTGAAATTTAATTTAAAGTACCCCCATAAATATGTGGTAGGTTTGAAATTTAATTAAAAGGACAATGTCATAAATGTGTGATTGTTGTAAAGTTAAAATGTATTTAATTACATATGGTGAATGTGCGAACTGGCTAAATGTGCGAATGTGCGAATTATATACTTATTGTTTATAAATACACAACACCCTCAAACAACACTGTCAAAAAAGCATACTTCTCTCTCAATTATCTCATACTTATCTCACACTTTTTCTCTTTTTAAAATGGCATGCCGTCTCCCCCATACCGTCGAAGAAATGCAAAAGTATATAAAAGAAGTAGCCGAAAAAGACGATGCGGCTCGACAAAAAGCTCTGATCGAAGTTATCAAGCAATTTGAGGTTGCAAAGGCACATAAACAAAGATTGAGACAACAATACGCAGACTGCAGAGACATCTCTAAAGAAAGAAAATCTGTGTTCGACAAGTTTTTTAACGATGAAGCTAGCAAAGACGGAGCAATTAGTGATACGTTGTGGGGTTGCGTTTCACAGATTCAGGACCAAATCAGCAACAAGATCCGATGGAGTTTTGAGGAAAATGTGGAAGTTGGTTCTGTAACACAACAGAACCGACAATTTGGGCAAAGTGCATCAACTTCATCTGTGGCACCAAGATTTGTTGGGCTAGGTTCTGAAGACAATACGGGCTGGGACGAGAGTAAGGAGCGGGAGTTTAGCAGATTGGTAGCAGAGTACGAAGAGAGCAAGTTTGCCAACTACTCTCCGTACGACGATGGTTACCGGTCAGACAACTCAGAAACTTGGGATAATCCGAATTTCTAAAATTTAAGTTTATGTTTAGGTATTAAGCTATGTTTATGCAATGTTTTTACTCTATTTACTGTTTTACTTATTAATAAAATTTAAGTTTGTGTTAAAAATGAATTTTTACTTATTATGCGAATGTGCGAATTGGACAAATGTGCGAAGTATATAATTATTGTTTATACAAGGCATATAGTACCATGACTACGACTCTTATACAAATCTAGTAGTTATAAAATATGTGTTTTAATAATCGGTGGTTGTAAAGTTTTATAATGTATATAATTTTTTGGATGTGCGAATTGGACAAATGTGCGAAGTATATCATTATTGGACATACAAGGCATATAGTACCATGACTACGACTCTTATACAAATCTAGTAGTTATAAAATATGTGTTTTAATAATCGGTGGTTGTAAAGTTTTATAATGTATATAATTTTTTGGATGTGCGAATTGGACAAATGTGCGAAGTATATCATTATTGGACATACAAGGCATATAGTACCATGACTACGACTCTTATACAAATCTAGTAGTTATAAAATATGTGTTCTAATAATTGGTGTTGGTAAAGTTTTATAACGTATATACTTTTTGGATGTGCGAATATGCGAATTGGCCAAATATGCGAACTATATATTTATTGCTTCTACAAGGCATATAGTACCATGACAACGTCTCTTATACAAATATAGTGGTTATAAAAGATGTGTTTTAATAATGGGTGGTGGTAAAGTTTTATAACGTATATAATTTTTTGGATGTGCGAATGTGCGAATTGGACAAATGTGCGAAGTATATCATTATTGGACATACAAGGCATATAGTACCATGACTACGACTCTTATACAAATCTAGTAGTTATAAAATATGTGTTTTAATAATCGGTGGTTGTAAAGTTTTATAATGTATATAATTTTTTGGATGTGCGAATTGGACAAATGTGCGAAGTATATCATTATTGGACATACAAGGCATATAGTACCATGACTACGAATCTTATACAAATCTAGTAGTTATAAAATATGTGTTCTAATAATTGGTGTTGGTAAAGTTTTATAACGTATATACTTTTTGGATGTGCGAATATGCGAATTGGCCAAATGTGCGAACTATATATTTATTGCTTCTACAAGGCATATAGTACCATGACAACGTCTCTTATACAAATATAGTGGTTATAAAAGATGTGTTTTAATAATGGGTGGTGGTAAAGTTTTATAACGTATATAATTTTTTGGATGTGCGAATGTGCGAATTGGACAAATGTGCGAAGTATATCATTATTGGACATACAAGGCATATAGTACCATGACTACGACTCTTATACAAATCTAGTAGTTATAAAATATGTGTTCTAATAATTGGTGTTGGTAAAGTTTTATAACGTATATACTTTTTGGATGTGCGAATGTGCGAATTGGCCAAATGTGCGAACTATATAATTATTGCTTCTACAAGGCATATAGTACCATGACAACGTCTCTTATACAAATATAGTGGTTATAAAAGATGTGTTTTAATAATCAGTGGTTGTAAAGTTTTATAACGTATATAATTTTTTGGATATGCGAATGTGCGAATTGGACAAATGTTCGAACTATATAATTAAAACTCCAGCTGTAATTTTTTACCACTAAAAAAGTCAAAGGTAATTTAATTAAAAGTACCACAATAAATATGTGGTAAGTATGATATTTAATTAAAGGTACCAATGGTAGGTATGATATTTAATTAAAGGTACCAATGGTAGGTATGAAATTTAATTAAAGGTACCACAATAATGTAAAGGTAGATATGAAAATTAAGGTTCAGATGTGCGAATGTGCGAATTGGTCAAATGTGCGAATGTGCGAATTATACAAGTTAATAACTATAACTATAAATACTAGGTACTAACATACTGAATTCCTACAAAAACATTTTTTAAATTTTTTAGTTGCCACAAACTAAACTTGAAAATGAATTCACCACCAAACTGGGAAGAATTACTTGATGTGGACGACTCTGATCTCCGACTATCCGCCACCACACAAAACATATTTTCATCTGGATTCTCTAAATTTGAAAATTGTGAAGAAGTGTCTGTAAGTATAATACGAGGTCCTGCAGGTCTAGTTCAAACGGATAATATTTCTGAAGGTGTAGATGATGAGGTAATGACACAGGAGTACATTAGGAAAGTAGTTAATGATGTGGGTGAGGATTCCGATTTTAATACTGGGCCATGGGTTAGGGCCGTTGAGTATGTGAAACCTGATGGCGGTATCATGATCGGTTGTTTTGCCGATATCAAACAATTTCTTAAGAAAGGGAAAGTTGAAAAGGTTGTTGCGATAATCAAGTCTTGTACTCCAAATGTGTTGGGTGATCTAACGGTAACATTGAAAGACGTTTCAGGTTTAATTTCAGGAACAATACATCACAAAGTGATTAAGGATGAGAGGTTTGAAAAGGAGATTACCGTCGGAGCTGTTTTGGTACTTCATAATGTTTCTGTTTTTTCTCCCAAACAATCTGGCAATCACTATCTTAACATTACAATAAGAAATGTGGTTAAGGTTTTCCCCAAGGATACGGTTCCTAACAATGGAACTGGTGTTGGTTGTAGTCAAGTGTAATCATTGTTTAATTTTAAGTTATGTAATTTTTTTATCTAGTTTTTTAATGGAATTTATGGTGTTAGATGTGATATGATATTGAACAATTAAACAATATAAAACAACTAAATTAGATGAATTTTATTCCAAACGTATATAATTTTTTGGATGTGCGAATGTGCGAATTGGCCAAATGTTTCTACAAGGCATATAGTACCATGACAACGTCTCTTATACAAATATAGTGGTTATAAAATATGTGTTCTAATAATTGGTGTTGGTAAAGTTTTATAACGTATATAATTTTTGGATGTGCGAATGTGCGAATTGGCCAAATGTGCGAAATATATAATTATTGCTTCTACAAGGAATATAGTACCATGACAACGTCTCTTATACAAATATAGTGGTTATAAAAGATGTGTTTTAATAATGGGTGGTTGTAAAGTTTTATAACGTATATAATTTTTAAATGTGCGAATGTGCGAATTGGCCAAATGTGCGAATGTGTTTTAATAATCAGTGGTTGTAAAGTTTTATAACGTATATAATTTTTTGGATGTGCGAATGTGCGAACTATATAATTAAGACTCCAGCTGTAATTTTTTACCACTAAAAAAGTCAAAGGTTATTTAATAAAAAGTAACACAATAAATATGTGGTAAGTATGATATTTAATTAAAGGTACCAATGGTAGGTATGATATTTAATTAAAGGTACCAATGGTAGGTATGAAATTTAAGTTTCAGATGTGCGAATGTGCGAATTGGCCAAATGTGCGAATTACAATTCTATTATATTGTTTCACATACACAACTGTGTGGTCTAAAATTCGTTTAGCCTAAAAAACATGAGTGGTAAAGTTAGTGTATTTTTGGTTTGTGGAGATATAACATTTGGTGTATCACTTCTAAAAAATATTACATACGCACAACTTGTTACTGTGGTCAAGAAAAAGTTCAACATCGGCCAAGACTATGATATTGAGCTCTCTTACAATGTTGGAAATAATTGTGTCCAAATAGTTGACGATGATGATATGGCGTTTTTTGTACATCAAGTTTTGAAAGGAAAATCTAGCGTGTTGCATAATGTGTATATTAAGAAGATTGAAAATGCCTCAAAGGTAAATACTTCTTCATCAAACTTTCCTTCCAACATAGACATAGCACAACCTTCAACTCAAAAATTAAAGAGAAAGAGAATGACTGCTAATGATACACACGTACAGGTGTTGGACGAAAGATGCATTGTCTGTTGTATGGATGTTAAGTGTTGGAGGCATGCTTACACAGGTGGAAGTGTTGTTGTAGTTGGTGGAGCTGGTGGTGCAGAGGCAGAGAAAGTAAGTGGTGGTGTTATAGGTCTGGGTATTAGAAGTGGAAACAAACCTAAAGGGGGTGGTGCAGTTGGTGGTGCAGATGCAACTCAAGCAACTCAAGCAAAAAAGAAGAAAAAAAAAGAAGGCAAGAAACTTAATTAAGAACAACAACAAAAATTGAATGATTATGGTCTGTTAGATAGGTGTCATGGTTTTGGCCATGTCCAAGCCACTAATATGTTTTTGCATATTTCTATTATCATGTTTGGTCTGTGTTTTATGGTTTCATTAATGGGTTTTTAAGCTCTCCAAATCGTGTGACCTCTTTATGTCTTGAAGAAACTCTGTCTGGTAATGGCCAAGAATAATTTCTGTTACAACAAAGGAGTGACAGAGGGTTGTGAGGTCAATATCAGACACGTTCATGGTTATAAAATATGTGTTTTAATAATTGGTGGTTGTAAACTTTTATAACGTATATAATTTTTTGGATGTACGAATGTGCGAATTGGCCAAATGTGCGAACTATATAATTACTGCTTCTACAAGGCATATAGTACCATGACAACGTCTCTTATACAAATATAGCGGTTATAAAATATGTGTTTTAATAATGGGTGGTGGTAAAGTTTTATAATGTATATAATTTTTTGGATGTGCGAATGTGCGATTTGGACAAATGTGCGAAGTATATAATTATTGTTTATACAGGGCATATAGTACCATGACTACGACTCTTATACAAATCTAGTAGTTATAAAATATGTGTTTTAATAATGGGTGGTGGTAAAGTTTTATAACGTATATAATTTTTTGGATGTGCGAATGTGCGAAGTATATAATTATTGTTTATACAGGGCATATAGTACCATGACTACGACTCTTATACAAATCTAGTAGTTATAAAATATGTGTTTTAATAATCGGTGGTTGTAAAGTTTTATAACGTATATAATTTTTTGGATGTGCGAATGTGCGAATTGGACAAATGTGCGAAGTATATTGGACATACAAGGCATATAGTACCATGACTACGACTCTTATACAAATCTAGTAGTTATAAAATATGTGTTTTAATAATGGGTGGTGGTAAAGTTTTATAACGTATATAATTTTTTGGATGTGCGAATGTGCGAACTATATAATTAAGACTCCAGCTGTAATTTTTTACCACTAAAAAAGTCAAAGGTTATTTAATTAAAAGTACCACAATAAATATGTGGTAAGTATGATATTTAATTAAAGGTACCAATGGTAGGTATGATATTTAATTAAAGGTACCAATGGTAGGTATGAAATTTAAGTTTCAGATGTGCGAATGTGCGAATTGGCCAAATGTGCGAATTACAATTCTATTATATTGTTTCACATACACAACTGTGTGGTCTTGCAATTCTAAATTACTGTATCTAAAATTCGTTTAGCCTAAAAAACATGAGTGGTAAAGTTAGTGTATTTTTGGTTTGTGGAGATTTAACATTTGGTGTATCACTTCTAAAAAATATTACATACGCACAACTTGTTACTGTGGTCAAGAAAAAGTTCAACATCGGCCAAGACTATGATATTGAGCTCTCTTACAATGTTGGAAATAATTGTGTCCAAATAGTTGACGATGATGATTTGGCGTTTTTTGTACATCAAGTTTTGAAAGGAAAATCTAGCGTGTTGCATAATGTGTATATTAAGAAGATTGAAAATACCTCAAAGGTAAATACTTCTTCATCAAATACTTTTGCATTCGATCTTAATACAAAACCTTTCGACAAAGAACCCCAAAACGAAACTTTCGAAAATAACGAACCTGTTTTTTCAAACGACCATTTTGATCATGCATGGAAAAGTAACCCATTTAACTATATGCCTCCTCCACTAGAACAACCAACACAAGCTATTAAAACGCAAATAGCAGGGACTGGGAAAATTTTCAAAAAACTTATAAAAACAGGTGATGAATTTGATAGTAAAAAAATTATGCATGTTCGAAATTGGTGAAAAATCTCTTTTAGAAGGTTTTCAATTTAGACCAAGAAAAACAGATAGGTATAGGTATGATGTAGTTTGTTTGTTTCACGATTGCGAGTGGAAGATAATTTCAGCTAAGGCGGAAGATAGTATGAAATGGGTAATAGGAAAAGTAAATGACATTCACACTTGTGATAGAACACAACTCTATCCCAATCACCGAAATGCAACATCTAAATTGTTGGGTCATTTGTTGATACCGAAGATGGGAGATCCTAGTCGGATATATAAGCCAAATGACATAGTAAAAGACATCAACCTTCAGTACAACATCGACATTTCATACAAAAAGGCATGGGGAGGAAGAAATATAGCATTGGAGACGTTGTCCGGTTGCCCGAAAAATTCCTTTTCACAATTACCGTATTATTGTTATAATTTAAAGTTGAAAAACCCCGGATGGGTAACACATATTGAGACAGATGCTGAAGACCGTTTTGATATGGTTTTTATAGCCTTTGGTGTTGCGGTAATAATTTCTGACGATCTAATTAACTTTTCTATTTAATATATAGTTTATGTTATTATTGTAAAACTAACACTTTGTTAATGTTCTAGATTCGGGCTTTCTTGGACCATTTGCGACCACAAATAATAATTGATGCAGCTCATCTTAAAGGTACATACCTCGGTACAAATTTGCTCGCCGTTGGAATGGATGGAAATAATCAGATTGTTCCTATTGCGACCGGTGTATCTCAGGGTGAGACGGGGAGATCGTGGACATGGTTTTTGAGCCACTTGAAAGAATGCATCGGCGATGTTCCAGATTTGGCTATAATATCTGATAGACATCTAGGAATACAACAAGCTTGTCAGACGGTTTTTTCCGTATTCATTTCATGGTTATTGTTGTAGGCATTTCATGTTGAATTGCAACTTTGGACAAAGCGAAAGGATTAAGGCTTTATATTGGAAGACTTGCAAATGTTACACAACCGACGAGTTTCACAAAGCATTCACACAACTTGGAAGAAAAAAACCCGAAGCTTACAACAAACTATTAGAAGCTGGGATTAGTTATTGGTCTAGGGCGCATTGCACAGGTAAACGTTACAATTATATGACTTC
This sequence comes from Artemisia tridentata subsp. tridentata, assembly GCA_021014915.2. Lineage (NCBI taxonomy): Eukaryota > Viridiplantae > Streptophyta > Magnoliopsida > Asterales > Asteraceae > Artemisia > Artemisia tridentata. Next base: position 351,526,368 of record CP139508.1, read on the forward strand.
GAACAGTGCAGAGTTGTAGGGTATTCACAATGCAAGAAACACTTGATTGAGGCCTTAGTTTGGATAGAATGACAAAGAACTAGAGAGAGAAAGTGGGAACTTCTAGAGAGAGAGAACTATGTGAATATTAGATTAGAATGTAGGGAAGTTCCAACCCTTCCCATGGGTGGGAAGGGTGTATTTATAGTCCTTACATAATATGCCCCGAGTGGGCTGTGGAGCGAGCTGACAGTGGGTAAAGACCCGACCCACTCCACAAGATCTATAATAACTAATCTACTACTAATATTACTAGTAATACTACGAGCTATGATGTGCTAATAAGTACTCGGGGTGACCGAGTCTTCAACTGAATATTTATATTCCTAACAATCTCCCCCTAAGGGAGGTCACCCCGGAAGTAATGTTCTGAATTCTAGCACTTCATCCTTGAGTCTTGAGTTCATAGCTCGTAGACCTTGATTCTTCTATGTCAAAAATCTTTGTGCCTTCAGCAGTGAACTTGCGATGACTGTTCTTTGTTTTGGATGATCTTTGAGTATTCTTGGAAGTTATCATCCAACATATGTCTTCAAGTCATCTTTCAGCAGTATGTCACCACGTGATGTGATAATCTTCAAGCCGACATGCTCACTCTATTCTGGGTCATGACTTTCAGCATCAGAGTTTGCAGAAGCTGTGTTGAAGGTCTTTTAGGTTGTCATGACTTCTTTGAATATGATGATGGAGTAGAATGAACATGTGGTAATGGATTGTGTTATTGTGTCGACATGCTCACACTTTTCTGGATCATGATCTTCAGCTTCAGAGTTGCGGAAACAGTGTTGAAGGTCTTTTAGATTGATCATGACTTCTTTGTTTAAGATGATGATGTAGTGTGAACATGTGTTAGAGGATTGGCATCTTTTCTGCAACCAGCTACAACAGCAACCAGCTACAGCATTCCACAGCTACAATCGCCAGAAGTTCCTGCATACGACAGTTAGCAACAAATCGACCGGTACTTACAGGTTCGGACTTCGAGATTGTTAACAGCATAGTGTGAAAACTCTCTCTAATCCTTACCAAGACCGTTCCTAATCGAAAACCCACAGAGGGCTTTTTAAGATCGAACCGTAGCACATCAACGATTAGGTGAGTCGCTGGAGATCACTCCACGACTGTAGACCGTTTGAAACCGCCGTGACCACTAAGCGTAATCCATAAAGAATTATCGAAGTGACCTGCTTTCAGGGCTGCTTGATGTTGACCCTGGCAGGAATTTCCATTCAATCATTGAGAATTACATTTGTAAATTCTCTCATAAATGTTCTGGCAGATTGCTAAGATCTGCGTAGGACTCATAAGTTTACAACTGGTGTCCTTAATGTTAAACAACCAGTGTAGAAGTAATTCGTGTCCCTAAGAGATCTTATGATGCATCTTGTGGCTCTAGACTCAATAGTGCATTTTGTTTTAGTGAGCGGAGGCTGGAGAGAACTGCCACCTTTTCAATATCATCTAACTCGGAGTGAGAGAGACGATAGAAATGAATTGATCTCCGTGACAATTGAAACAAGAATCCTTTGAGGGACCTTGAGTGGCTAGGGATGGTTGTGCAGCGTATCACTGGGTCCATGATACTTTGTCTTCAATACCAGCAATCAACTAAGTGATTTTGACAGCATATGTATTGACCCGGTTTCTGCCTAAGTTGTAAGGAGGGCTATTTCTTTTCACCCTTTCTCTTTACAATTCTTTTTCATTCTTCAACCCCTTCAGTGCTTACCGAGACTTCATAACTAGTACCTTGTTGGGTTTGTTCCAGTACTAGCTCCATCTCAGTCGGCACTCTTCCCTTAATCACACTTTTCTCCTTTTTAATCATACCTAAGGACTTCTACACTAACTAGTGGATTGTCCCTGGGTAGATCCCTCCGGCTCTGGCGGGATCGTGGGAACTTGAGCCTAACCTAACCATCCTTATAACTCCATACATTAATTAAAATGGTCGGTCTTTGGTGTACTTCCACGATTGCCATAAACCAAATCTTTGAAAAATCTCTCAAAGTGTTCATGATTCTGAAACACATTTTTGCAAACACTTGAGAGTTTTATATTTTTCAAATGCTCCCCCTCAACATGTGCTCGGTTGATTGTTTTATAAATTTGCACATGTTAGGTAGAGCTCGCACTTTTTGAATTGATCAACTTTCAGTGAACATGACCGATTCGAGACACGCTTACATCACTAGTTAGACTAGCTTGAAATTATTACCCGGCCTGGTCAAGTCCACAGAAAGTTTCTCGAAACGGTACACTCTACTCAGACACATCCTTTTCGAGACACGCTTACATCACTGGTTAGACCAGCTTGAAATTATTACCCGGCCAGGATATGCCCTTTCGATAGATGACAGTTTTGTTTCGTCAATTCTTTTGTGAAGTCTGAGCCGTGCTCACATAAGATGCATGCCAAATCCTTTTTGTCAATTCGCTCCCCCTCAATATGTGCATCGATATACGAAAGAGTTTAGCACATATGGGAGAGCTTACATTTAAGTCCAAAACATCACATTTTCATCAGGTTTCATATTTAAATCACATTCTCTCCCCCGATCAAAAATTTCAAACCTTTTGAGATTTGTGATCCCAATTGATTTAAATAATTTAGAAAAACATGGGAGAAAATGTGGTCAGGTTTAACATGTTCTGATGATGAAACATACTTTGCTCCCCCTTAATCTAAGAGGGAGATTCACTGCTCATTTTGCACAAGATAACTTTTATGACACAAATGATATTGACCTTTTTGTGCAGATGATGTAATCACCCACTTTTCTGAGTGAGTCAGTGGTTAACATCGATTATCCATCCACCAACAAAACTTCTCAAGTATTGTCGATCCTCACTTGGCGAGATCCGAGTAAGTACTTCTTTGTTGAAATGATGGTGGTGGAGGTGAAGGTGTTGTTGTTGTTGTTGCTGCCGATGTTGTTGTCGTGGTGAATTCCGAGCCAATCAATAGAGTTTGAACGTCTGATCAAATGGTTGGAATGGGAACTGGCACATTCATTTTGGCTATGGAATCTGCATAAGAATATCAACACAGATATACATGCATACAGATACACTATTCCTTAATAGCTACCCTTCAGCAGCTTGCCACATTATAATACCAAGTTCATCTTATAATCAAACCCCAATCAGGAACTACGTCAAACCACTATCTAGCATGAAGAGCAATTAGCAATCATGAACATGGCAATTCACACAGATTTCAATATTTAATTCAGGATCGTAGGAACATGATTCTAACATAATAGCAATCTACCTAAGCGAATCCTGAGAACATATGCACAATATCAACAACCATTAAGCAGCAGAGACAACCAACATTTGAAACTCATTCACTTAGTTCATACAAATGTCAGTGGAGTATTCAAAAACATCAAACACAACTGGTTTTCTAACTTCTTTTAGGTTTTGAGTCTTAAAGCATTTTGGGGATTATACGAGGATTCCAAAGTAACACAAATGAACCTTCTAGATACATAAAGCTAGGAAACTATAAGCAAATTGCACATAATGTCCTAAACTTTCTAGCAACTAACACACTTGGTCATTTGATATATTTAAGCAAGATCCTCTTCAACTAATTCCCCATTAACTACAAAACCATTTCTAACAAGTATGATTTAACCAATAAATCCGTTTGATGATATAAAATTTGAATTCACTCTCCCCCTCAATCAATGACCCTTAACCCCACAACTCATCAAACAAGAACTGTCATGAGGTTTTGTAGTCGTTGATTGAGTGACAAATTTTATGCATAATCCAAGTATAAACAAATTTCATACAACACATATTCACCAAGTGTCTCACAAATAATTTTCAGAAGAATCATAGAATGAAAACTATTTGTTATACTAAGAAGATTTCTCTTCTTTTACAAGAAATGATGCACTGAAACGTACATCAAATCAGGAAACATGGATATGAAGTAATCCATGCCCAGGTGAACATCACCCAGTTGGAGGAACAACCGTCTTTTTGGCGACGTGCTTTCCCCAATATGAAGCGCGGGTTGCTATCTAAAGTAATAGCAAGCCATTTAGACATGTTTTAACCATCCATTTTAACTTCTGCTCGAGCTTCATTTAAAGACCCGTGCCATTATTGAATGACATTTCTAAGTCCGTAAATGTTATCGATAAACAGAAGACATGCCTAGGTGAAACTATTTTTGGTATTTTCTATTTTTCAATTTTTATGGTTTTTCTGGTTTTACGATTCTCTATTTACAAATTGCAGGTTTTCTATATATCTATTTACAAGATGGTATAAAATATGAATAAGTATATATGTACAAGGATACGAACCAGAAACCATTACTCCTCAGCATTCTGAATCTTCACCGCATTCATCACTTGACTTGCTGAAGAGCAATGTGAGCACTTTCAATCAGGGAATGATTCTGGCTTTTCACTCTCCCCTAATTAGTGCTCTCCCCCAATCTGACAACCTCTGACGATCACCCATAATAGGAAGAAGACTTTGGATGAACGTCCGAAAAATGAAGAAGTCTTTTGATAACCAAATGCATGCCGTCTTTAATCTTCTAACACTCCCGTCCTAGAGTGACTCCGTCAAAAACCTTAGGCAACTTTTCGGTAGTTTAAGTTGAGCCTCAACTGAAATCTAGCTTAACCTCACAACTCATCAAACAAGAACTGTCATGAGATTAGGTTAACATCAAGTTGGACTTAACCTTAAACTACGGAACAACTTGAACCTAACTTAACTCCACAACTCATCAAACAAGAACTGTCATGGGATTAAGTTAAATATCAAGTTGTAAGAAAAGAGCTCAACATTCTTGAATGTAGAGAAGACTGTAGACTCGACCTTCTTCAAGATTGCCCAATGTGGAGGAACAGAATACCAATCATCTTCATCTCACCCAATGCCTTCCAGTAACCTTACATATAACCCATCAGCCCACAGCATACACATGAGATGATAACACCCAACAGAGAATGTAGAGTAGACTGACGACTCGACCTTCTTCAGTCTTGAGTATAACATCAAAGTAACAAGTTGAACCACTGATCATCTATAGTATGTATCCATCCTTGGATATTAAGCCCTGATCACGTGAACCTGTTGTGCGTCCTTGATGTACACATTCTCTCTCCCCTGATGGTTACGATTAATTAGCCCATGACGTAACAGTGAAACGTAAATACCCAGGTAACAAGTTGAACCACTGATCATCTCTGCGGTTATCAACACCGGAATAAATGATTAAGCCCGATCACGTGAACCTGTTGTGCGTCCTTGGTGTACACATTTCTCTCCCCCATGATGGTTACGATTAATCGGAATCATCATCATGATGTGTACATGTAGCCTAATGACGTGTACATGAAGCATTGACTAGAAACCCATTGTTGCTGATTGTACCAACCCGTGAGACTATGTCGATTAGCATTCCATGACCATGTTCTTCAACACCTTGATAGACGGAAGAAGAAGTAGTGTTGGAGAACCATGGTTTGCACGACTCCTGAACTGACGTATTCAGGAGTCGTATGACCATTTCTCAATCATCAACCAACATGTAGATTAATATTCACCCTTTCCCCCCCTCAAAAATTGCATATGCCTGTCAACTGCAATTTTTGGTTGAACAAGTGAATAAGAATATACTCCAATGTGCGCCGATCCACTTGAAGACTGAATAAGCACGGAAAGAGCATGAATCTTGTTGATGAGAATGGCCATTAATAAGAAGACTCCTCTTCTTTTGAAGATAAAGTGCACTCAAGCGTACACTTTTCTTTTCTTTGAAGAACGAGGCCTGAACTGAAGTATTCAGACGTCATATGATGAAGAGCGAGGCCTGCACTGACTTGTACAGACGTCATATGATGAAGAGCGAGGCCTGCACTGATGTGTACAGACGTCATAATGTTGAAGAACGAGGCCTGCACTGAAGTGTACAGACGTCATAATGTTGAAGAACGAGGCCTGCACTGAAGTGTACAGACGTCATAATGTTGAAGAACGAGGCCTGCACTGAAGTGTACAGACGTCATAAAGGTTCCCCTCATATGTTGTGAGCAGCCTGTGTCCAAATGTCAAAGGACGATCCGTACGACCTGCATTTGAAAACAGACGAACAAAGAGAATTTGGAGAGCCGGATCCCCAATTAAGGTTGGGTTCCAGTTGGTTAGTGCAAACAATCTTTGGGGCTGCTGAAACCATAGGTGCCTTGGTTTTAACAATAGGGGCAACACTAGTAGATGCAATGGACCTAGTTAAGGGACATTGTGTATCTAAAGGGATAACTCTACCAGTAGGCTTCCATTCCTTAACAGGCACTACTCTAGGAATTGTAATCCTTGTTAAAGGGCAATGTTCCCCTAGTGTGAATGTTCGGCCCGTGGGCTTCCACTGAAAGCCCACATTGGTAAACATTTTCCCTGTAGGTTTCCAAGATTGCTTCATTTGTCTAGCTCTCCAAACTTTCCTAACTGGGGGTTTTTTGGACGAATTCAGAAATTTCATAACACATTTATCATGATTACATGAAATTATGCATTCATTACATGTTTTGCAAAGTGAATTTGGATTCGAATTATGATTCCTTTTGTTCAAATCTGACTTGTTGTTTCTCATGTGGTCTTCTACTTTCCTTTTAGGAACACTTTTAGCTAGTGAAGTCCTAGAATTCTTTATGTTTCTCCTAGGTTTTGACTCGCTAGCTTTAGTGTCACTATTAACTCCTGTAGAAGGACTGATGGGAATCTTAGTCTTTTTCACTTCTAGTTGCTGAACATGTTTTGATGTGTTGGGATCTGAAGTTTCCAAGGATACCTCAAAGGTTACATGCTTGTTCTTAATTGTGGATGATGATGCAACTATTCTATCTCTTTGGTTGTGAGACTTAGGGCCCGTGCCAATGGCATATTCTAACTGTTCCTGGATCCTTTTTGTGAGGACGCAGGCATAACCTACTGCCTTATCGAGTGGTTTTCCTATTCTGTCCTCTTCCACAACCTCACGAAGAGTGTCAAGTCCATCCCTAAGGTGACAGAGATATGTTTGATGGGCAAAGCTGTTATTTCTAAGGTTAAATGGAATACGCCCAACATCAACATCATACTTTTTACTAGCAGCAGCCTTTGGTGCATCACAATTACAAGTGGTGCATGGCATTTTACCTTTCACCTGAGCCTTAAGATTCTCAATTTCATTTGTCAAAGAGGTTATTTGATCATTGTGATTGCTTCTTGTAACTTTTATAGAATCATATAACTCTTTGAAATGTTGTTTGACCTTAGAATTTTCTTCTCGATAACACTCATTTTCATAATGTAACTTATTTATAGTGTTTTGATATTGAAAATTCTGAGAATCTGAAGACGAAGGTTTATTGGTGCCATACACTTCACACTTGTTGGATTTCAATTGGGCAATTTGGGCCCTCAGCAGTCGAATCGTGTTCGTGTGAGCTTGAATTGTCTCATCTCGTTTGCTTAATTCAAAATAAGTATCAAATTCAGGAGCATCCAAGGATGTCTTGTCATTTGATATTTTATGTTTTTCATTTAAATGTTGATGTTTCAATTGCAAATTAAGATATTCAACTTCTAATTTTGAAAAACGTTTAACCATATTATCATGGTCATCATTTTGAATTTTTTCAAGCAATTTTAAATTCTCCCCCTCAAGCTCAACAACACGATTCTAGGTGACATTTAACGCAATAGCATACTCATTAAATTGACAAGCAGACAATGCAGAATCAGTGACAGTGTAAAATACATCTTGTGCAATACATTTAGCAATCAAGTTGTCGTTAGTAATGAGTATGTTTTTTCTTTCAATCTCTCGACTCTTAAGTTCTATTGCATATTCATTCACCTCACTTTCCATATCTTTAAACACTACTTCCATTTCTTTTATTTCGGCTTTAAGGGCAGTTTGCAACCCTTCAAAGTGTTCTTTAAGTAGTTTAAAGAATGGCATGACCTCAGTTAAGTAACACCTTTTTGCATGTTCAAAACACCTTTCCCCCTCAGTAATGCCAGTGGGTGTGATTCTCTTCTTACATGTTTTATCGAAATCAGCAAACAGTTGCCAAAGCACATATAAGCTAATAAAGGTTTTGCATTCAGTGGGAAGAGACAAAGGCACCAAATTCCTAGGTGTATTGGGAGGATACACCGTTATGGACGCAACTTTTCTAATGAGGGGGGTGTTGGCCTTAAGTTTTTCTACCTTAAGTTTTTCATTATCATGTTTCCAAAATATCTGTTCAGGTGTTAACTTCTTTTGAGGAGCAAACACAGTCAAACGATTCTCCTCATAATAATCATGGGGTTTGATTATTATTCGTCTGGCTATGCACTCGGGATCCCTCATTTTCTCATTCATTCTTTCCTTTGTTCTCTCACTCATCTCCTCCTCCTCTTTAGTGTAGAGAAGCTCAGGCGGGTCATGATTAGGCATAAACATCACATTGGAATCATTTAATGCAGGTTGGGCTATCTTAGCAATCTCATGAATAGCTAATTTAGATCTACCTACATTGTTTTCACTATGCTTGTCACTTAACTTTCTGTGCTTATACATCATTTGAGCAGTCTGTCTGGTTTGGTCTTGTGTGTACAACTTATCTTCAAGCTTATTTTTTAACGTCTTGAGTCTAGAGAAATCATTTAAAAGTGTTGTTTCTTTTTGTTTGAATTCTAGCTTAAGTGTAGTTACACACTTTTGTGCTTCCTGTTTCTGTTTGACAGACTGTTCTAGCTGACTTTTCAAAGAACTCAACTCTAATTTTAATGTTTCTTCTCTTACTCTAGACTCTTTAATAAGTGTACTCATTTGACCTTCTAATTTCTGCTCACGTTCATTAAGCTCAAACTTAGCACGCTGTTCATACATAGCCACTTGTTCTTTATAAATGTTAAGTTTAGTGATCAAGTTATCATCAGGGAAAAATACAGTGTTCTCATGCAGCACATAATCATCATTTAGAACAGAAGATGCACAACTAGGTACAACAGACGCTTCGTTGTGATTCACATATTGTTCATATGGGAAAACATTGCTATTTCCCATATTAGCAATATCTGACTTAACAACGTTTGTCTGTTGTACTTTGTCGGGAATCTTTTGTTCATGCAACACATTATCATTATTAATGACAGAAGATACCCCATTAGGTTCAGCCGACGCTTCGTTGTGTTTCTCATGTTGCACGTTGTTCCTAACAGTATCTGACTCAACAACGTTTGTCTGTGGCTGATGAAGCTCTTTCTCTTGAGAATTCGGGCACACAAAGTCTCTATTGGCACCAACATAGTCAAACACGTTTATCTGTCGAACATCTTTGGGAATCTTTTGTTTGTCAATCATGTTGTACAATCTGAGTATCTCTGATATAGCAGAATCTGAAGTATTTGACATGATATTAACGTGCACGGGATTTTACAATTCTATGATTTAAACCGAGAAATAGATTCTTTCGCGGGGTTTTACAAAATCAAGAATAAACCGTGGAATGATGCTTGATATGTGTTATGATGAAGGTCTGGTAGACTTGTTGATCTGATTGGTATGGTTGTTGCAAGTTATTATGGCAAAATTTTGGTCTGAAAAACTTAGAAACTCAATAACTTCATTCTGGAGCGATTTCAGGCTTCGAAAGTTGGGTTGAATGAATAAATTTATTCAACGTGTCCTTCTCCTCGGTCTCACGGTCGTTTTGACAGGTGTTTCGCTGAAAACGGAGTTACGGTTCAAAAGTTATGGCCGTTTGAAGTTTTGACGTAAAAAGTCAACTTTGGATACAAACCGCCTAGACAAACCGCGTAGACACAAACCGAGTTCACGCTGCAGAGACAAACCGCGTAGACACAAACCGAGTTCACGCTGCAGAGACAAACCGCGTAGACACAAACCGAGTACACGCTGCAGAGACAAACCGAGTAGACACAAACCGAGTAAACTCCTCAGAGACAAACCGCGTCTACACAAACCGAGTACACGCTGGAGGGACAAATCGAGTAGACACAAACCGAGTAAATTCCTCAGAGACAAACCGAGTCTACACAAACCGAGTGCACGCTGGAGGGACAAATCGAGTAGGCACAAACCGAGTACACGCAGCAGGGACAAACCGAGTAGACACAAACTCCCAAGCACGTCGCTTTCACTGCCTTTTGTCTTTTTGCCTAAACAAGTAATAAGACAAACCGTTACTTCTAATTGACACAAACCGAGTCCAAGAACATGTCCCAAGGACACAAACCGCTGCGAAGAACACAACACTAAACACCTACGAATTGCCCCAAAATCACCACACCGTTCTTAGATCTGTGAATCCAAACACCAAATACCACTCTAATACTATTCTTAAGCTAGAAAGTACAAGGTATAACAACTTCTAATCACTAAACAAAGCACAAAATGAAATATTAGTAACTTTACAAATCGAACCAAAAAACCTCAAGAACTACACAAATCCGTGAATACCAACTCTCATGGACCTAACCATGGCTCTTGATACCAATTGTAGGGTATTCACAATGCAAGAAACACTTGATTGAGGCCTTAGTTTGGATCGAATGACAAAGAACTAGAGAGAGAAAGTGGGAACTTCTAGAGAGAAAGAACTATGTGAATATTAGATTAGAATGTAGGGAAGTTCCAACCCTTCCCATGGGTGGGAAGGGTGTATTTATAGTCCTTACATAATATGCCCCGAGTGGGCTGTGGAGCGAGCTGACAGTGGGTAAAGACCCGACCCACTCCACAAGATCTATAATAACTAATCTACTACTAATATTACTAGTAATACTACGAGCTATGATGTGCTAATAAGTCCTCGGGGTGACCGAGTCTTCAACTGAATATTTATATTCCTAACAGTGCAGAGTCAATAAACAATTTAACAAAAAACGTTCGAAGACATCCTATTTCAATGCTAATGGAATACTATAGAGGGCTTCTACAGCAATGGTTTTGTGATAAACGAGAAAAGTACGAAGGTATATATAATTAAATGATTATATATATATATATATATATTATTATTATTAGTATTATTACTATTATTAACTCTTATTATTATCACACATATCATGTTTATAATTATAATTATTACGCCAACGTTTAGGTGCAACTGCGGGTGAGCTTAGTGACTGGGCTAATGCAAAGATTCAGGGCAGAATGTTTAAGAGTGCTAATTGGACAGTGAATGCCATTGAACATAGAAGGATTTACGAGGTAAATGATCGTAGAAAGAGACATATTGTAAGGGTCAGGGAAAATACATGCACATGTAGAAAATGGGAACTTTCTGGTTTGCCATGTGGTCATGCTATAGCTGTTTGTAGATTTCAAGGATTAACAAGTTGTAATCATTTGGCGCAAGATTGGTTTAGAACAACCACTCTAAAAGCTACATACCAAGAGTTGGTATTTCCCGTTGGAGAAATCCCAAGTTGGGAGCTTCCAACAAACTTGCCTAAAGTAAAGCCACCGAAAATGGATAAGCGCCCAGCCGGAAGACCAAGGAACAGAGATCGGATTAGATCGCAAGGTGAGGAACCAACTAAAAATAAATGTGGAAGGTGCGGTGCTTCTGGTCACAACCGAGGAGTTTGCAATGCACCATTGCCAAAGAAAAAGGTAAATATGTGTGACATTATTATTTTATTTTGTATTAGATTATTGACAAATGTATTAACTTGATAAGTATGTTTGATAAATTGTAGCCTAGGAATTCTACACGAGGAGGATCGCAAAGCCAAACCGAAAGCTCACAAGGATCACGTCCATCAATGCCAGAAGACTACGAGCATGTTAACTTGGCTGATCCTTAATTGAAGTTAACTCTAGATAATAATTTGTTTGTTTTAAGTTAAGTTGTATTAACAACGTAGTTTAAAGTTTTCACCTCTATCTATGTAGACCTGATAAGGTCAAAGTGCCCCAAAAAAATGTTATGGCACACATCTTGTAGTCATAACATTACAACATAATTGATAACATTCCAAGCTACTCCTGCTCACATAAGTAACAAAGTCAGAATTTAAGTCCAAAACAAATATTTCCCTGTTCTGCCCGGGTTAGATTATCGACGTTCAACACATTTGGTGTTAACAATGAGTCACAACCATTAGATTCAAGCACAGTTTATCCTGTGCTTGAAATAATAACGGATCAATCCCTCTCGATATGCAAGTGCTGCCTGGGTTGGATTATCGACATCCAAAGGAATTCCATAAGCCAACCTGTGTAACCAAATTTATGACTGAATTATTATCGGTTAAAAAAAATGAAATTAACTTTCCAACCTGTGTAACCAAATTTATGAATGGATTATTATGTGTTGAAGCCTCTAATCCATTTTATTTCACTGTGGACTGAATTTCAAACCTGATAAAGTTGGTCAACACATCACATCTTGTTTGTTTTTTACACCTGGTTATTCCCCCCAGCCTCTAATCCCCAGCCCCTACTGTTAGTCAGGCATAAATTATCTTACCATAGTTTTTATTTGCAGCAAACTAAAAAACTTTATGGCAGGATAAATTTTGGCTAGTGTGATCCTAATAAAACTCTTGTGGCCTGAGTCTGTTGGTCGTGTCCATGTGTAAGGAATGTCTCATGTCTATCTTAGGGGTTGTTGCTCGGAGTGTGTCATTTCTTAGTTTCTAATTAAGGTTTATATTTATGTTTATCATAATCTAATTACCAATGCAAATAGCAACAAGGATTACTAACCTGTAAAGAAACATACACACAAAGACTCCGCAATCACCAAATACCCCACCCTGTTTTGGAACGTTCTGGGCAAGACGAAACTTGATCTTGTATGAATTTGTGTCGATACGTTTCTTGGCAAACACACCTGTCTCCCGTAGAATCAAGGGAAGATTCACTTCCAAACAGCTCCTCATTTGCAGATACCAGTCACGACCTTCCTCTTCACCACGATAAAGATTGTCATATAATATAACATTCCCAGATTGTATGTGAAACTGGGCAACAGACCAATGTTTCTTAGGTTCATTTATCGGAATGAACACCTGCAAGGAATAAAAAAAAAAAAAAAAAAAAGAAGATAAATTCCACATGACAAAATTTAAGTAGAATTGTCAAGAAGTAACTGCTAAAAAGATAAATACCCGGTCAACATCAGACCATGCCAATTTGTAAACTTCATTAGTAGCATAAAACAGTGGCAATGAACCTTGCAGTAGAAGTGTCAAGAAGTAACTGCTAACAATGGACCAATCTGCAAAAGATGGTCTAAAGTGCCACAAATACATCACCCAAAGCTCAATGTGCTGTAGACATTTAACAAAAACATAGATCAATAATTCCCTTAAAAAACAAAAACCTAGCTAATATTTCCATTATTTAATTACCTCGTCACGGAACCAGCCATCACGAGTATCGTCTATCCCAACAAAAGAATCCCAGAAAAGATGATCAACAGTAATATCATTGCACCAAGGAAACTGGCAACGAGACTTACAAGGACTTTGTAGATAAGCCTCCAACTCACGATTAACATGAACTTTATCAATCCTGTAGTTCGGCCGTTTTAGATCCTACACGGATGAGGCCCGAAAAGTATGGTGAGCACAATGGAAAATGTATAATTATAATCTTGAGTGAAAACATATAGGCATGTGAAGGCTTCCAACTTTTGCAGTCCTAGATTAGACAATATAAAGATGACTAAGTGTAATTCATGACCTGTGAAGGCTTCCAACTTTTGTTAACATTTAAAGATTATGTAATTTGCAGTCCTAGCAGGATACTTAATAATCAACTACCTATTGTAATATCGCCTTCCAATCAACATTATACCTTATATCCAACAAAATAAACACAACATATAGACATTTACAAAATCAGCACACATACATGAACTTATACCTAACATCACATTCCACTAATTTCAATCGAGTCCAATTTTCCTTCCACAATCAACAGGTAACATATACATACATGAAAACATACCTAACATCACATTTCACTAAGCCCTATTATAACTTTATATCACTAAGCCCTATTGAAGGATTATCTGAACTTAAAGTCAACTTTTCTAAGGTTATCAAGGGATTTTACACAGTTATATAAATGATTAAAATGTTAAACATAAATGAAGGATATAGGTCATACCTCTTCCCAAGGTGTGAGATCTCTACACTTCTTGAGCTTATAAGGAGATAATGAAGAGTTTCTTCTTTTAAGTTCATCCAGTGGGGGAACTTTAACATCCGTATCTACGTCCGTAAACTCCTCCCTGGGTACCAGTTCATACTGCCTCTTCTTTTGCAAAGGAAGCTTCATGTAAGGGGTTTTCAAAATCTTGTTTTTAAGCTTCGCACTTCTTTCCTCTTCCTTTAAGACTCTGGCCCTCTCTTCCCTTTGTGCAGCTACACGTCGAACCTCAGCTTGTTGCTTTTCAGCTTTTACGCGATCTTGGGTAGCTTGGTAAACACATTCATTCTGTGTGCATCACACAACATATAATTAACTTTAAAAGACAATTTACATGTATTATTGTTAATGTTGTACAAACCTCTCCAACCTCTTCAGCTTCGACATCCTCATTCTGGACTTCCAACTCAAACAGTTCTAGGAAATTATGATTCAAATTTGGGCAAAACTCATCACCAAGATCACTATCCTTTTCATCACCATCGAATTCATCCTGTAAATATATTAAGTACAATGTAAGAAATTCAGGTAAATATCTCAAACTCATGTAAAGAAAAATAAAATATAATAAACGGGAATTACTTTTTCCAGTTCTTTGTTCCCTTTCTCAACAACTCTGTCCTGCCTATGTCTACCCATCATTTTTCTCTTCATATACTGGGTAATACAAAAGATCGAGTACATGAATAAGTCGCTAAACTCTTAAAATTTTACGGTAAACATTTGAAGTACAAACAAACCTGAATAATGGTTTCAAGCTTGTGGACCCGTCCTTTCAAACTGTTGACCTCTGCGGGTAACATCAACAAACCATTACATATACCCTGCAGGGTCCTAACACGATCCTCAAGAGTATCACGAGATTTTGGCGCTTGAGCTTCATTGTCCATAGCATGGGCTTTGGCACGAAGTTCTGCTCGTTTACACATGTAATCCTCAAAAAGCCCTCCATGGACAACAGGCGCGGGTCTCGGTGAATACCAGTTGAAAAACCGAATGCCTTTTGTGTACCATTCTGAATCAGCCTCAGATTTAGTAGGATATAGATCATGGTTTGTTTCTTTCGCCTAGCAAAAATACAAACAGA
This sequence comes from Artemisia tridentata subsp. tridentata, assembly GCA_021014915.2. NCBI lineage: Eukaryota > Viridiplantae > Streptophyta > Magnoliopsida > Asterales > Asteraceae > Artemisia > Artemisia tridentata. The sequence goes on from CP139508.1 coordinate 351,541,694, forward strand.
AAGTAGGATAACCATTAACCATAATCAAAGTAAACTAATATACATTTCTATCGTAAATCTTTAAAAAATATATTACAAAATAAACACTTACCTGAGGAAAAAGCATTCCAAAATACTCCCATTCTTGAAAAGGAACCTTCCTGGACCATGAAAGTGCTCTTGGGATAACATCAACATCCTTGCTCCACCAAAGACAGCTCTGAGTAGAAGACTCTAAAATCCATATCTGAAAAAACAACTTTTATTAAAAGAATATCAGGTGACAAAATAATTCATTGAAAGAATTCGTGTAATAATTCTAACCATGAAACAGAAAACAAATCCATCCAAAGAATATTCCACATTCTTTCTTGTGCACCTATTTCGAAGGACTTCGTACAACTGTCTCCAAATGTGTTCCCCCCAAGGAAAGTCATTCCAGACTTCCAAGTTCTCAACCAATCTGAGATATACATCATCAACCACGGATAACAGGCCACGCCCCATAAATATGACCTTAAGTGATAAGAGAAGGCAAACTCGGACGGCGTCTTCATCAGAGAGTTTTGCAAAAAGCTCTTCATCCTCAATCAAACATAGAAGATCAATGGTTTTTAAATTCTCCCCTACCTTATGAGGAAATACACGGTCCCGAAATATGATATCACCACTTCTAAACTTCCGAAAACTAGGCAATCCAAATTTAAAACCTGTTATCAAGTGAAATTCACGGCGTCCAAAATGAAGTTGATGTCCATTAACAAAATAAAGTAGTGCCAAATCATAGTGGTCATCATCAGATGGAAATTGTTTCTGAAGCATATAATGTATAAGACTCTCCTCGTTCGCAAAGTAATTTAAATCCAACCATGGACCAAAGCATGTTGACCGAAACAGTGTACGACGCTTTTCAGATAATCTGTCTTTAATCAATTGAAAGTAATGCAGTTTGCTTCGAATGTGAACCTTGGCATCATATTCCTATATTAATAAACAAAATGTTATAACAAGAAATACTACAAATACAAACATCACCATAAATTAGTATTGCAACAATTAGTATTGTAACAATAAAGAAATTAGTATTGTAACAATGAACTATCAAACTACAAGGATACTTGTGGGCTTCCTGAGAACACTGAAGTTTACTAATCGATACACCCTAAAATAAGCACACATACTACAATACTAAATATATATTCTGAATAACATGAAACAGCCAACCATGAAACATGGTGATGTATAATCCATAAGCATTGTGACCATTATTGAACTAACATAGATTTTTCATTTTTCGATTAACATAGATGTTTGCTGGTTTACGCTTTTGTCTATAAGACATCATCAACATGCGCTGCTTTTTTGGCAAATATTGATGCAACTGTGAGAGATCAACTCTATGACTAACATCCGAAGGTTTGTACCCATACCACAACTGATCATAGTGATACTACTACTAGGGGTTTGGATGACCTTATACTGTCTGATTGGAGTTATGTTAGTACCACAGCTGATCATAGTGATTATTTATGGTATTCAACAAGGGGTTTGGATGACCTTATACCACTCTACATACTTGATAATCTCATAAACCCAAAAAGACACTTTAAGTCTCATAAGCTAATCCAAAGGGGTGATAATCTCATAATCTCATACCACAGCTGATCATAGTGATACTACTACTAGCCATTCAAGTTGCTATGAACAAACCATAAAATTAACCATTCGTATGAACAAACCCTAAAATTAACCATTCGTATGAACAAACCCTAAAAAATTAACCATTCGTATGAACAAACCCTAAAAAATTAACCATTCGTATGAACAAAATTAACCATTCGTAGCCAATGCATACTACTGAAATTATTACACTAATAAACATAATTAAAGAAAAAACTAACCATTTCGTATGAACAAAATTGATATAATCAGGTTGTTGATAATGTGTGTGGATTTGTGTGTGTGAAATCAAAGGATAAACAGATTTGTGTGTGTGAAAATACATTGTTAATGATAATAAAATTAAAATTAAAATAATTTTAAAGATAAATCAAATCAAATGATTTGATTCAGATTGGAAGATTTTGCTTGTTTCCAATGTTACTTTTTAGTACAGTTCGCACATTAGCAGCCATTCGCACAACCGTCATTCGCACATTTGTTTTAAAAAGTCAACTGGGCACGTGGGGTATTTGGTGGGGTTAATCATTAGTTTGGTACCAATTTGTTGGACACGTGTCAACCATTTTGTGGATTCGCACAATCGCACATGACTCTTTTGGGAAACCTCATTATTTTCATACCACAATTTGAAAAAGTTTTTTTTCAAATACAATTTTGGTAATTAACCCTAAAAAAAATAGCCAATAAAACTTAAACACTACAAAATCATTAAAGCGGGAGATTTTACTATCTAAGTATATAACCATGTATTTAATTTTGTAAACAAAAGCGTAGAAGATGTGAAATAAGAAAACACAATTATACCAAGAATTTAATAATCCTTTGGTTTGCGCACATGCTCTAAAAAAAATGTGATTATAATTTTTTCTAATTTTTCACAAATGCGTCTAACAATTATCTACTCGGGCGACACTATACAAAACCCTCTACTACCTCCCCTACCCTATGTACTTATGTCTGTACTTTTTGTCTTATTATGTCTATATTTTTTTATATATATTTTTTTTATTTTTTTATTTTACTAATAGCATACCCCATTCACACTCTCAGTTTTTTCCCCCCCTACTAATAGCATACTCCACTCATACACTCAGTTTTTTTTTTTTTTTTTTTTTTTTTTTCTCTTCTTATACTAAAAGCAGTTTTTTTGTGTCAAAGATTTTTTGTCAAAGTGTTTCTCTTTTTTTTTTTTTTTTTTTTTTTTTTTTTTTTTTTTTTTTTTTTTCCCTTTTTTTTGTGTCCTTTGTCCTTTTTTTTAAGTCACGAGAAAGTTTTTTTTCACTGTTTGAGAATCTTTGTTGAGTTATAAAAAAATGTTTCTTAGCAAAGTTACATTCACAAGTTTTCACAAGTTTTCCCATAAGCAGTTTCACATAAGCAGTTTTACATAAGCAGTTTCACATAAGCAGCAGTTACACATAAGCACTTTCACAGAAGCAGCAGTTTCACATAAGCAGTTTCAAAGATAGTGCTAGAAGATCAAAAAAGCTTAGTTTACGATGAATCACAAGGAACTGGCCCCCTTGTGATTGCCCGTGTGGGGGATGACGACTGTGCTCACTTCATTTATCTGACGCTAGACGAAAATTCACCACTTCTGGATACACACCCACAATGGAGGGCGTTCAGAGTTGCCGATGCATCCGAATGGGCAACTTTATATTACGATCGACAACACATGTATACTGAGATTAGACAAAGACAAACATAGTAAATGATTACTGATTTATGTTGTAAATAATTATACAGACAAAACATTGTAAATGATTACTGATTTATGTTGTAAATAATTATACAGACAAAACATTGTAAATGATTACTGATTTGTGTTGTAAATAATTATACCGACAAAACATAGTGAACGATTACTGATTTATGTTGTAAATAACTGTTTGTATTATTTAAATTAACAATACATTACTGATTTATGTTATAAATTATTATACAAATTCTTTGGCCAGGTGGAACAAAATAATCCTTTCTTGTGTCGCTGTCGGAGAGGATTGATTATAGAAAGGACATCCCGTACAGACACTACTTATGGTCAACCGTATTATGCATGTCCTTTTTCAGTGGTAAATAATCATACGTTTGCTTAGTTATGTAAATTATTTGTTTGTTAAGAATACATTTCTTATAATTTTCTTAACATGTAATAGCCAGGAACCGATGATTATGGGTGTGGATACTTTATGTGGAAGGATGCTTTTCAAAACAAGTACTTTAGTCAAGCCTCTTCTTCAACGCAGTGCTCAAACTGCGTAGCTAAAGATAATAAGATTGACAAGCTTGAAATAAGAAACAAGATGTTAGTGTCTCAAAACAAGATGTTGATGATAAGAATAAAGACGCTCGAGGCATCACTGGAATTGGCAAGGAATCCTGAGGATCACGCATGTCAGTCGGGTGCAATGCTCCATAAGCTTTTAGATGACATAAATAATCTTCACATGTAGTAGGTGTTGTTGTTTTTAAATAATGTGTTAATGTTGTTTAATTGAATAATAACAGTTGTTTTTGTAGTTGTTTAATGTGTTAATGTTAACGTGTTATTGTTGTTGTTTAATTAAATAGAAACATATTAGACGAATACAAATAACATAACATAAAAAAGATAACAAATAAACACTAAAAAAAACATTACAAAAAAAATAAAAAAAAAATAAAAATACAAAAGGTAAAAAAAAATAATAAAAAATAAATAAAAAAATGTACACTCTCCCACTAGGGAGGGTGCCCTTTGTACAAATAGGGGGGGGGGGGGGGGGGGTTAGAATAACGGGTCATACTATCCTAACACCCCCTAAAAAGTGAGACCTACCTATATTAGTCAAAATGTACAAACCGTAAAGCAGACAGTACAACCGTCTGATGCACCCAATCATTGCAAACACCCCCTATGAGGGTGTCAGGATATCACCACCTATCCTAACACCCCCTAAAAAGTGAGACCTACCTATATTAGTCAAAATGTACAAACCGTAAAGCAGACAGTACAACCGTCTGATGCACCCAATCATTGCAAACACCCCCTATGAGGGTGTCAGGATATCACCACCCTAGAAAAAGGGTGGAGATATACTGACCCTCCCTTAGGGAGGGTCTGTTGACTTGACCAAGCTGCCGCCACTGTACTGTCTGCTTTAAAATTTGTACATTTTGACTAAAGTAAGTGGACCCCACATGATAGAGAGGGTCCGGTTAATGTGACCCTAGAAAAACTCGACCCTATCTACTCTTGTTCCGTCCTTGATTACACAAATGATTGTAGAATAATAAGTGGCAAACCATTAGAAGTAGAAAATGATTATCTTTGTTTTTCTTGAATGAAAACACACTATTGATCACGCAGCTAACAATCAAACGACATTAGTCGAACATTTGCAAAGAATGTTAAATCCTACTTCTTGGAAACAAAGTTCTGGGCAATTTAAGTAATACTAGTAACATTTTAACAAACGTTAAAACATAAAATAGCCTTTGAACTTTTCTAGAATGTTTAAAATGCCCCTTCTAATCTATAAAAAACAAAATAGCTTTCAAACTCAATTTTACATTTTAACACCCCACATAAGTTTAGTATTATACGAAGCAACAAATTAACTACTAAACACATTAAACTTCACATTTTTACTCATTTTCTTTATTATTATTAACACTTTTTATTTAAAAAAAATATTATTGTTCAAAACTTTATTAGGTAATTGTAAAATGAATGTTTGTATAATCACTGTAACTCACGGATAACAAATATCTTGTTCATAATAATTCATTAGATTCATTTAAATTAAAATGATAGAGAAAAAGCTGCTATTGATATTAAAAATAAATAAATAAAAAAAAAAAAAAAAAAAAAAAAAAAAAAAAAAAAAAAAAAACTTATTTATGAAAGGAAACTCGACAATGCAAGATGAAATGCAATGGTATCCGTATCATCAGAAGTGTCAGAATTCAACTCATTCATGTCAAAACCATTTTTTTTTTTTTTTTTGTACAACAATCATATATAGATACCAAGCCAAAAGAAACATGGTATACAAACAAAAGCAATCCCCCACTAAGGGTATGTTTGGCACAAGTAGGAGCTGGAGCGGATCGCTGAAGCGGGTTGCTGGAGCTGGTTGCTGGAGCAGGTGGCTGGAGCTTTTTTTTACATGCTAGTACAACTAGCATTTCATTTAGTAGCTTATTTTTTTAACAAGCTCTTTCAAGCCGTGTCAGCCAAACGAGACTTATTTTCAATGGTAGCTTATTTTTCTAAAAAAATAAGTTCAGGCTACGATAAGCTCTGATAAGCTCGTGCGCCAAACATAGCCTAAGTGAACTTGAGGGACCCCAATATAAACAAAGTAAAATGATCTCAGTAATCTCATGCTACATTACACAAACACATATAAGGCCCATGTCAAAACCACTTACTTAGGGTGTGATTGGTTCAAACTCGGGAAAAAAGAAATGAAAAGACAATGATAATGGTGAGGAAATGGAAAGGGAAAAAAAACATTCCCCCCAATTTATTGGGTAATGCCGTAATGACCCATTACCAACTATTGGGTAATGGGTAATTGCATTATACTCTACCAAAGCACATTTTTTCATTATTTTTCCTATTCCTCACCCCATAACCTCTTACCAAGCATGCCTTTAATATGTTTTTCTTTCATTAACTAAAAAGCAATATGTGGCTATAAAGAAAATTAGTTAGACAGATCGAAATTAGTATAATATTCTATCACTTTGACAGTTAAAAACAACAAACTGCTTCTCCAGATTTACTAATTTTGGCCATGAATACATGTCGTTCTTTTTTTTTTGAACTTAGAATACATGTCCTTCAGTCGTTCTTTTATTTTCAAAACTTTACAACCAAAGTGACAATTTGAACATTGGGTCAAAGCCCGATAGTACAAATAAATTTGGCCAGGCTCATAATAGTCTATAGTCATCCCTTTTAATGGGCTTTTATTGCGTTGATGATTAACAAAGTCCATCTGTCCAAGAGTATATGACTTTCTTCTTAAATCAGCTGGAAACTTTGACCAGGTGCATCAAATGTGCTGACTCACCCTTCCCCAAATATCTAGCCTCAGGCGATGAATATTTGTTCAAGTGACCTTTAGCAATGAGTTGGGATTGAACACATGACATATTTCTACAAAAGCGCTCAATGACCGGTCAACGGATGTGTGTGATAGGAGATTGAGTGATACCATTTGAACAATGACAAGATAAAATAAACTAACACATGTAATTTAGCATCCCAGAAAAACGCATACAAAAAACAATACATGTTTAAAATATTGTGTCAGTCAATCTATCTGATTAAATGTAAACGAACGAACACAGAAGTTCGTCCTACTCACTTATAGCCTTAATTATGAGTGTATATGAGTCGAACTACTCTTGAGCTACTCAAACACAACTAATTAAAAGCTTAATTCAAGATGGAATCGAATTCGAGTGTATAATTAAGTACAACAGAACTCAAGCTTTGCAGGTAAGACTTGAAGTTGGGTGAGTTCAAGCTTGTTTAGTCTTAAACAAGCTCGAAAGCTTGGTTTGTAGGGTTAACTAACGGGGTGTTTCTTTACCCCTTATTGGGTTTTACGAAATCAATTCATTGTGGAGACACTTATAAGCCAGTTTTTTTTTTTTTTTTTTCCTTATTTATCTTAATTAAATAGTCCGTGTCACCAAGGAAGTAAAAAGAGGGCCTTGCCCAACTATTGGCAACAACAAAAAAACGGGACCGCTTATTTCTAAAGTTCATTTAATTTGTAAAAAAAAGGGAAAAAAAAAGAAAAAAAAAAAAGAAACACACACCTTTTAAATTATACCCTATCCGTCTCAAAATAATTATCTATTGATAAAAACACACATAGTTAAAGAACAACGTAGTTATTACTTATTACCTATTGCTCTTTCTTAGTATTTACAAAAGGATAGTTCTGCTCATAACTAATTAATTTCTACTTTATTAAAAGTATGTAATAACAATTTCAAGTAAGAGTAATATAGTAATCTCGATCAAATTTCTTTATCTATTTTTAGTTGTGGAGAATTAATTTGAAACAAAACGAAATGAAAATGTGGACAATAATATTGAGACGATGGAATAGCGCAAATATTCGATGGAATGGTAATATGGAAAGATATCCGGTGAGAAGAAAACTAAAATGAGAAGAATAAGAAAGATTTCTAGCAACACATTTTAAATAAGAGGGAATTTTAAAGGGCGAATTATCTATTTTTATAAGTGCATCTAAAATGTGTTTTTATGGTTCTTCTCACTCTTATCATTTTAATTTTTCTTAGGAGGAATTGCATATATATATATCCCTGCAAAAGCTTAAAATTGCGTATATATCCAACTTAAACTTTTAATTGCATATATATCCTTCCAAAGGCTTAAAGATTCCATATATATCCAACATAAACTTATAATTACATATATATCATTCCTAAACCTTAAATATGTCATATATATCCAAATAACTATTTAATTTAAATTTACAACTCTGTAATACATGACAATTATAATTATAAAAAAATAAATAATAATAAATAAAAATTATCAAATATATTTTTTCTTTATTTATAAACTTGTTGGCAGTAGTATATATGCTTTCATTGTAAACATATTTTATCTCTGATGTATAATATATAACAATTATGATATATTTGATGAGTTTATTTCATGTATTTGTATTATATATGAGATAAGGTGAATTTTTTCATCAGGTTAAACATTGTCTTGATATATTATTTTTGGTCATATAATTTAGAGTAAATTACACCGTTGGTCCTTGTGGTTTGCGTTGATTGGCGCCAGTGGTCCTTTGACCAAAAAAATTTCACCACTCAGCCTTAAGTCAAAAACGTTATGCACCGTTAGTCCCTCCATCCAACTGGCCCCACAAACATCCACTAACGCTCGTTAAGTATGAATTTTAAAAGGGCAATTTCGTCACTTCATATTAAATCCATAAAAGAGACATTAATCTCTCACTTCAACCCTAATTTCACTAATACATCCACCTACCATCTCCTTATCACTCCAAAACATTTAACCACATAAACTCATCAAATCAAATCATCCTTATAACTGCATAAATCCCATCGTAGCAACTAAGAAAAAGGTTGTTTCTTTCTTTTGATTCAGTCAACAAATACCATCCACACAAATGCACGATTGGTTTCATTCATTTATGAATACTAATTTTTGATTTATAATTAAAATCCTCAACGAAGAGTTGAAATGCTTGGACATATTCGAGTCTCAGAACTTCAAGCATCCATGAAAGATATCTATGAATCTTGGGTGAAGAACAAAGAGATGGAAAATTCAGATATTGTAAAGGTGGATATGAAACATTGGTTTGGGAATCTGATATTCAACATTGTGGTGAGGAGTATTGCTTGAAATTGGGTGTTGTGGATCTGTAACACGAATGGGTTTTTGCATATTTTGAGGTTTGTCTTCTTCTTTTTATTTTGAGGTCGATAGCGTGAGGGCAACCATCAATCAACACCAAATTAATACTCCTTATCTTTTTGAATTTTTACTTTGGCTCGTGCTCCGAGATTTTTGATTTGCCAAAATCCATTTGGGTTACTAGTCGCTTCAAGCAAAGAGGATCATAGTATGTTTTGAGTCAAAATAGATTTTCTTCTAATACGGGACGAAAACCTTTGTGTGGTTGGGTTTGACACTCCAACAGAGTCATTTTTATCTTATACTGTAACTGACTAAAGTAGCAATACTAGTTAAAAGCTATAATTATTAGACATCAATCTAAATTATGTATATAAATTACTTTAAGAGGTTCTAAGCAGTTAGTTACAAGACGACTTCAGGTTTCGGTTCGACCCGTTTTATGTTCAGTTAAAGTTATTTTTCATGTCATACCACCCAAGTTGAACATTGTGTTGGGAATTAAATGTTCTAAAGATTAGTATTGGGAATTAAACGTTCACAAGATTAGTTCTGCTCAAGGAAATACTCTAAGTGTCATTCTACTGCTAGTGTATTTCATTCTACTGCTAGTGTTAGAGATTCTGCTGCCGCAAGGATTCTACTGCTAGTGCAACAGATACTGTTGTTAAAGAGATAAGTGTCGCGTATTCTACTGCTGGATGGATAAGTATACAAAGATATTTTGTGTATAAAAGTCAAAGATATACGGTAGATAATATCTTTGATAGATGTTCAGTCAACAAGTTGTGTACACAGATACAAGTTGTATCTTAGGGACTGACACACTCAAGCAAGCAAGTAGTTCGACAAGACTTATCATTTATTGTAAAGATCTCCTTTGTTGTATAAAAGGGAAGATCTTATCTTAGTTACAAGTGTGTTGAAAATAGACTAACAAAGTGCTAAATTGTAACTAGTTAAACATAACAGAAAGTTAGTTTTCTTTGTAATAGAGACTCAAGGTTTGTAACCCTAGTGATAGTGAAGATCACTCGTATTATTCTCAAATAATATTGAATCGTTTGGTGTTAACATTCATTGTTCATTATCAAATTCAACAACCACCACTATTCCATTTCCAATAACAAATAACCTTCTAAGTGTGGTTAAGTAGATTCCGCATACTTAATCATATTAACTCAAAGTATCATATACACTCGTTTTAAAGGACTTACATCCTACCAAGTGTATTCGAATCCTCTCAATTGGTATCAGAGACAGGCTGATATCTTTGATTTAGAAGAAGAAGAAGAAGAAATGGACGTCGAATCTATTCAGATGAATGTTGCTGCAAAATTACCAATGCTCAAACAGAATGAGTTTGAGATGTGGATGCTGAGGATAGAGCAATATTTCCAAGTGCAAGATTATACGCTTTGGGAAATTATTAAAGATGGAAACTCTTACACGCCTACAACTACTACATCACAAGTTGAGGGTAAAGATGAAGTAACTGTGCTGATCAACCCAATGACTGGAGAAGAGAGGATAAAGAAGAAGAATGACCTCAAGGCCAGAAGTATGCTGATGATGACCATTCCAAATGATCAACTTTTAAACTTCAGCAAGTTCAAAGATGCAAAGTCTTTGTTTGAGGCCATTGTTGCAAGGTATGGTGGAAATGAAGCCACCAAGAAGACCCACAAGACTCTTCTCAAGCAGAGTTTTGAAAACTTCTCTTCAACCAACCATGAATCACTTGACCACATGTTTAACTGGCTACAGAAAATTGTGAGCCAACTTGCTATTCTTGGGGTTGAAATACCTCAAGAAGATTTAAACTCAAAATTTCTGAGAAGCTTACCTGAAGAGTGGGCTGTGCATGTTGTTGTCTGGAAAAACAAACCAGACATTGACACCATGGATCTTATGGACTTGTATAGCAACTTTAAGATTGTGGAACAAGATTTGAAGAAAACTGGAGGTACTAGTTCAAGTACTGGGAATATGGCATTTATGTCATCTCCTAGTACCTCAAATCCAGTTGAAGATGTGAGGGTTGATGGTGATGTTAGTACTACTAGTTCATCAAGTAGTACTATTGGTATAATGGATGAGAAGACTTGTTGTGCCTTTTTAACAAGTCAGAATAATGGGTCCATGCTCACTTATGAAGACCTCCAAGAAATCAACGATGATGATTTGGAGGAAATGGACCTGAAATGGCAAATTTCTCTTCTTAGCATGAGGGCTAAGAAGTTCTATCAAAGGACAGGGAAGAAGCTCACAATCAGCAACAATGATACTGCTGGTTTTGACAAGTCAAAGATAGAATGCTACAACTGCCACATGATGGGGCACTTCTCAAGAGAATGTAGAAGACCTAGGCAGCAAGATAGCAAGAACAGAGGTTTTGGAAGCAAATCCAAAACAGGGGAGGTTTCTGAGCCAAACTCAAAAGCTATGGTAGCTATTGATGGCTTAGGATTTGATTGGAGTTTCATGGCTGATGAAGAAGAAGCTTCTTCTCAGATGGCACTCATGACTTTCTCTACTGAGGTACAATCTGATAAAGTTTGTTCAAATAATTGTATTGCTCTTAAAGATTTAGAAACTTTAAGAAAACGTTATGAAGATCAAAGGACAGAACTAACCAAAAATATTCATAACTTAACAAACCATAAGAGAGGTTTAGCTGTCCTAGAAGAACAAATCTTACACTATAAGGCCAATGAAGCTACTTTTACTGATGCCAAATTTCTTCTTAACAGGGAAATTTTAATTCAAAAGGTTGACATTAGTAATTTGAAGGCTGAGCTAGATAGGATTAAGAAAGCCAAAGAAAATATTCAATTAAGTGTAGATACATTAGAATATGCCTCTAAAGGTGTAACCAACATGATTGAATGTCAAGTAATCAACAAGGCAATATATGGGTTGGGATACAAGAAAGTCCCACCTCCTTATAGAGGAATTCCTGCACCCCCAGGGATAGACCTAGAGCACACAGGCTTAGTTGAATTTCAACTTCCAAAGTTACAATATGGTGTTCAGCCAAAAGCAAATGTAGTTGTTGATGAACCTAAGAAAGTAAGTGAGAGTTTAAGTAAAACTTCACTTCATGAGGACAAGGTGTCCTCTGATAGGAAATCAGATGGTCCAATCATAGAGGACTGGATATCTGATGATGATGAAGATGAACAGGTTATGTCTAAACCTGATGTGGTTAAGAAAGTAGGAACAAGTGTTCCTAAGATAGTCAAACATGATACTGATAGGCTTAAAATCAATGTTAAACATGTTAGGCAACCAGTTAGATATTGTGAGAAATACAGAACCACAAACAAGCCTAAAGGCAACCAAAGGAATTGGAATGGCCTTAAGTCTCACCAACTAGGTGATGACTTTGACTTCTATAATAAAGCTTGTTTCATATGTGGAGAATTTGACCATCTTGCAGCTTTCTGCAACCAAAGGGTATCTGGGTATACACACAATAGGGTGAATTTAAAAAGGCATACACCTAAAAGTCACTCTAATAATACTAGAACAACACCCTGAGCAGTTTCATTAAAGTCTGGACCAAAAGCAGTTTCTACAGCTAGACCAAAAGTTTCTACTGCTCACCAAGCAGTTTCTACTGCCAGACCTTTTTACTCTGTTTACCTAAAACCAGCAGTACAAAGTGCAAAAACAACTTACAAACATGCACAAACAACTGCTAAAAGACCTTTTCCAACGAGCAAGTATACAAAAACAAATTTGGAGGCCAAAGGGTACTAGCTACATTAAATATACTGCTGCTAGGGAAAAGAGGGCTAATGTTGTTAAGGACTAAGCATGTTGGATTTGGAGACCTCTTAAATCCAATGGTGCATCAACTGTTCTCAAGAGATTTAATTACATTGATGCACATGGCAAATCCAAGTCAGTAATGGCTTGGATTCCCCAAGAAAACTAATTCCTTTATTTGTGTGCAGGGACATTCACCAACAGATCATGAAGATCAATGATATTCAGATAGTGGGTGTTCAAGGCACATGACAGGCAACAAGTCTTATCTTTCAGACTTTCAATCATTAGATGGAGGCTATGTTACCTTTGGAGGAGGAATTGGTGGAAGAATTACCGGTAAAGGTACTATTCAAACCGGTAAATTAGATTTTGAAGATGTGTACTATGTGCAAGAGCTTAAGTATAATCTTTTTAGTGTCTCACAAATGTGTGACAAAAAGAACAAAGTTCTTTTTACTGACACTGAATGTCTTGTACTTTCTTCTGATTTTAAGATGCCTGATGAAAGTCAAGTACTTCTTAAAATTCCAAGAAAGGGCAACATGTACAGTGTTGATATGAAGAAGATTGTTCCTAAAGAGGCACTTACTTGTCTAATTGCAAAGGCCTTTGATGAATCAATGAAATGGCATAGGAGGCTTGGTCACATAAATTTCAAAACCATAAATAAGATTGTTAAGAATGGTTTGGTAAGAGGTTTACCTCAAAAACGATTTGAAAATGACCAAACATGCATTGCTTGTCTTAAAGGCAAACAACACAAAGCCACTTGTAAGCCCAAGATTTTTAACTCTATTGATCAATCATTGTTTATGCTTCATATGGACTTATTTGGACCTACTTCTGTTAGGAGTATGATGCATAAAAGATATTGTCTAGTTGTTACTGATGACTATAGCAGATTTACATGGGTTTTCTTTTTAAGTTCTAAGGATGAGACTTCTAGCATTCTTAAAACATTCATTACTGATGGTCCCTATGAATGATGCAACACAAGATCTGTACAACCACAATAACCACGACTACAACTACTCTAATAACTATGAATGTAAATAACGAGACTAGTAATGAATTACGAGAGATAAGAGAATAGAGATGAAGAGAATTCGGATGATTTTATTTCACTCAATAAACTAACAAAGCTTCGGCACATGAAATGAAAACCAACCAAAAAAATGATCACCCTTAGCCTCTATTTATAGGCAACGATTAGGGCAACCATGTGCTAAGTATACTCTTAGCATATACTTAGCATATTCTAGAATTATTCTAATTTGATTCCCATGGCACATGGGCTACTAATGTGCCATGGGCTTGTATCTAAACATATAGCCCATTACATTTAAGCAACCAATTAACTAAACATGACTAAGACTTGATTTACAAATAACAACATGTTCCCAACAATCTCCCCCTAAGTCTTGGTCATCTTGGTTGCTTGACGTCATCTTTTCTTCTTGGGCTTCTGACGTCTTCATAATCTTTGTTCTTTGGTTCTTGATATAACATGATATGATATGGTACTGATCAACCGTTCTCCAATGGTCTTTGCTTCTGGTGTCTTCACGTCTTTTCCACCATGCTCATATGTCTTTTGACTTTTGTTCTTCAATTTGGTTCTCACATCTTCAATCTTTGATTTGTGAAAGGTTGTAATGCTTGAACTTTGACTTTTCTTTAACACTTTTGAACTTTTGTTATCTCTGAGTCTTTATGAGAACTTATCTTCAGGATATGAGCATGATGAAATCTTGATGGTGGTAGAACTCCAGGTATTCATGATTTGCTGCAGGTAAACAGTTAGCAATAAATCATCCGGCACTTACAGATTTGGACTTCGAGATCATCAACAGCATAGTGTGAAGACTTTCTCTAATCCAACCCCAGGCCGTTCTGAACCGGATACCCCCGAAAGGGCTTACACGGACACACCGAAGTGCACCCACGATTCAGTGAGTCGCTGGAGATCACCCCACGACTGTAGACTATTTTTGGAGCAAACACTAAGCGTAATCTACAAGGGATTACCGAAGTGACCTGCTGTCAGGGCTGTTTGATGTTGACCCTGGCAGGATTTCCATTCAATCACTGAGAATCACAATTATGAATTCTCTCAGGAATGTTCTTGGCAGATTGCTAAGATCTGCGAAGGACTCTTCTTAATTTTACAACTGTTGCCCATGATGTAGAACAACAGAGTAATACTAAGTGTTCCTAAGAGATCTTTGATGAATCTCATGGCTCTAGACTGGATTAGTGCACATTTGTTTGGTCGTCGGAGGCATGGAGCAGAGTGACTCCTTTTCAATATCAACACATCTCGTAGTGAGAGGTCGATAGATAATGAAGGGTTCTCCGTGTGAAATGAAACAAGTGCCTTTTGAGAGACACCTAAGTGGCTAGAAGGTTAGTGCAGTGCGTCACTGGGTCCATGACGACTTCATTCTTCAATACTGGTGATGCCCATCAACCACTAGATTATGTATTGAACCCGGTGTCTGCCCTAAGGTTGATCAAATGGAGGGTTATTTCTTTTCACCCTTTTCTTTACTTTTGTTTTTAATTCTTCAACCCCTTCTTTCTCCATTCATTTCATTTCTCCTTTTTCAATCATACCTAGGACTTTCTATGTAAAACCCAAAAATCTTAAACGTGTAAAAAGACCAAAATGCCCTTACAACTTAAAATTTTAATTAAAGCTTATATAAGTGCCAAATAAATTACAAAACCTTTGTAAATATACCGTATGTGAAATAAAATATTTGTACATGCCACAAAAATAATTATAACACATTAGTAAGTCATATGGACCGAAAATTTTTATATGTTATGTATTTATATAATTTTAAACTATTAAAGAATGGATAATATCATTCAAAAATGGGAAAGAGATCAAGAAAATTATAAGGATTGATCTAGTCATTATTTTGGCCGAAAATTCTGTCATTCCCCCTCCTAATCACTCGGCCATATCTTCTATTATATTAGATCTATCTTTTTCTTCTCCAAAAAGAGAACCGAGAAACTCAAAACCTAACAAAATTCGTCCATAATTCCATCCGAATTTTTGGAGGTGCAAGACCATTTTCTCATGTTCTTTATCATCCATAGAAACCTAGAAAAATACATTTGAAGTTGTTCATTGCTTGGTTCGATCGTGGGAATTCTTTTCCTTATCGCTAGATCAAAGTAAGCTATATTCTTCTATAATTCATTCGGTCCCTATAAAATTCATTTATCATTTTTCTCATGATCCTTACATTGCATATATTCTGTGAAAAATGACTACAAGGTCGTGGGATCATTCGTGTACTCGTGGGGATTTTTGTGGTGTCGTTGTGCTTGTTGGAGGAACGAAATTTGTTACGCTCAATCTACACGTCCTATATTTGGTTTGGTATTTTTCTTGTGATTCTTACATCTTATAAGTCTCAAATAAAATGATATAATCGAACCATGCAAGATCTATAAATTATTTGTGAATTTAACCTTAAAAACGTGTGAAAACTCTAAATAAATATATACGAAAATTTTGGGCAAGATACATATTTTATTTACGCTTCATATGATCTAAATAATACTGTAAAAATGTTCATTTGATTTGCAATGGCCTAAAATAATTATTGTTGAATTATTTGTGTAATCGGTTTAAAAGAAAAACAAGAAAGAAATAAAAATTAAAGTGTTCGATCTAGGGTTTATGATTTAAGGTTTGTTCTTGGTTAATTAATAATGAGTAAATGATGATCTAATGAGTGGACAATGATTGGAAATATTAGGGCTAGGGTTTTGTTTGTTTAATATGTTATACGATTTGATTTATAAATATAAAGGGTGTGTTTTGTAAACTTTGAAACGTGTGGTTATTTTTAGAATATTATTTGGACCTGGTAGAATTCATATAAAATATAAAATGAAGGGCTCATGTGTAAATTTTGTATTTAAAAGGGTTTAATTGGTTAATTAAGGAATATGTAATTCGATTTATAAATTAATAAAGTAGAGGGACTAAAAATGTAATTTCTGGAAAATTAAGGTTGATTCGTATAATAAATCATATTGAGGGTGTAATGTGTAATTTTGGGAATTTAATGGCCTAATGTGTAATTATTATTATTAAGGATTGAAATTGTAAATTAAGGGTTTAATTTGTAAACTAATTAACTTGAGGGACTTGTTGTGTAAATTATGGATAATTGAAGGAGCATTCGTACAACTTATTAAAATAAGGACTAATTGTGTAAAATTGGAAAACTAAGGGTTTGATGTGTAATTATTTATATTATAAGGTTAAAGTGTAACTTATTTAATAAAAGGGTGTAAATGGTAAATTGTGTAATCTAAAGGACTGAATGTGTAATTCTGGATAACTTAAGTATGAGAATGAGTAAATGGTGATATTTTCATTTTAAACCTTCAACTTTGGCATAATTACATTTAGAACCTTAAAACATGGAAAGTTGTCATGATTAACCCTATACTTTTATAACTTACTAAATATGGAAAAATTTCTAAAAATGGAAACTTACCAAATATGAAAACCTGCTAAAAATAGAAAGTTACTATAAATGGAAAGGCAAGCCAAATAAGAAGTTTAGAACCATTCGTAATTCTCTTCTACTCCTTTAGGTGTGAAGAAGGACAGGACCTGATTCCTTCTGTGCTATTTATTTTTCTGATTCGTGTTTGCTTTGGAACAAGGTACAGATATTCTGCCCTTTTTATAAGGAGCCTTCGTTCTCTTATTTTGATTCGTATTAGGGTTTCCTAAGCCATTGCTATGTTCCCTACACTTTGACATGAACCTTTGATATTTGAACCTCAGATATGAACCTTTGGCATTTGAACCTTTGACATATGAACCTTTGATATGAACCTTGACATTTGGACTGTGATTATGACCATGTGAACCTTTGTTTTGATATGAACCTTTGACCCTTAACCCCAGTTTGATACCCGAGCCAAATGTGTTCCCTAGCCATGAAGGTAACATGGCCGTGTCTGTGATGCACCACTGGCATGACTAGTGTGTAGCCCTAGTGATTTGGTTACACCGTCCCCATTGTGATTGTGATATGCGCGCTTTATATTATTATGACTAATGTGATTTGTGTGGGGGGCGAATGGATGCATCCTAGTTTCGTCTGTGATATGTGATGTGATATGTGATATGTGGTGACTGATGATGGGTGCAATCCTCTTTCACAAAATGTGGGAGCTGATCACTCCAATATGATACATGAGGACACCCATCATATTATCTGGTTACTAAAGAGGTATCCCCTCTAGATTGCTATAGGATTGTGATATGTGATGTGATATGTGGGCTCGTGGTGGATTACTGTCCTAAACCTTTACTCCTTATACCTTTTCTTATATCTTATTCATTATGCTATATTGTTCACTTCCATTTGTTTTCGTTTCCGTTTATTATATATCTGTGCACTGTGCTTTTTAAGCTCAGCCGCGTTTCTTTTCCCGCGGCAGGTTTTAGTTGGAAGCTGGGTATGAGTGAAGAGACTTTTGGACTTAGAAGACCTTGATAGTTATTCTGAAGTAGAAGTTTTAGAAGGATTTTGCATTGACAGACGTAGTATTTAGCTTTTGTTTCTCATTTGTAACCTTGTAGTTTCAGTATTTCATTTGAAACCTTTGGGATTGCTTGTATTACTGTAACGTATGCCTTGTTTTGTTCTGATGTGAAACCATTATTGTGACAACTTCTACCCTTGCCGGGTTGGGGTGTTACAAAGTGGTATCAGAGACAGGTTTGCGACTTGTAGTACATCTACCCTTGGCCTGTGTAAGTTAGGACCACTAAGTTTTCCCTGTAGGCACTCGTACGACGAACCTTGAGATATTACTTTAGGAATTCCCATAGGAACCTAAGCTGTTACCAGTGAGGAATGGGTAGACTAAGACATATATGTGAGTATCATTTGCTTCCGCATCACTCTGATTCGTGCCTCTGCCCTTAGTTAAGCCTCATCAGAACTTTTCAGGAGTTAAAAGTTTTGCAACTTAAGTTTAGAAACCAAGTAAGTTTGGAATACCTCGGAAAGCCTACCTGGATACCTTACACCATTTAAGTTTCATTTTCAAATGTCGACCTTCCCCTCCGATTTGTTTGACAAGCGGTTTGACACGTTTCCGACCATATCGTAGGTCATTCAACCATAATGTGTTCGACACATTTTGTGAATTCATTGCTTATGCTGAATGTAAATGTATCATCCGATACTACTTAATTTTGCATAAATCCATTACTACTCCTATGAGAATTCTGGTAATTATTAACCATGGATATAGGAAGTTATGTTCCTTTCCTTTGAATGACGAACCTTGTTCTGCCAACCATTTCCTTGGGAAGGATATGATGTTATACTATCTCTGTATGGGTTTGTTAACTGAGCATGATAATGCTGATAACTGATATTCTGTACATCTCACTTTTGACAATTATACGATGTTCGTATTACTGGTAATACACACCCTACTTACTGCTTATGCTAAGAAGCTGAACAAATTCCCACACTTTGAACTGTTCGTTTATCCATCTCAACACTTTTATTGAAACATTTGCTGAACTCTGATATATGAATTACCCGTCTGATTTGATGACTGTGTTCGTTCTATGAATCTTTTGATCTTGTTATGTCTTATTGTATGGTCTTTTGGTTATGGATTGGATGACTATTTGTAAAGCTGCCATAGACTACCGTATCTGAAATGTGATCTTAACAATCTGCTTCGCCCTATTTCGTTATGATGAATCTTTACACCTGAATCTGTTAAAATTTCTGCCGCTATGGAAGCACCAACCCTGAACTCATATGACTATCAAGTTTTCCTGACAACCATTACTATCCACCCTTGAAAAGTTCTACCATCAGAAATATTTCGTTGTACGAAGATTTTCCGGTATTCTCTGATGAATCTCTCGGTACTCCTTCCTGCTTAGGAAGTAGAATGGGCATTGAACCGATCACAGTTGACGAAACCATGGTGCCATAGAAGCTGATAGATCGAAGGAACTGATGTAATATGATTTTTGTTCACCTCAGTGATTCTCTTTGGATGCTCTTGTTGGTTTATGAAGAAGAAAGAAAGAAGTATGTGACGACGTATCGACTATTGTAAACTTAACCGGACCACTATCAGTAATCATTATCCGTTTCCGAGTATCAATAATTGATTTGGTCTTTCTTTTGAAACTTCGTATCTGATTTCATCGTTTTAGATTTGAAGGGCTGAAGAAGCAACCACGAAAACTTCTAAGAAGGGGGTTAACTAACCAAGAGTAACCTCTGTGAAGTATTCCAGTTTTATTTTTGAAGAAGAAGGAAGGCGACATGAAGTGTATGTGAAAGTTTTCCCTAAATGATTTCAGAGATGGTCCTTGCACTCATTATAACCTTAGGAGTTTGAATGATGCCAATGGTATTGGCTAGAATGATCATGTCTTCGCGTGTGTTGGACAAATTGTCATAGTATGACATTGTGTTGTGTTCAAAAATGAAAGAAGAACATAGAGATTATTGATGAGACGACCACTTGTTCTGGAAGAGAAATTTGGTTGACATTCAGAAACCATTGTAGACGACACTACCCTGTATATTGTGAAGACAGAGTTTTCCACAGGAAGAACCGAGATCGAAGACAGTTATCAGAGTGAGAAACTTGGTGGAAGAGTAGTAGAAGACGGTGGCGATAAGCATTACCATGGATGAAGCATATAAGAAGAAGAGAGGAACTGGGATAATACTCAATCATATATTATGCAAACCGTGAAGATTACAGTTCGGGCATCAAGACAACCAGACCGTAAGAGACGAACCATTCAACACATAATCTGGAGTCGACAACGGCGGTGTTCACCTTAAAACCTGGAGCGGTGTTAGAAGACCTGTCGAAGAAACGCAATCCTATTTCTCTATTCATTTTAGTTGTACTAAGATGAATTGATAGCAGAAGCAGGCTTGCGGATGAAGGGATGCACAGTGATCGTGTCAGAGATTGCCGTTACGAAGCCACAACATCAAGAATGAGTTGCCGAAGGCTTGAGGAACCAGACTCAAGTTTGTAATTCCTTTTCACCATGAGATAAGATGGATAAGCGTCAAACTACTCCAACTTAGAAGAAAATTTAAATTTTTATATATGAATGGATGAATTTTGAAGCGGACATTTGTGTTTAGACGAGATGATTCTGTGGAGGATGAAGCTATCGACGACGTATTCGTTTCCTCTCAACCTACTTAAATTCCGTTACCTGATAATGAGGTCCTTTGAATGATTTGGTTCTCTGTTAGTAATTCCGTTCTATGTTCATTCTGCGTTTGTTGAATAACGAGTTGTATGAGAATTTTGACGAGCTATGGAAGGAATTTTGATATTTATGAATAGACGGATGTTGAAGTAACCACTTATTTTGGCTGAATTGATTTCGGTAAGTTATGAAGTATTGGCGCTATTAGCGACGTACCTGAATTCTGATGGACATTTTCGGATTTCCGTTACTCTTCGAGTAATTTCGCTCTCTTAGTTATGAGGTTGATTTTGGTGACCTCTGAGACTGTAGGTGGACTAGGTGGATTTAGATAAGTTGTGATGCTCACGACTTGAGATAAAGTATGACCATCATGAGGGCATATTTATATGATGCCAGTATTATGACGTCTGGCCAGCGTGATAATACTTACATCATATAACGTGCACTTGTTGTGGGCATAGGACATTTCGAGGAGTGCCTAAGAACCTTAGAAATTCTGATGTCTGATGAGATCATCCGCGTTTAGTGAGACTTTAGATTCATTCTACCTATCCATTTGATCTGCTGTCTTTGATATTCGACTTGATACGTTTGGATGCTCGACGCGCGTTTTGCTGACCTCTGCACTTCCGATAATAATCTTAGATTCTATTACAGAGCTTTCTGCCATTTGATGATATCTAACGGTATGCTTTCTGTCCGTGTGGATTCGATCTGTTATTATACGAGAATACGCTTATGTTCTGCTATATATACGTTTTGCATTCGTTGAAACTGTTCATTGTGATCTGCTATGAGTAAGACATGAGATTTTGGACCTTGAGGAAACAAAATCTGTTTGTTTATGAGAACACCTTTGGAAGGCTATATTGAAGCCGAGACTATTTGAAAAGCTGAAGAGTTACACATTTGCATCACCTCATGGTTACTACAATTCGATGTATTCTCATCTAATTCGCCTAATCAATTCGATGTAAACCCTACGTATTGTTTGTACCTCTTCCTAGAGAATTCGATTATCATCCGTATATTGGTACGTTATCATTTTGGATTCAAACTCAGTATAGTATGTCTTTTCTGAGAAACCCGAAGCTATCATAGATCGACAATGAAGAGTCATGAGAAACAAGTCTTTTACATTTCCGTTCGCTGTTCGTTGTGTCTTCTGTTTCATTTCATTTCCGTTCGTAAAGATTCTTTGGAAGAACCACCCAGAGCGGGAAGCTACCTGGGAAACCGAGGAATCGATACGAGCTAGTTATCCGCATTTCGTATTCTGATCTGGTATGTCTCTGTTTCGTTTCCGATCCTTTCATTTCTGATTCTTTGCAAATTTCGAGGACGAAATTTTTCTATTAGAGGGGAAGAGTTGTAAAACCCAAAAATCTAAAACGTGTAAAAAGACCAAAATGCCCTTATAACTTAAAATTTTAATTAAAGCTTATATAAGTGCCAAATAAATTACAAAGCCTTTGTAAATGCACCATATGTGAAATAAAATATTTGTACATGCCACAAAAATAATTATAACACATTAGTAAGTCATATGGACCGAAAATTTTTATATGTTATGTATTTATATAATTTTAAACTATTAAAGAATGGATAATATCATTCAAAAATGGGAAAGAGATCAAGAAAATTATAAGGATTGATCTAGTCATTATTTTGGCCGAAAATTCTGTCATTCCCCCTCCTAATCACTCGGCCATATCTTCTATTATATTAGATCTATCTTTTTCTTCTCCAAAAAGAGAACCGAGAAACTCAAAACCTAACAAAATTCGTCCATAATTCCATCCGAATTTCTAGAGGTGCAAGACCATTTTCTCGTGTTCTTTATCATCCATAGAAACCTAGAAAAATACATTTGAAGTTGTTCATTGCTTGGTTCGATCGTGGGAATTCTTTTCCTTATCGCTAGATCAAAGTAAGCTATATTCTTCTATAATTCATTCGGTCCCTATAAAATTCATTTATCATTTTTCTCATGATCCTTACATTGCATATACTCTGTGAAAAATGACTACAAGGTCGTGGGATCATTCGTGTGCTCGTGGGGATTTTTGTGGTGTCGTTGTGCTTGTTGGAGGAACGAAATTTGTTACGCTCAATCTACACGTCCTATATTTGGTTTGGTATTTTTCTTGTGATTCTTACATCTTATAAGTCTCAAATAAAATGATATAATCGAACCATGCAAGATCTATAAATTATTTGTGAATTTAACCTTAAAAATGTGTGAAAACTCTAAATAAATATATACGAAAATTTTGGGCAAGATACATATTTTATTTACGCTTCATATGATCTAAATAATACAGGAAAAATGTTCATTTGATTTTTAATGGCCTAAAATAATTATGTTGAATTATTTGTGTAATCGGTTTAAAAGAAAAACAAGAAAGAAATAAAAATTAAAGTGTTCGATCTAGGGTTTATGATTTAAGGTTTGTTCTTGGTTAATTAATAATGAGTAAATGATGATCTAATGAGCGGACAATGATTGGAAATATTAGGGCTAGGGTTTTGTTTGTTTAATATGTTATACGATTTGATTTATAAATATAAAGGGTGTGTTTTGTAAACTTTGAAACGTGTGGTTATTTTTAGAATATTATTTGGACCTGGTAGAATTCATATAAAATATAAAATGAAGGGCTCATGTGTAAATTTTGTATTTAAAAGGGTTTAATTGGTTAATTAAGGAATATGTAATTCGATTTATAAATTAATAAAGTAGAGGGACTAAAAATGTAATTTCTGGAAAATTAAGGTTGATTCGTATAATAAATCATATTGAGGGTGTAATGTGTAATTTTGAGAATTTAATGGCCTAATGTGTAATTATTATTATTAAGGATTGAAATTGTAAATTAAGGGTTTAATTTGTAAACTAATTAACTTGAGGGACTTGTTGTGTAAATTATGGATAATTGAAGGAGCATTCGTACAACTTATTAAAATAAGGACTAATTGTGTAAAATTGGAAAACTAAGGGTTTGATGTGTAATTATTTATATTATAAGGTTAAAGTGTAACTTATTTAATAAAAGGGTGTAAATGGTAAATTGTGTAATCTAAAGGACTGAATGTGTAATTCTGGATAACTTAAGTATGAGAATGAGTAAATGGTGATATTTTCATTTTAAACTTTCAACTTTGGCATAATTACATTTAGAACCTTAAAACATGGAAAGTTGTCATGATTAACCCTATACTTTTATAACTTACTAAATATGGAAAAATTTCTAAAAATGGAAACTTACTAAATATGGAAACCTGCTAAAAATAGAAAGTTACTATAAATGGAAAGGCAAGCTAAATAAGAAGTTTAGAACCATTTGTAATTCTCTTCTACTCCTTTAGGTGAGAAGAAGGAGAGGACCTGATTCCTTCTGTGCTATTTATTTTTCTGATTCGTGTTTGCTTTGGAACAAGGTACAGATATTCTGCCCTTTTTATAAGGAGCCTTCGTTCTCTTATTTTGATTCGTATTAGGGTTTCCTAAGCCATTGCTATGTTCCCTACACTTTGACATGAACCTTTGATATTTGAACCTCAGATATGAACCTTTGGCATTTGAACCTTTGACATATGAACCTTTGATATGAACCTTGACATTTGGACTGTGATTATGACCATGTGAACCTTTGTTTTGATATGAACCTTTGACCCTTAACCCCAGTTTGATACTCGAGCCAAATGTGTTCCCTAGCCATGAAGGTAACATGGCCGTGTCTGTGATGCACCACTGGCATGACTAGTGTGTAGCCCTTGTGATTTGATTACACCGTCCCCATTGTGATTGTGATATGCGCGCTTTATATTATTATGACTAATGTGATTTGTGTGGGGGGCGAATGGATGCATCCTAGTTTCGTCTGTGATATGTGATGTGATATGTGATATGTGGTGACTGATGATGGGTGCAATCCACGTCTTTCACAAAATGTGGGAGCTGATCACTCCAATATGATACATGAGGACACCCCTCATATTATCTGGTTACTAAAGAGGTATCCCCTCTAGATTGCTATAGGATTGTGATATGTGATGTGATATGTGGGCTCGTGGTGGATTACTGTCCTAAACCTTTACTCCTTATACCTTTTCTTATATCTTATTCATTATGCTATATCGTTCACTTCCATTTGTTTTCGTTTCCGTTTATTATATATCTGTGCACTGTGCTTTTTAAGCTCAGCCGCGTTTCTTTTCCCGCGGCAGGTTTTAGTTGGAAGCTGGGTATGAGTGAAGAGACTTTTGGACTTAGAAGACCTTGATAGTTATTCTGAAGTAGAAGTTTTAGAAGGATTTTGCATTGACAGACGTAGTATTTAGCTTTTGTTTCTCATTTGTAACCTTGTAGTTTCAGTATTTCATTTGAAACCTTTGGGATTGCTTGTATTACTGTAACGTATGCCTTGTTTTGTTCTGATTTGAAACCATTATTGTGACAACTTCTACCCTTGCCGGGTTTGGGTGTTACAAAGTGGTATCAGAGACAGGTTGCGACTTGTAGTACATCTACCCTTGGCCTGTGTAAGTTAGGACCACTAAGTTTTCCCTGTAGGCACTCGTACGACGAACCTTGAGATATTACTTTAGGAATTCCCATAGGAACCTAAGCTGTTACCAGTGAGGAATGGGTAGACTAAGACATATATGTGAGTATCATTTGCTTCCGCATCACTCTGATTCGTGCCTCTGCCCTTAGTTAAGCCTCATCAGAACTTTTCAGGAGTTAAAAGTTTTGCAACTTAAGCTTAGAAACCAAGTAAGTTTGGAATACCTCGGAAAGCCTACCTGGATACCTTACACCATTTAAGTTTCATTTTCAGATGTTGACCTCCACCTCCGATTTGTTTGACAAGCGGTTTGACACGTTTCCGACCATATCGTAGGTCATTCAACCATAATGTGTTCGACACATTTTGTGAATTCATTGCTTATGCTGAATGTAAATGTATCATCCGATACTACTTAACTTTGCATAAATCCATTACTACTCCTATGAGAATTCTGGTAATTATTAACCATGGATATAGGAAGTTATGTTCCTTTCCTTTGAATGACGAACCTTGTTCTGCCAACCATTTCCTTGGGAAGGATATGATGTTATACTATCTCTGTATGGGTTTGTTAACTGAGCATGATAATGCTGATAACTGATATTCTGTACATCTCACTTTTGACAATTATACGATGTTCGTATTACTGGTAATACACACCCTACTTACTGTTTATGCTAAGAAGCTGAACAAATTCCCACACTTTGAACTGTTCGTTTATCCATCTCAACACTTTTATTGGAACATTTGCTGAACTCCGATATATGAATTACCCGTCTGATTTGATGACTGTGTTCGTTCTTCAATGTATCATCGCAGAACTTGTGAATTTCGTGAAATGACATGAAGCAGTTTATTGTCATTGCACTCTTGTAGACGAATCCGAAGGTTGGCTTGTTCTTCAAGGTGTATTGAGCTTCAGAATTGGTGTCTTCAAGATGTAGTATAGGCTCAATGAGATTCAACTTCATTTGATAACTCTCTACTCCTAGCTGAAGATCTTCTACTCGTTCTTTTATGATAGTCCTTCTGATAAAATGGCAGATAGCGGAACTGAAGGCATATTGAAGCTCGGTTGTGAGATGATGCAGCTTTCCTTGGACTTTGATGAGGTACATGTCTTCAATGTCATTGAGACTTAGGTCTGGGAAGTCTGCCTCAGAGAACGAGTAGATTTGTTGGTCGTGTCTTCGGACGTTGATCTCAGACAGGAAGGTGTAATCATACTTCTTCACCCCCTTCACACTTACCACTGCCACAATCCTAAGGTTGTTGCTTACTGATTCGTGAGACTTCTCGGTAAGTTTACTCTTATACCATGTTTTCCTTTTCTCGAACCAGTGAAAGATTCCCAATTCAGCATCGCGATCATAATTCACCGTTTGTTTGACGAAGAGGTGATGGTGAATGGCATTTTCCTCAATGGCTGGTTGTGGGTAACTTGCTGCTGGGGTGAAGGTTATTGATGTTGCATACTTGGTTTTGCTTGTAGCACCGTGCCTGAGTAGTTCGAGATCGTTGTTAAAGAAGAATTGGTAAGGGATGGCTGTTTGATGATTTTCTCTGATCACGGGTAGTGGCTTGGTCCAGTCTGTGATGTAAGGACGGTTTTTTCTGTCATGGCCACCAACCCTAAGTATGTCTGGATTAGTCCAGTCAAACTCACTTGACATTGCTCGGGCAATGTTTTCAAGGTGATATTCAAGCTCAGCTGCACTTGAAGATTTATCTTTGAGAAGATTAAATGCATCATTCTTGATACGACGAAGTTCCCTCTTGATCATCTTCTTGATGTTCATAGTACGTTTGAGTTGTTGAGTGAACTCGAACGTACTATCTTCAATCTTAGAAGCTTCGTCTTCTTGGATTTGAGCACTTTCCAATTGATCAAACCACTCATTACCTTGTGTGTCATCATCCTCGAGCCATGAGACTACAGTGGGTTTTTTGGAAGACTTCTTGCTTGTTGTAGTCTTGGCCTTTGGTGGTGACTTGGGTTGATCATCTTGTTGTTGAAATTCCATGTCGTCGGCAGTAAAGTGCTCAAAATGATGCTCAGTAGCAGTAGGACCAGATTCTGGAGCTTTTGTTTGTGGAGATGTGGTTGTTGTTGACGGTCCAGTTGACTGTTTAAGCTGAATTCCAGACCCGCCTTCACTCTTGTGTTTCTTTGATTTGGAGTCTGGATCTTGGTCATCTTCGTCTCTGTGACGTTTTCCACGATCGGCTGCTTCTTTGCAAGATTCCATATTAGCCTTAATAGCTTCAAAGATAGCCAATTCTGTGTTGGATGGTGAGATTTTTGCAGTGATTTTGGTGAGAAGGGCCATTTGGAGTTCATCAATGGAGTAGTCAAGAAGGTGCTTCTGTTGGATTGTTGATCCAGTGAGGTCTTTAACTTTTTCTTCAAGTTGAGTGTCGATGTACTCTGTGATATCTTTCTGAAGATCAGGCAGAAATTTCTTGACATAATGCCTTGTGTTTACTTTAGCTGCTTTCAACATCTGATCTTTGACATCCTCATCTAGAAATTCATCCATTTTCTGCTTTGTCTCCTGCAACTGTTGCACTTGCTCAGACAAGTTTTTGACCATGTTCTGCAATTTTGTTACTTGGTCTGTTAACTTGCTGTCTCTCTTTGCTTGAGCAAGTTTTGCAGCTTTCTTTAATTTCTTCGCTGCAGGAGATAAGACTTCAATGCGAGTAACCCTTGCAATCTTCTTAACATACTTGCCCTTCATGATTGATTTAATTGTTTCCTCGGTTGTTGCTTTTCTTTTGTTTATTGGTGATGATGATCGTGAAGATGATTCAGAATTAGTTGGAGCTTTTGATGGTGAATTAGGAGGTGTAGGATCCTTAGGAGGAGTTTTTGCCTTAGGAGATGAGACTGGAGGAGTAGATTCCTTTGGTGGTGAGTTAGGAGGTGTTGGAGTCTTAGGTGGTGAGGTGGGAGGGGTTGTGGGTTTAGGTGGTGAGATTGGAGGTGTAGGAACCTTAGGCTGTGACTCCTGCTGTGGTTCATGTGAGGTGAGAGTCAGATGAAGTGGAGTGACTGGTGGTGTATTAATGTAATCATCTGCTTCCTTTTCATCCTTCTCTTTCTCCCGTTTCAATCTCTCCTCTTCCAACCTCTTTTCTGCTGCTGCCTTATATTCATCTTCAAGTTGGTTGGCAGCTTCAGTTGTTTTCTCCCCAATGATTTCCTCTTCCTCTTCTGAATCATTCCAATCAACGGTTTCATCAAAATGTACATTTTTCTCTTTGTCACTTTCCAACATTTCGTCTGGAATTTCCTCATCTGTCAGGATCTGCTTCTCCTTGATTTCCTTATCATTGTCACTGCCGGGTTGATTAACCGGACTTGATGGTGAAATATCTTCTGTAGCACCTCCTGACCCTCCGGGTTGATTAACCGGATCAGTATGGGTCGGAGGAACTTCTTGAGCAGTTCCTGATCCTCCAGCTCCTTTGGCTTCTTCTAGTTTCCTAAGCTCCTCAACCCTCAACTGTGCCCTTCTGTCTTCATCTTCCTTGTTTGTCTTTTTGCTCTCATGCATTGCCTTAATAGTATCCACGTCCCATTGAATATCTTCTTCTTCGTTCACTTGCATCACAATGTTCTCTTCTGACTCAGTTTCTTCTGAGTTTGATCCTTCTTCATTAAGAATCCCTTCTTCTTCTACTTTGGGCTTGGGAGTACCTTTGTGACCGGATCTAAACACACGAGTTGTGTTGGGGACACTTTGAGTATATACTTGATAGCACACGGAATTTACTATTAAGTACTTAGAAGAATTCTTGTTTGGTGATTGTATAGATGTAACAAAACAATGTTTAACCAAACACTTTGCTTCAATGTATTGAACAATTACAATGAAAAACGTGAAGCTCTTAATAATGCTTGTACGTATAGGATATATAAAAAACCCTAACTAAGGATCTCTTTTTATAGCACAAAGAGTCATTTACAAGTAAACAATCTACCGTATCAATCTATACAAATAAGATATACATCATATCCATTCCATATTTATCTTCACACGGTTTCATCTTGATCTTGTAAGCAGTACGAACTTTTCTTCATCAGCAGTACTAACTGTTCTTGTATTCTTCAGCAACTGTTCAACCTTACTAACATATACAGAACCGTACTAACTGCTTAATTTTAATTCCCAACAATCCTCCCCTAAACTTATGATTTCTATGCAAATCAACAAGTTTCTTGAATTAAACTCCAACGTTATATGATGGGGTGGATTCTTTCAAACACTTTTCTTCAATCTTGAAACACTTGGAAATTTTCTTCACATATCGTACCCTTTTGGTCAACTCCTCAAAAATTACCATAATTAAATTTATTCCTGTAAGGAATTAATTCCTAATACCAACCCAAAGAATTTAATTCCTAATACCAACCCTGCATTACATTGCTTTAAAACTCCATTGGTTCTATAAAAAGCCTTGAATTTTCAATACTAACCCATCTTGTTCTTCAAATCACAACTATTAAACACAATGAGTTCATCTAATCCAAACATTGTTGAGATTTCATCATATTCATCTTCGGATTCGGAAAGTGAAGGATGGAATAATTACTTTCCACCGAACTACACTAATCTGACTATCAGAAACCCATCTCCAAAAGCCCAAGAAATATCTTCTGATGATGACCTTCTAACTTCCTCTGATGATGATGATCAACAAGCACATCCACTATCAGTTGTATTGACAAGAGAGATAGAGAAAGTTGTGGCAGGAATGAGTAAAATACAAGAGCCCAAAAGACATCAACCACTTCCAACACCTGACAAACAAGTTTTGGGACTTCCTAGTTGGAAAGTGTGGAACTCAATCGATGGCAAAGGAGTTCACAAATCCATGCCAGATTTCAAGGACAAAGGAAAGAGGAAGCTAGAGTAGTGGTTGTGTGTTAGGTTTGTTTAGGTTTGTGTGTTGGGAGTTGGTTGGTTTGTGTTGATTGTAAGCTTGATCATTGGTTATGTTGGTTTTGAGTCCAGGATTGTAACAAAACTTCTGCTTATGTAATGAATGCACTTAATGAATAAATTTTATGTACCTGTTTATAATTCATCTCTGACTCTTAATTCCTTCCCTGAATTTCATAATCATCTTTAATTCCTCCCCTGAATTTCATAATCATCTTTAACAGCAACTGAACAAACTTTTAATTCCTCCCCTGTTTGGAAGAATCTTCACCATCAGATGAACTAGAACATATGACATCCAAGCTCAGCATCCAATATGACAATTTGTACAAGTTACCATCAATGCAGTCGTTTAGTTTCAAACTAGTCTCAACACTTCCAGATGTGTGACCTTCTGAGAGAGGTGAATCATAGAGCATAAACTCAGTAGGGACCAAGTTTGAACAATCAGTATGAACTGATGAAGCCAGCAATACAAACTGTCAACCCCAGCAGTACAAACTGTTAGCAAAAATTTTCAGAGATAAAATCAAGTTGTAATTTTAATGTGGATTTGAAAACATTTTTGTCCACTTATAGTTTTTTGCAAACTATCAGCTATGAACGGATTTGACATGTCTTTACCAATAGCCGTTTGCTATGGACTAGCCAACTCTTCACACTTAGATTTGGTGAGTTGATAACCAACCAGTTTTTGGTAAACTGTCAACCATAAACGGATTTGAGAAGTCTTTACCAGAAACCGTTTGATCTGGACTAGTTGGTTCTTATGTGGATTAGACATGGTGAACCAATTACCATTTGTTGTGTGACAAACATGCACACTTTATATTCCAAACTACCATACTTCCCAATGCACAATCCAAAGCAAAAAGCTTTTCTTAACCTGAAATGTTAGTCCAAAACCAAAGAAAACACAATACACAATATTTTCTTTTAACTGTGATCACAATTGACTAACAAATTCACAAATAGTACTAAAACTTACCAAGCAGTACTAACTATACAAATAGCACAACTAGCAGTACAAAAACCAAAAATACTTAGACATTAATCTTTTGAAGGATTAAGCATGCCAATACCTGTTACCAAGTACTGAAATCTTCCTACATCAAAACCTTTTGTTAAGAGATCAGCAAAGTTGTCATCAGTGTGTATTTTAACAACTTTTATTAATTTCTTTTCAGCACAGTCTCTTATAAAATGATGTCTAATTTCAATATGTTTAGTTTTTGAATGTAGAACTGGATTCTTAATGATACACATTGTACTGCTATTGTCTATATGTATAATTGTGTTTAAGAAATTGTACCCATAATCAAGCATCTGGTTCTGAATCCAAAGAAATTGAGCACAGCAACTTGCTGCAGCCACATATTCTACTTCAGTAGTAGAAGTGGCCACCATAGTCTGCTTCTTACACTGCCAAGAAATTAATCTACAACCCAAGAACTGACAACCACCTGTTGTAGACTTTCTATCCATGCTAGCACTAGCATAATCAGAATCAGAGAATGCCACTTGATCAAATGCAGACTCTTTAGGATACCATAGCCCCAAGTTAGGTTGACCTTTAAGGTATCTGAAGATTCTCTTTACTGCTGTGAGATGAGACACCTTAGGATTTACTTGGAATCTTGCACAAGCACAAACTGAGAACATAATGTCAGGCCTGGATGATGTGAGATACATCAAAGACCCAATCATAGATCTATACATGTTCACATCCACATCTTCACCACTGTGATCCTTTAATAACAAATGTGTCTCTTTATCAACTGGTGTGCTAACAACCTTGGCATCTGTAAATTGGAATTTCCTCAATATTTCACCAACATATTTATCATGAGAGATAAATATTCGATCAGGCTTCTGCTGTACTTGAAGCTCAAGAAAGAAAGTAAGCTCACCCATAGAGCTCATATCAAACTGATCTTTCATTAATTTCTCAAACTCTCTGCACATTTCTTTGTTTGTAGAACCAAAGATGATATCATCTACATAAACTTGAACCAGTAGAATATCACCCTTGTTCTTCTTGATAAACAGAGTTTGATCAATTTTACCTCTATTGAACCCATTCTTCAACAAATAAGTAGCAAGAGTCCCATACCAAGCTCTTGGAGCTTGATGCAATCCATAAAGAGCTTTAACCACCTTATAAACTTTGTCAGGATGTTCTGGGTCTATGAAACCAGGTGGTTGAGATACATATACCTCCTCATCAATAGTACCATACAAAAAGGCACTCTTTACATCCATTTGATAGACTAGAAAACCCATATAGGAAGCATAAGCAAGAAATAACCTTATTGCTTCAAGTCTAGCAACAGGAGCAAAAACCTCCTCATAATCAATCCCTTCTTCCTGTGTATAGCCTTGAGCAACCAGTCTTGCTTTGTTCTTTATCACAATGCCTCTCTCATCCTTCTTGTTCCTGAATACCCACTTAGTACCAATCACTCTCATTCCCTTTGGCAGATCAACCAGAACCCAAACCTTCTGAATTTTGAATTGAAGTAGTTCTTCTTGCATAGCCTCAACCCAACTTGATTCTTCTAAAGCCTTTAGCACATTCTTGGGTTCTACATGAGATAGAAAACATACAAACATACACTCATGCTCATCATCATGATGTTTTTCCTCATATACCACACTGAGAAAGCCATGATGATCTGGGTCTTGAGTTTGCCTTCTGGTCTTGACTCCAGATTGTACATCTCCTATGACATTGGAAAGTGGATGATTCCTATGTACAATTGTATAGGGAGTAGATGGAGCTGCATAGTTGATAGGCATAATTTGCAGACCATCTCCAAAGAAATCAAACTCATCAGCTTGAGGAGCAGTATGAACTGGTGAATCAAGATGAGGTTGACTTGGTCCAGCAGCATCACTATTTTGCTCAACAGTAGAAACTTGTGACTGAGCAGTACTAACTCCATTTGTACTGCTCGTTGGATTTTCAGTTTCCTTACCATTCTGACCGCTGGTTTCAGCAACATCTTTCTCTTTGTCTACACCACTTGATGATGGAATATCATCTTTCTTTGTAGAAGACTCATTCACTGGACTTTCCTCCATAATTGGTATGAAAATGCAATCTTCATCTTCCTGCTCTGAACCTGCATCATGGTTAGTATTTGTACCTATAACAGGCACATAATTCATGGAATCTGAAAGACTGTCAATATCAAAGATCCAATCTGGACCAACACCTGCAACATTTGGTTTATTCTCCAAAAATTCTATGTGCAGATTCTCTTCTACATGCTTGGTGCTTTTATTGTACACTCTAAAAGCCTTACTGTGCAAAGAATAAGCAACAAAGAAACCTTCCTCAGATTTCCCATCAAACTTTCCTAGTTGGTCTTTGGTATTAAGGATAGTAACATGACAACCAAAAGGTCTCATGAAGCTTAAAGCAGGGGTTCTACCTCTAAGAAGCTCATAAGCAGTCTTATTGTGAGGTTGCACAGCTAAAACCCTATTCAATACATAACAAGCAGTGCTAACTGCTTCAGCCCAAAATGAAACTGGTAGCTTAGAGTCAGCTAACATTGTCCTAGCAGCCTCTATAAGAGTCCTATTCTTTCTCTCAGCTACTCCATTTCGCTGTGGGGTTCTAGCTACACTAAATTCCCTCTTAATACCTTTTTCTCTGCAAAAATCATCCATCACTCTATTCTTAAATTCAGTTCCATTATCACACCTGATTATTTTAACTTTCTTATCCACTAGGTTTTCTACTTCAACAATGAAGGTCTTAAGGATTTCACTAGTTTCATCCTTAGTTTTCATAAAGAACACCCAAGAAAACCTACTATAATCATCAGTGATAACAAGACAGTATCTCTTAAAATTCAAGCTATTCACAGAAGTAGGACCAAATAAGTCCATATGCAACATATATAAAGCTTGAGAAATAGAGTTCTGGGTCTTTGGCTTACATGAGGCTCTGTGTTGCTTACCTTTAAGGCAAGAAACACAGGTTTGGTCATTGAGAAAAGTTTTATTTGGTAAACCTCTTACCAACCCATTTTTAGCAATTTTGTTAATGGTTTTAAAATTAACATGACCAAGCCTCCTGTGCCACAACATTGATTCTTTCAATGTGGCTTTTGCAACAAGACAAGTAAGTCCAACCTTAGGAACTAGTTTATTCATCTCAACACTGTATGTGTTATCCTTTCTAGGGATTTTAAGCAATACTTGACTTTCATCAGGTAGCTTGAAATCAGGAGAAAGAATATGACAATCAGTATCAATAAATAAAACTTTGTTCTGTTTATCACAAATTTGTGATACACTGAAAAGATTGTACTTAAGTTCTGGTACATAATACACATTTTCAAAATCAAGATTACCAGTTTTAATTACCCCTTTACCAGTAATCCTTCCTCCAATAACACCACCAAAGACAACTGGTCCTCCATCCAGAGCAATAAAGTCTGAAAGATATCACATGTTGCCAGTCATGTGCCTTGAACATCCACTGTCTGAATATCCTCTATCTTCTTTACCATTTGAAGGATGTTCCTGCACACAAAGTAAAGGTGTTAGTTTCTTTTGGGGATCCAAACCATCACTGGTTTGGATCTGCCTTGTGCATCAAGATTAGAAAATTTGTTGGAGGTCATTGATGCACCATTAGGTTTGGTAGATTTTCTAACCCAATGTGCTGAGGCCTTGACAGCATTGCCCCTTTTTCCCTTAATATTTAAGTGCCTAGCAGTAGGATTTGCTGGTCTAGCAGTTGGAACTGCTGACCTAGCAGTTGGAACTGCTTGTTTAAATTTTGGCACCCATTTCTGATTGTTCATTGTTGTTTTCTTATAAAAATGCCTTTTAACTGTTTGTGCAAGATTTGAAAATTGTTTTGCACTTGAAACAGTTTGCTTGTTATTAAACCACTTATTTTGACTAGCAGTTGAAACTGTTTTGATGCCAGTCTTTAACATAACAGCTTTGGGTGACATCTTATGATTTGCATTAGGGCTTGTCAATCTAGTTGGACTGTTTTGAGTTACCCTAGCATTGTTATTTCTATTCACCTTTGTATTCCCAGAAACCCTCTTTTTCCATGGGTTAGAATCACAATAAGCAGCCATATGATCAAAACTTCCACAAACAAAGCACACTTTTCTAATCATAGCAAACTTATCATTCAATTTCTTAGATTTTGAGTGATTCCAGTTCCTATGACTACCCTCAGAAATTGGTGATCTGTTCTTAGTCCTATACATCTCAGCATATTGAACACTTTTCCTAACTGGTTTTATGTTTTCAGTCTTAACCACTTTAGGAGCATGTTTAACTTCTACCTTAACAACATTAGGTTTGTCCTTAACCTTTGCATCCTCATCATCAGATGTCCAATCCTCAATCGTTGGTGCATCTAAGTTTCTATCAGAGGACATCCTTTCCTCAGAAAGAGATTTATCACTAGCACTCACAAAAGAATCTTCTGCTTTAACAAATTTAACAGGATTCTCACTAATCTTAACACCATATCCAGGAAAATCCATATCCTTAAACTCTTCTAAACCTGTATGAGCTAAATCAATTCCTGGTGGAACAAACATTCCTCTAAGAGGGGGTGCAACTGACTTATACCCTAAACCAGACTTAGCTTTGTTAAGTATTTGATTCTCTACAATCTTCTGAACTCCCTTTGAAGTATGTTCAAGAGTTTCTACACTTAACTGGGTGTTTTCTTTTTCCTTTTTAAGCTTCTCTAGTTCATATACAAGTCCACTCATTTTATCATCTTTTATTTGCAAATCCCTTTTTAAAACACCTATCTCATCAGCGAAGTTTGACTCATTCTGTCTATAAAACACAATTTGTTCTTCCAAAACAGCTAGTCCTCTTTTATGATTTGCCAGACTAAAATTTACTTGATTAAATTCTACTCTAAGATCATCATACCGTTTCTTAAGACACTCATAATCTTTTAAAGCAGAACAAGTATTTGAACATTTTTGAACAATATGTACCTCAGAGTCTGAGAAAGCCATCAAACCCAAGTTAGTTGGTTCCTCTTCTTCCTCCATGAAGCTCCAATCAAATCCAGCTCCATCTACAGCTACCATAGCCTTGGAAGAAGGCTCTTCAACATTAACTGTTCTCCTTGTTCCTTGCTGATTCTTAAACCCTTGACCCTGGTTGCTTTGTTGTCTTGGACCTCTACATTTCCTGGCAAAGTGCCCCATCTTGTGACAATTAAAGCACTCCACCTTAGACTTATCATACCCATCAACATCTCTTCCATTAAAGGTAATCTTATTCCCAGTCCTTTGGTAATACTTCTTAGCCCTGATGCTTATCAAAGCCAACTGCCACTTTAAATCCATAGCCTCCAAATCATCTTCAGCAATTTGAAGAAGATCTTCATTAAAGATCTTAGACCCACCAGATTGTTCTGACATAAATGCATATATGGTCTCTTCAGTCAAGCCAACAGTACTTGTTTTTACACTAGCAGTGCTAACTGTTGGTTTAGCAGTACCAACTGCTTCTTTATCTTCATGATTTGAACTGTTTGAAGAAGATAAGAAAGCCATATTCCCTGAACTAGAACTGGTGCTAACACTTTTCTTCACCTTCTGCTCAACAATCTTAAGATTGTTGTAAAGCTCATTCAATGTCATTTTCTCCAGTTCTGGTTTATTGCTCCAAACCACAACATAAGTGTTCCATTCAGCAGGTAAACTATTTAGAAACTTCATGTTGAGGTCTTTCTGTGGAATCGCAATCTTCAACACGGTAAGTTGACTGATGATCTTTTGAAGCCTATTGAAGATATGGTCCAAAGTTTCATTGCTTGTTGCAGTGAAGTTCTCATAACTTTGTTTAAGTAAAGTTCTCTGTGCCTTCTTGGTAGCTTCATTGCCACCAAATCTTTCCACTACTGCTTCAAAAAGGGTCTTAGCAGTCTCATATTGGCTAAAGTTCAGCACTTGATCATTAGGAATTGCCATTAGTAACAAATTCCTAGCCTTCTGATCATTCTTCTTTTTGATTCTCTCCTCATTAGTAACAGGCTCAGTGTTGAGCTTTGTTGTCTTCGAGCCATCAGCATGTGTTTCCTCAGTTGGAATTGGTTTGAATGAATCACCATTGATAATTATATCCCATAATGCATAGTCTTGCACCATGAAATATTGCTCTATTCTGAGCCGCCATAGGTCGTATTCATTCTGCTTCAGCATGGGGAGTTTAGCAAGGATTGAGGTTTGAGGTGTCTCCATGTCCATCTTCTTGGTTGCAAGAGAATAAGTACTTCTGGATCTTCTAAACTCAAAGTATCAGAAACCTGTCTCTGATACCACTTGACCGGATCTAAACACACGAGTTGTGTTGGGGATACTTTGAGTATATACTTGATAGCACGCGGAATTTACTACTAAGTACTTAGAAGAATTCTTGTTTGGTGATTGTATAGATGTAACAAAACAATGTTTAACCAAACACTTTGCTTCAATATATTGAACGATTACAATGAAAAACGTGAAGCTCTTAATAATGCTTGTACGTATAGGATATATCAAAAACCCTAACTAAGGATCTCTTTTTATAGCACAAAGAGTCCTTTACAAGTAAACAATCTACCGTATCAATCTATACAAATAAGATATACATCATATCCATTCCATATTTATCTTCACACGATTTCATCTTGATCTTGTAAGCAGTACGAACTTTTCTTCATCAGCAGTACTAACTGTTCTTGTATTCTTCAGCAACTGTTTGTTGGGAATAAAATTATCAAAGTCAAAGAGCCTGCCAATGATGAGAAGAGCCTGCTAGTTGATTTTGAACAAGTACGAAGATGTTCTACCAGTACCTTCTGGGTAGAAGGTACTGCTGGTTGATGAAGAGCCTGCCAAGCTTATGTCAAGTCGATTAGATATTTTGTAATAGATATTTAGTTGAATTATTAGTCTTTGTACATTGTTATACATTATGTAGAAGTAGATTAGTCTTCTGTGGTGACAGAGGAATATTATCAGAGTTGTTCATGGGTAGTTGTATTTAATTGTAGGCGCAAATAATAGTCAAAGTATAGTATAATACTCTTCCACTTGACAACATGTAATAAGATATCCTTATCTTATAAAAGGATATCTTAGTCACTTCTTCATGCATGCATCTTAACGAACCAATAACCATAACCAAATTATCTTTCAAGTAACCTAGTTACACTTTCACAATTCAATTAAAGATTCAAGATTACTTTGTAATCCCGGTGATATTTAGATCATCCGTATTATTTCATCAATAATATTGAATCGTTTTGTGTTAACCAAAGTTGTGTTATTTGTTCATTACATTCTCACATTTACTTAAACTCACCACCTTGTGTTCTTTTAAGTGTGTTGTAGTAGATTCCGCATGCTAAACACATTCAATACATAAATATCTCAATCAAGAACATTCAAAACCAAAAACGTTCCACAAGTGGTATCAGAGCTAGGTTTGATATTTACTAATTTAAAAGAACAATGGATGTTGAACATATTCAGACAAATGTTGCAGCTAAACTTCCATTACTTAAACAAAATGAGTTTGAAATGTGGCGACTTAGGGTAGAACAATACTTTCAAGTGCAGGACTATGCACTTTGGGAGATCATTGAACAAGGCAACTCATTTAAACCCCAAATCACCACTACAACAGTAAATGATGCTCTTGTAACAAGAATACAAGATCAACCATCAAATGCAGATGAAAGAATTCAGAAGAAAAATGATCTGAAGGCAAGGAGTATGTTACTGATGACTATTCCAAATGATCAACTTCTGATCTTTAACAAATACAAAGATGCCAAAACCCTTTTTGAAGCAATTGTGGCTAGGTTTGGTGGTAATGATGCTACCAAGAAAACACAGAAAACACTTCTCAAACAACAATTTGAGAACTTCACAGCCACAACCAATGAATCTTTGGACAGCATGTTCAATAGACTTCAGAAGCTTGCAAGTCAGTTAGCCATCCATGAAGTGATGATAACTCAAGAAGACATGAACTCTAAATTCCTTAGGAGTTTACCTTCAGAATGGTCTATGCATGTCATTGTCTGGAAGAACAAGCCAGATATTGACCAGATGAGTCTCAATGATCTCTACAACAACTTCAAGATTGTAGAACATGAAGTAAAGAAGACTACTGGGTCAAGTTCAGGAAATATGGCATTTGTTTCATCCCCAAGCATCTCAAAGGTTGATAATGAAGAAAAAGGTGGCAGAGAAGAAGGTACTGCCAACACAACCTTTGGTACTGCTAGTACTTCTAGTAGTACCAAATCCATTTTAGATGAAACAATTGGGTGTGCTTTTCTTACATCTCAACACAATGGGTCCATATTAACATTTGAAGATCTTCAAGAGATTCATCCTGATGATCTTGAAGAGATGGACATAAAGTGGCAACTTTCACTTTTAAGCATAAGAGCCAAGAAGTTGTTGATGAGGACTGGCAAGAAGATAATGATAGATGGAAATGAGCCTGCTGGCTATGATAAGTCAAAGGTGGAGTGTTACAACTGCCACATGAAAGGTCACTACTCTAGAGAGTGTAGAAGACCTAAGAAGCAGGATGACAAGGGTAGAGGGTTTGACAACAAAATAAAGGAAGCTTTGAGAAGAGAGGAAGCTTTGAAAGCAAGAGTAAGGTTGTTGAAGTTGCTGAGCCAAAAGCAATGGTTGCTATTGATGGCATGGGTTTTGATTGGAGTTTCATGGGTGAAGATGAGTCAACTTCTGATGAATTGGCTTTGATGGCATTCTCCACCCCTGAGGTACAAACTATCAAATGTTCTAATGATTGTGAATTTCTTAAAGAATTAGAAATCATAAGAAAAGCTTATGATACAGAAATCTTAGAACACAGAAAAACCCAACAAAAATTATTTGACCACAAGTGTGGTATGTCCAAGCTAGAAAAACAAATCACTCACTATAGAGAAAATGAACTTACCTTTACTGATGCCAAAAATGCTCTTAATAGACAAATATTTTTGAAAGATTCAGAAATAGAAATGGTAAGGACTGAGTGCACTAAAGTGACATTAGCTAGAGACAATATTCAACTGACTGTTACAAAATTGGAAATTGCTTCTGAATGTACTAGGAGCATAGTAGAGAATCAAATGAATAAGAGAATAAAATCAGGGATAGGATACAATAAATGTCCACCTCCTTATAGAGGAATTCCTTGTCCCCAAGGTAGTGATCTTGCTGCATCAGGTTTACATGAATTTGTTAATAAACCATTAGCTAAACCTGTAGAGATAAGTGAACCTTCAAAGAGTGCTAAGAATGTCCCACTCTCTAAGGTGCTCACTGAGAAGAGACCAGATGTCCTAATTATTGAGGATTGGGTATCTGATGATGATGAAGATGAGACTATTCCTATCAAAGGAATCAAAGTAGGACCAATCAGTCCTAAGAAAGTAGAAGTTAAAGCTAAGACTAAAGCTGTTTTGAAGACAGTTGAAAGTTGTGAAAAATGTAATAACAAACCTAGGGGAAGCCAAAGAAATTGGAACAACCTTAAGTCACAACAATTAGGTGATGACTTTGTTATGTTTAATAAGGCTTGTTATTATTGTGGTAGCTTTAATCATCTTCATGCTTATTGTAATAAATGGGTTTCTGGGAGTAAATCAAAGTCTAAAACACATGTTACTCAACCCAGAAAAAGTTTTGTTAAGTCTAACACTACAAAAGATAATCATACTGTTAGACAACATAAGCCTGTTATTACAAAATCAACTGAAAAGGGTACAAGAAACACTTTCAAAAGTGTACCAAAAGTTGAGAAGAATCCTATTCAAAAGATAAATGTGGTCAAAACAAAAGTTTGGAGTCCAAAAACCAAAGGTCCTGCTAGACCAAAAGGTCCTGCTAGACCAAATGGTACTGCCAAAATTGGTACTGCCAAAATTGGTATTGCCAAAATTGGTACTGATAGACCAAAGACCACACAATGGATTAGAAGGGAAAGTGCTGTTAAGTCCTCAGCATGTTGGATTTGGAAACCAATCCAATCAAAAGGTGCATCAACAATCCTGAAAAGGTTTGACTTCATTGATGCAAGAGGCAAACCCAAGTCTGTCATGGCTTGGGTACCCCAAGGAAACTAATATGTTTATTCATGTGCAGGAACATTCAACTGATATTGAAGATCAAGGATATGTTGATAGTGGGTGTTCAAGGCACATGACAGGCAACATGTCATTCCTCTCAGATTTCAAAACATTTGATGGAGGATATGTTACCTTTGGGGGAGGAATAAAAGGAAAGATCACTGGTAAAGGTACTATCAAAACCAGTAAATTAGATTTTGAAAATGTGTATTTTGTGAAAGAACTTCAGTTTAATCTTCTTAGTGTCTCACAAATGTGTGACAAAAAGAACAATGTTCTATTTACTGACAATGAATGTATGGTTCTTTCTTCTGATTTTAAGATGCCTGATGAAAGTCAGATCCTTCTTAAAATTCCAAAAAGGAACAATATGTATAGTGTCAATTTAAAGAACATTGATCCCAAGGAAGGTTTAACTTGTTTGGTAGCAAAAGCCTCATTGGATGAATCTATGCTTTGGCATAGAAGGCTTGGTCATGTAAACTTTAAAACAATCAACACTATTGCAAAATATGATTTAGTAAGAGGTTTACCCAAAAAGATTTTCCAAAACGACCAAACCTGTGTGCAGCTTGAATGGAAAGAAATATTGTCTGGTTGTTACTGATGACTATAGCAGATTTTCATGGGTTTTCTTCTTAAGATCTAAACATGAAACTAGTGAGATACTTAAAACCTATATCACTGAGGTAGAAAACCAATCTGATAAGAAAGTCAAAATCATCAGGTGTGACAATGGGACAGAGTTCAAGAATAGAGTTATGGATGACTTTTGCAAGGAAAAAGGCATAAAAAGAGAGTTTAGTGTAGCTAGAACACCTCAGCAAAATGGAGTAGCAGAAAGAAAGAATAGAACACTTATAGAGGCTGCTAGAACTATGTTAGTAGACTCTAAGTTACCTATTTCATTTTGGGCTGAAGCAGTTGGTACTGCTTGTTATGTACAAAACAGGGTTCTTGTGACAAAACCACATAGAAAAACACCTTATGAACTTTTCTTTGGTAGAAAACCATCTTTAAGTTTTATGAGACCTTTTGGTTGTCATGTCACTATTCTCAATACCAAAGATCATTTAGGCAAATTTGATGGAAAAGCAGATGTTGGCTATTTGATAGGGTATTCCTTGCAGAGTAAGGCCTATAGAGTGTTTAACACTTGCACTAGGCTAGTAGAAGAGAATCTTCACATAGAGTTTCAAGAGAAACTAACAAATGTGAAAGGAGTTGGACCAGATTGGATGTTTGATATTGATAGGCTTTCAGAATCTATGAATTATGTGCCTGTTGCAGGTACAAATGCTAATGACAATGCAGGTTCTGAAGACAATGTTAAAAATCATAAAGATCAAGATTACATCTGGATGCCAATTTGGAAAAGTATGGATCTATCTTCAAGTCAAGAAGGACCTTCAAACACAACAAAAGAAGGCAATGAAGAAGATCAAGGAACTCAGAATCAAGAGAATCAAGAAAGTGGTGCTCATGACAATGGTACTGCCAGTTCTTCAGATGGTCCTGCTAGTACAAGTATTGATACTGCTGAGCCATTGAATGTTCAAATAGATGATTCTTTTCAAGAAGAAGTGGGGATTAGCAATCTTCCAACTACATATGAAGTTCCTAAAACACCAAACACTAGAATTCTCAAAGATCACTCAACTGATGATGTGATTGGAAGCATAACTTCTGGTGTTAGAACAAGATCTCAAGTTGGTTTATCTCAAGTCTTATCTTCAGATGAAGAAGGGTTTATCTCCTCTATTTATGAAGAAAAGAAGAATGATACTTCCAATATATGCCTGTTTTCATGTTTTCTATCTCAGGCTGAACCCAAAAACATAAACAAAGCTTTAGATGATGCAAGTTGGGTGGAAGCTATGAAAGAAGAGCTTCTCCAATTTAAGATTCAGAAGGTTTGGATATTGGTTGATTTGCCCAGAGGTCATAGGGCAATTGGAACCAAATGGGTGTTCAGAAACAAGAAAGATGAAAGGGGTATAGTGATCAGAAACAAGGCTAGATTGGTAGCACAAGGATATACTCAAGAAGAAGGGGTAGATTATGAAGAAGTGTTTGCTCCAGTTGCAAGACTTGAGGCAATTAGGCTATTCTTGGCCTATGCTTCATTCATAGGCTTCACTGTCTATCAAATGGATGTTAAGAGTGCATTTTTATATGGTGAAATTGAAGAACCAGTATATGTGTCTCAACCTCCAGGCTTCATTGATGCAGAGTATCCAGACAAAGTTTACAAGGTTACCAAGGCATTGTATGGTCTACACCAAGCTCCTAGGGCATGGTATGAAACATTGGCTTGTTTTCTACTAGAAAGTGGATTCCAAAGAGGCAGGATTGATCCAACTTTGTTCATCAAAAGAACAAAGAAAGACATCTTGTTAGTGAAGATTTATGTTGATGACATAATCTTTGGATCAACAAACCAAG
This sequence comes from Artemisia tridentata subsp. tridentata, assembly GCA_021014915.2. Classification (NCBI taxonomy): domain Eukaryota; kingdom Viridiplantae; phylum Streptophyta; class Magnoliopsida; order Asterales; family Asteraceae; genus Artemisia; species Artemisia tridentata. The sequence goes on from CP139508.1 coordinate 351,585,960, forward strand.
ACTTGTGTGTAGAATTTGAAAAACTTATGCATAGTAAGTTTGAAATGAGTTCCATGGGGGAACTTACTTTCTTTTTAGGTCTCCAAGTGAAACAATCCAAAGAAGGCATATTTATCAGCCAAGATAAGTATGTAGCTGAGATCTTAAGGAAATTTAATTTTGCTGATTCTAAGGTTGCAAGTACACCAATGGATCCAGACAAAGGGCTACTCAAGGATGCTGAAGGAGAAGATATGGATTTGCACAATTATAGATCAATGATTGGGTCTTTGATGTACCTTACATCATCAAGACCAGATATCATGTTCTCAGTATGTGTATGTGCAAGGTTTCAAATACATCCCAAAATCTCTCATCTCACAACAGTCAAAAGAATCTTTAGATATCTTAAGGGTCAACCTAGGTTGGGTCTTTGGTATCCAAGAGAATCATCTTTTGAATTGGTGGCTTATTCGGATAGTGACTATGCTGGTGCAACTCTAGACAGAAAATCCACAACTGGTGGATGTCAATTTCTTGGTTGCAGACTCATCTCTTGGCAATGCAAGAAACAAACAATGGTGGCCAATTCTACAACTGAAGCAGAATATGTTGCTGGTGCAAGTTGTTGTGGGCAAGTTCTTTGGATCCAAAATCAAATGCTTGACTATGGGTACAATTTTCTTAACACCATTATTTATATTGACAATAGCAGTACTATTTGTATCATTAAAAACCCAGTTCAACACTCAAAAACAAAACATATTGAAATCAGACACCATTTCATAAGGGATTGCAATGAGAAAAGGTTAATTCAAGTAGTTAAAATTGATTCTGAAAAGAATTATGCAGACCTTCTCACCAAAGCTTTTGATTTAGGTAGATTCAAATACCTTGTAGGAGGTATTGGAATGATAAATCTTTGAAAAACATGTGTTTTTGTTCATAATATTAACTGATATTGGATTTTAAACATGGTACTGCTAGTTAGTCAAAAGGTCCTGTTAGTTCATAATTGGTCCTGCTGATACAAAATTGCTATGTTTTGTTCATATAAAGGCTTGAATGTTTAAAATATTATAGATCAAGTGCTTTGCACTTTGTTCTTTTGGTTTGCAACTAACACATTTCAGGTTGATAACAAAACAAGAGTTCTTCCAAACAAAAGGGGGCATCAAAAGTTATATTCATTTCAGGAGAGATAACAATCTCAGGGGAGGAATTGATAGCCCAGAATGGAAGAAAAACCAATTTATGAAAGGAAAGACAAGAGCATACAAGATGATGCAGAGTTGAAAAAGAGAGAGTTAGATCACATATCTAGAAGGGATGAAGCATTTCTCAAGGAGAAAGTTCTAACTAGATCAAACTAAGAAAGATTTCAACTCAAAGGCATGCTATTAGATGATTTCACTTGTTGAACCAATCATCCAAGATACACAGCATCATTGCCTGATTTAAATTTCCTCCATCCAAGGAAATTGCACCATCTTTTGGGCCATCCTGGCTTTTGGTATTCATCTCACCAAGTTTTTACAAACTTAAGAGTTGACTAGTCCATAAGCAAACGGCTTTTGGTAAAGACAAATCAAATCTGTTGATGGTTGATAGTTTACCAAAAACTATATGGTTGTTAACTAACCATACTTAATTGTAAATAGTTAGCTAGTCCTTAAGCAAACGGCTTTAGGTAAAGACAACTCAAATCCGTTGATAGCTGGTAGTTTGCTAAAAACTATAAGGGATTTTTATAAAACTTTCAAAGGTACTGGTAGTTCAAAAATTGGTACTGCTAGTTTACAAAGGTACTGCTAGATAGCCGTTGAGCCTGTCAGACAAAGTTTTAGCCGTTGGGCCTGGTAGTTAAAATTAGCCGTTGGGGTAGTTATGTAATTTACTGATGATTATATTATATTATATTTCATATAAAAGATCTTTTTAAACCGCCTTTTCATTTACTTATTTTAATCTTTATTATTGTCGGTTAAAAGTAATTCTCTCATATCTTCTTTCATCAGTCATTATCATAATTCACACACACCTTTCATCTTCTACCAGTACTATCAACCAATCCCACCATCATATTCAAAATTTTCATTATGGCTTCCACAATTGATCTAAACTTTGTCCAACGTCACAATCAGTTAGCATTTTTGGAAAAATCAGAGGATAATGCCACATTTCATCAAGTAGTGGACTTTTTAAACAACTCCTACATCAGGTTTGCTTTGCTAGTCAATCCCACTATTTATGAAAATCAAATTTTACAATTTTGGCAATCTGCTAAAATTAAAACTTCTGAAAATGGGGAACAAAGAATAAAAGCCAAAGTGGATGGTAAACACTTGACTCTTACTGAGTCATCCATAAGAAGACATCTTCATTTGGATGATTCTGATGGTATTAGTCAGTTACCAGATACTGAAATTTTTGAAAATTTACAAAGAATGGGGTATCATGCTGAGTCAAACAAACTCACTTTTCTGAAAAAGCATCTTACTCCACAATGGAGATTTTTGATTCACACAATCCTTCACTGTTTGAGCCAGAAGAAAACCTCTTGGGAGCAATTTAGTGGAAACATGGCTTCTGCTCTCATTTGCTTAGCTACAAACAGAAAATACAATTTTTCTAAACATATTTTTGAAGGATTGATTAACAATGTGAAAAATAAAACAAAGTTTTTGATGTATCCAAGATTTATTGGGTGCATCATTGGAAAACTACAACATGTGTTGCTTCCCACAGACACCATTTATGAAACACCAAAACTTTCTCACAAAGTATTTTCAAATATGAGAATTGGTTTTAGAGGGGAGGAAATTCCACTTTTTGATGAAATGTTACCACAACATCCAGAAGAACCAACACCATCAGCTGAAACACAATCATCTAGTTCTTCACATGGTTACATTTCACCAACACATCAAACAACACCAATACCATCTCCAGTACCATCAGCAACACCACCACAATCATCACATCATTTATCACCAACCCAATCACCTCAGACAATGCAAGAATTAAAGCAGAAGGTGAAGATCTTAGAAGAAGCTCTTAAAAGGCAAAACAATAAGTTTTCTGAGATCAACATCAGATTAGTTAAGAGGGTAAAGAAATTGGAGGAGAAAGTGAAGAAGTTGAAGGGTAAAAGATCTGCAAAGGTTGTTTTATCAAGTTCTTCAAAGTCAGATGATGATAGGATAGGTCACTCTTCCAAAAAGGGGAGGAAGGATAGTTCTGAAGATGAGGAAGAGGCTCAGTTTGAATTCCATGATGGAACTCAAGTTTATGATAAAGAGCCTGTTGGAGCAGGGCAAGAGCCTGCTAGGCCAGAACAAGAGCCTGCTAGGCCAGAAGAAGAGTCTGCTAGGAGAGAAAGGCTATTGGCTATGGGGTATAAAGGGTCTGCTGAGAGAGTGTACAAGAGAAAGAGGGTTTTAGTTGCTGATGAGCAATCCTCTGCTCCATCACAAGATCAAACTCCAAAGGATAAGGGCAAAGGTATTCTGATTGAAGATGAGCCAAAGTCCAAGAAGTTGAAAAGAACTCAGCAAATTCAGATGGCTTTAGGAGAAGAAGAGGCCAAAAGAGTTCATGAAGAAGAGCTAAGAGCTAATGAAGCTTCAAGAATGCTTGAAGTAATGAAAGAACAGAAAGATGCTGCTCAGACTCTTCTTGATACTCAAATTGCTCAAGAAACCTTTGATGCTCAGATGCTATGGATTATCAACAATGATCCAATTGTGAAAGGTCATGCAGCAAATATAGTAAATGACAAGACACTCAATTCTGATGAGAAAACAGAAGCACTTGAATCATTCATCAACAAGAAGTACAAAGAAGCAGCTTTGGCTGACATTTTTAAGAAGATGAAGGAAAGTCAGGAGAGAGGTTTTAAGGTAGGACAAGCTCAGAAAGATCAGGTGATTTTTATGAAGAGATTTTTGAAGAATCAGGCAAATTGGACTGATTATCAACTTAAGAAGAAATCTGCTGATGAAATCTTCTTCTTGTATCTTCAAGCCTACAAAAGTCTTTACTACAATGTTCCATCAGATGTACACCCCTCAATGAAGAAGAAGGATGCTCAGAATAAAGAAGTAGCAAAATTGGACACAGAGCAAGTAAGTAAAATGTTGATTACTTTGCCTACTATCATTCATGCTGATCCAATTAGCTGTAGACGACCTATTATTGATTGGGAGATCAACCATGATAGATTAGGAAAATCATGGAAAGTAACAAGGGTTGGGGGTCAGTTTGCTATCTTCAAGAATTTTGAAAATTTAGTTAGAGCATGTGACAGAGCAGACTTGGAAGAATTGTGGAATCTAGTGCAGATTAGGCTAGACACAACTTCTAGTTCAGATGCTAAGGAACAGGAACTATGGGTAGAATTCAATAGGATGTTTGATCCTAAACCCAAAGATGTTCATTGGAAATTTCCCTATTATGATCCTTCAACAACTTGGGAATTTCTAAGCCATAGCAATATTCATCACCTTTTCACACAGAGTGGGATAGAACTCTTTATGTTGGCTGAGAAAGAGTATCCACTCAGTTATGAAGTGCTTAAAACAATGATCTCCAAGAGATTAAGGTGTGACAAAGATGATGAGAACTCAGAGATTGTTCAGAGTTTGCTGAAGAGCATATCTGAGCAATATGAAAGAAAAAGGAAGAATAGAGAGTGAAGGTTTTTGGAAGAGTTCTCAAATCCTCAAGGTATGTATTTTATTCATCAGAAACTTGTGTATTTTAATGGAAATAACAAGTTTAGGGGAGGATTGTTGGGAATAAAATGATCAAAGTCAAAGAGCCTGCCAATGATGAGAAGAGCCTGCTAGTTGATTTTGAACAAGTACGAAGATGTTCTACCAGTACCTTCTGGGTAGAAGGTACTGCTGGTTGATGAAGAGCCTGCCAAGCTTATGTCAAGTCGATTAGATATTTTGTAATAGATATTTAGTTGAATTATTAGTCTTTGTACATTGTTATACGTTATGTAGAAGTAGATTAGTCTTCTGTGGTGACAGAGGAATATTATCAGAGTTGTACATGGGTAGTTGTATTTAATTGTAGGCGCAAATAATAGTCAAAGTATAGTATAATACTCTTCCACTTGACAACATGTAATAAGATATCCTTATCTTATAAAAGGATATCTTAGTCACTTCTTCATGCATGCATCTTAACGAACCAATAACCATAACCAAATTATCTTTCAAGTAACCTAGTTACACTTTCACAATTCAATTAAAGATTCAAGATTACTTTGTAATCCCGGTGATATTTAGATCATCCGTATTATTTCATCAATAATATTGAATCGTTTTGTGTTAACCAAAGTTGTGTTATTTGTTCATTACATTCTCACATTTACTTAAACTCACCACCTTGTGTTCTTTTAAGTGTGTTGTAGTAGATTCCGCATGCTAAACATATTCAATACATAAATATCTCAATCAAGAACATTCAAAACCAAAAACGTTCCACACTATTCAACCGTACTAACTTATACAGAACCGTACTAACTGCTTAATTTTAATTCCCAACACTTTGATTCGTCTTTTAAGGGTTCTGGGGTGTGGTTTTCTTGGTTGCTTTGAAGCACTTGAAGCACTCCCAGTCTTACTTCTTTTAGAACGACTTTTAGAAGATCATGTTCCTTCCCCAAGTTTGGAAAACCTGACTTGACCTTTGTTGTAAGCATCGTCATAGTCTTTGAAAGCCTGTGTCTTCTGAATTGATTTTGTTAACAATCCTTCAGGTAATCTTGCCCCTTGTTTGTGTGAGCTATCTTTGGGGAAATAAACTGAATTGACTGTTTTATCCGTTCTCAACACATGTAGTTCTTTGTCTTCGGGTCGTGGTGAAATGTCGGGGTTCTCGTCAAGTAGAAAGCTGATAAGCATTTTGGTGTATCGGACAAATGGGATCCTTGTTAATGGTTTTTTGCATTGGCCTCAAATCTGAAATGCAAGGTCTTCCCAGATGAGTTCAGCATAATCAATACTTTTCTGATGAACTATGCCCCAAAAGAGTTGAGCGTGTGATAATCTTGGGTGCTCATGTCCACTGTCTCTTCCTGAAACCGAACGAACCAATATGTAGTAAATGGTTCTCCATGGTTGTGGAATGGATTTTGCGTTTACTCTGGAGATTGTTGTAAGTGATTGGTTGGGTTGTTCATCATAACCAATGTCGATGAGGAATTTGATGATGTCATCTTCTGAAGGTGCAGGCCAATATTTGCTAGCGGTTTCTGGTGGTTCAGGTAAGGATAAAGCTTTACGTAGATGGGTGGGAGTGACTTTGACTTGCTTACGGTCCAAGGTGCATGTGAAGTATTTGTCCTCATCATCAAGCTGAATGGTACTCCACATTTGATGAATGTAAAATTCTGAAATATTGTCTGAATTCTCCAACATGCCCTTGCACTTATGTCTTTTGAGAATTTCAATGGCAATCTGGCAACTTGGTTCCGCACACTTGATATCATCAAAGACAACCCTTGCATTGTTGTTCCCATATTTTGCCTTGAAACCTTGTGGGAAAACTTCTTCCTTGGTGAGCAGGGGTAGTGGTTGTTGTGATGGTGCAGTCATTTTGAAATACCTGAAACATCATTCAGACACCAATTTGCAGGATACATGAAAGTTAGCATTAGATAAACTTCTTGGTTCACATACAATTGCGAAAACTTTTGACAATTGCGAAAACTTTTGACAATTGCGAAAACTTTTGACAATTGCGAAAGCAATTTCAATTTCGAAAACTTCTTACACAAGAAATTTCGAGAACTTTGAAGACGTACTATTCACCAGATTTTTCGCATTTCATCATCACTTGTGATATTGTTTTCACGCTTGTTCCAATGGAATCCTATGATGTTTCTAAGTCTTTTGACCAAGTTTTAACAACTTTTAACCACAAAATCTTAAGATTCAACCTGAACGTGTTCATGTGTTCTTCTTAAACCCTACTGATCAATTACGCACTTATGATGTTACTGGGTTCAATCCAAGGTTACAAACATTCAATTCAAGGCATAACAACAACATATCAATGATTTAATTAGACTATAACATTCACAATTGGTTTTCCCCAAATCGAACGCTTAAACCCTAAATCAAGAACATGCACAATAGGTGTTTCTGGGTACAATTGAACATTCATAACATGATAGGAAACACATTCTAACACTAACACATCAATCAAATACAGCATAACCACTCAGATTTAAATTTCTACAATTACGCATAAACCCTAGATCTAAAATACACAATTCTGATATATTTAGCCGTTGGATCAAGAAATCATTCAAAACCATTGTTTGTAATCATGTATTGAACGTTTAAACACTCACAGAATCGAAAGTTCTTGAACGGATGTGCAGATTCAATCTAGGCCGTAGATGTGTTGGTTGAATGTATTTAATTTGGTGGGTGAATATGTCAGGGGAGTTTATTGTACCGCAGTTAATATGTCAGCCATTTTATTGCTTTTGTTTTTTACTTTTCTAATTTTGCACTTTTAGTCCCTAGACTTTGTATCTTCTGCCCTTATCATTCTACCATAGCACCATGCTAACTTAAAGTATTCAACTTATCAGATTTGGCACGCAACTCTTAATCCAATAAATTTATCACCAAACATATTGAAGCAACAATTTTGAGGAAACCATCCAAGTACAAAATTTGAAAAATTTTAAAAATTTGTGTCTCCCCCTTAACACTTGTTTACAAAATAATTGTTAACGTGTTAAAAAATGAACAAAGTGTTGACGAAGATTTTGTACTTGCATTTTTTTTAATAGAATAGAAAATCTTTTTATGTTTTTCATTAAATATTTACAGAGATAGAATTGATGTTTGACTTGGTTAATTGTTTTTGAGAAAATTTTCCAACTCAGTTAGAGTCAAACATCTCATACCAATTTGGTGGACCAGTTCCACAAACCTTGCATGAGGCAAAGCTTTGGTGAACATGATATGCCAATTGGTGTTCAGTACCCACAAAGTATAATTCAACAGTACCCATTTCCACATGCTCCTTGATAAAGTGATATCGGAGAGCAATATGCTTCGATTTGCAGTGTTGAACCGTGTTGCATGAAATAGCGATGGCACTCTTGGAGTCACAGTACATCGGAATCTTGTTAAACACGTATCCGTAATCCATCAACTGAGATCGCATCCAAATGACTTGAGCACAGCAGGCAGACATGGCGACGTATTCTGATTCTGTGGACGACAATGATGTACAATCTTGCTTCTTTGACTGCCAAGAGACTAGCTTGTCACCTAAAAACTGTACTCCCCCTGATGTACTTTTTCTCGTGTCTAAGCACCCTGCATGGTCAGCGTCTGAAAATGCAACAAGTTCAAACCCAGAATCCTTCGGATACCAGATCCCTAAATGGATGGTTCCCTTTATGTATCGAAGGATTCTTTTAACGGCTGATAAATGCCGCTCAGTTGGTCTTGACTGATATCGGGAGCAAAGATACGTGGCAAATACAACATCCGGCCGGCTAGCTGTGAGATACATGAGAGACCCAATCATACTACGATATTTCGTAGGATCAATGGGTGTGCCATGTAGATCAGCATCTAGCTTTGGGGATGAGGAGGACATAGGGGTGTTATAGGTGTCACAGCTGGTCATACCATGCTTTTTCAGGATTTCCTGTGCATATTTGGACTGACTCAAGAATATACCACGGGGTGATTGATGAACTTGCAATCCTAAGAAGAACTTTAGTTCACCCATCATGGACATCTCAAAGTTTTGTTTCATAAGTCTTGCAAAAGCATTTGAATACTTTTTATGAGTTGATCCGAAAATGATATCATCTACATAAATTTGTACGATGAGAATGTCCTCCCCGTGTTTTTGTATAAACAAAGTCGGGTCCACAGATCCTTTAGTAAAATGATTGGCTAATAAGAATGCAGACAGTTTGTCGTACCATGCCCTCGGGGCTTGTTTAAGGCCGCAGAGGGCTTTCTTGAGTCTGTAGACGTGGTTTGAATGCTCTTGATCGACGAAGCCCTCTGTTTGTGAGACGTACACCTCTTCTCAGAGTTGTCCATTGAGAAATGCAGTCTTCACGTCCATCTGGTATACCGTGATGTTCTTGTGAGCAGCGTACGCCAGGAACATCCTAACAGCCTCAAGACGTGCCACTGGTGCAAACGATTCTTCGAAGTCAATGCCTTCTTCCTGACTGAACCCTTTAGCGACCAAGCGAGACTTGTTACGAATCACTGTACCATCCGCATCTAGCTTATTTTTCCAGATCCACTTTAAACCAACAACATATACCCCATTGATGCGCGCGTGCGTGTCGTTGCGGTTTAGCAGTATTAATGCCTACTCAAGTTTTAAATTTATATTTAGCCGACTTATCAATAACACACACACACTTAACGAGCAGTGTACCCGGTCAGTATGAATATAATGGTAAGTAGAGTGTCGATCACTAAGAGTGGAACGTATTATCTAGTTATTCTAATCAGTATTTTAATATCCTAAGTTAGCTATACAACCTAATCTAACGCAAGGGGGTTCAGCCTGAGAGACTGGCACGGTTTGGTTATGATTAAATAGTAAACTAAACTAATGAGCACGAATCAGCGATTAGCACACACGTACACAGATAGATACTTGAGACAATAAGAAGACCTGTCCTGATAATTAAGTAGCTTGTCACTTGTTTTATTGCTAGTTTTATATGAAGTGTATGTAATTAAACCTTTCTCGTTGGCTCTAATCTTATCGGCGAGTAAACCCTTAATGATTACTTATGTCTATCCTATTTATTAAAGAGACGCTAAAACAAATAGGCGAGGAAGGGGCATGGCGACCCAAGCAATGCTCAGCTAGACACAGAGGTTATCAATGCACTAATAAAAGTCACCAAAGACATCAACATATAAACTTTAATTAATGGGAAAGCAATATTAAGGGGAGTGCATGATTTTCTGTAGTCACATGACACAAGCCCATCAATCCTGATGAATTAAAGTGTGTTAGGAATATGAATATTCAGCTGAAGACTCGGTCACCCCGAGTAATTATTAGTACATCATAGCTCATAGGATTATTAGTAATATTATTAGTAGCTTGGTTATTATTAATAGTATTGTGGAGTGGGTCGGGTCTTTACCCTCTGTCAGCTCACTCTACAGCCCGCTAGGGGCATAATATATTGTAAGTATAAATACCCCTTCCCACACATGGGAAGGGTTGGAACTTCACATTACCTTAAGCTAATATACACATTGTTTCTCTCTCTAGAAGTTCCCATCACTTTCTCTCTCTAGTTCTTTGTCTAATCGATCCAAACTAAGCCTCAATCTAGTGTTTCTTGTATTGTGAATACCCTACAATTGGTATCAAGAGCCATGGTTAGGTCCATGAGAGTTGGTATTCACGGATTTGTGTAGTTTTTGAGGTTTTTTTTGGTTCGAATTGATTAGTAGCATAAATTTCATTTTGTGCTTTGTTTAGTGATTAGAAGTTGTTGTACCTTGTACTTTCTAGATTAAGAATAGTATTAGAGTGGTATTTGGTGTTTGGATTCACAGATCTAAGAACGGTGTGGTGATTTTGGGGCAATTCGTGGGTATTTGTTGTAGTGTTCTTGGCAGCGGTTTGTGTCATTGGGACGTATTCTTGGACTCGGTTTGTGTCAATTCGTTGATACGGTTTGTCCTATTACTTGTTTAGGCAAAAAGACAAAAGGCAGTGAAAGCGACGTGCTTGGGAGTTTGTGTCTACTCGGTTTGTCCCTGCTGCGTGTACTCGGTTTGTGTAGACTCGGTTTGTCTCTGAGGAATTTACTCGGTTTGTACCTACTCGGTTTGTCCCTGCTGCGTGTACTCGGTTTGTGTAGACTCGGTTTGTCTCTGAGGAATTTACTCGGTTTGTACCTACTCGGTTTGTCCCTGCTGCGTGTACTCGGTTTGTGTAGACTCGGTTTGTCTCTGAGGAATTTACTCGGTTTGTACCTACTCGGTTTGTCCCTCCAGCGTGTACTCAGTTTGTGTAGACTCGGTTTGTCTCTGAGGAATTTACTCGGTTTGTGTCTACTCGATTTGTCCCAGCAACGTGTACTCGGTTTGTCTCTGAGGAGTATACTCGGTTTGTGTCTTGGTGATTTTAGAAATTCCCGCGAAAGATTCAATTTCTCGGTTAAATCACAAGATCTGTAAAATCCCGTATTCACTATGACAACTAACTCAGACTCCCTTATTTCAGAGGTTCTCAAACTGTACGATGTTATCAAGGATCATGGGAACTATAATTTCACATCTCTAACAGAAACAAATGATACTGATTCTGCTGGAACTGATGAGTCACACTCGCAGTCACACATGGATGAATGCCTTCAGGTTATGCAGTTGGCTAATGATAAGGATAGTCAAGTAGCATGCTTCAGTTCACTTTTATCACACATTAAGGTTTTGTTTGGTAAATCTGAATACGTGATGGGGTACAAACGGGCTTTCGCTTCACTCTTTGGTCAGGAAATTGGTGATTTCACAGTCATAATGACATTATATCTGGATCAACTAGAACAAGAGCTGGTCAAGGAAGAATATTCTGAAGATAAATCCAGAGCGGCTCTCAATGTGATCAACAATCAACTCCAAGTGTTCATCAACTCTCAATACACTATGGATTATAATTATGACTGCCAAGTGACTAAAGAGTGCTTTGCTAAATATACTGGGTCAGAAGTTGAAATGTACAAAACGACACTGCTACTGCTGATGAGGGATGTCCAGGGGTTCATTGAGGAAAAAGGTGAACAGGGTAGGAATGGAACAAAATCAGACAAGACGGATGATGGTGTCAACACAGGAAGTGACTTCACAAGATGTGAGAAGGAATCCTACGAACCTGAAAAACACCAAGCACAGACTACTGTGGTACATCTGTCTCATCTAGATAATACTGTTTCTAATGTACGTGTGCATGACAATTCGTCGAATTCCTTGCCTACGGCTGAGTCTTTCAAATCACCTGATATGATTGAAAAGAGGGTTTACAATGAACTTTTAAAAGGATTTTCAAAACTGGAAAAACATTGTGTTGATCTTGAAATTTCAATGCAACAATTTAAAGAAAAGTTCCAAATTAACCTTCCATCAAAAAATCCGGAATTACCTGACTTTCGGGAATTTTTTATGATAAATGAGTTGAAAGATCAGCTAGTGGCCAAGAACGCGACTATTAACATGTTAAGGACCAAACTAAGTGAATTGCAAGAAAAGGTCAATGATAATAAAACCTCACATGACGCAAACACTGTTGAGTTACAGGCTGAAAATGATCACCTTCAAGCACAAAACCTTAGGAAAAGTTTCTCATTAGCTTCTCGTAGGAATGACTTAAAGAAGTCGGCCAAGAACAGGGTGAATCCTAAGTCTGTCAAATCATCTGTCTTGGGAACACCTTCTCCGAGGTGTGCTCCCCAAGTTGGTGAGACTAAGAGTTTGCCTAAATCAGTCACTTCACAACCTAGACATAAGGGAACATTAGCTAAGAGTCACTTTCAGGATAAGTCTCACATGACACCAACAAAGGAAGTTGATGTTCATGTCACTGCATCCTCTACTTCGACAAACAATCACCATAGGCCTGTAAAATTAATGAAGCACCCTAGGAAGGCTAATAGATCTGATGCTGAAAAACAAGAAATTTTCTCTCGTAAAAACACTAAGGTGCCTCAGAAACAGAGCATATTTAGAACGTGCCTAAGATGGTTGCCAACTGGTAGAATCTTTAAGCAAGTTGGTCGTCAGTGGGTACCTACTGACACGGAAAATGCCTCTATGAATGTTTGCAAGAAATCACAGAGACAGGACCCCATAGTCACTAACCAATACATATGCAAACAAAATACTTATGATAGTGCAGGGAGACGGTTTCCGCGTGCAGCTACTCTCACAGAATGCATCATGAAGAAACTCAAGGTGTGGCTACCAAAGGGGAGATCAACTCCCAAAGAGGAGGTTAAGAAAACACACCTGTGATGTAAGGTGACAATGACTTTTGAACAACTCAGTTCAAAACTCGTACTGTTCTGATGAAAAGATTCTCATGTATCCTTTTTCTTGTTGTGTATAGTTTCTCTTTGTTTATAGGTGCATGTGTATTGTGTATATAGTCATTTGAATAAGGTGAGGCATGTCTTCTGGATATCGATAACATTTACGATCCTAGAAATGTCATTCAATAATGACACGGGGTTTTAAATGAAGCTCGAACAGAAGTTGTTCCTTATAAGTAAATCATGTCTCTAAGGTTTGCTATTACTTTAGATAGCAACCCGCGTTCCCAGGTGAAGACAGTTTGTCACCATAATGACAACTATTCTTCAAGGTGATGTTCACCTGAGCATGGATTACTTTATATTCATGTTCATTCATATTTCTCACCAAGTGATAAATTGCTGCTCAATCAATCAATGTCTACATTTCTATACAGAAGATTAGTCATTGATTGAGGGGGAGAGCTACAGCAATTTAAACTTGCCTATGAGCTGAATCTATAGCATCTGTCTGGGCTATCACTATATATTTAGGAATTCTGTGAGTTGTGTTTGAAAGCTGTAGATGCCGTTGAGTGTAAGAATTTTCTAGTGTCAGGATAGTCAGAGTTTGTCATTCAACTTGTTAGTCAATTAAATAGAGAGAGTTAAGAGTTGGTATTTTAACTTGTTACCTAGGCGGTTTGTCAAGTCAACAAAGACAGGGACCAGAAGTGTCATTAGGATAAAGTGGAGTGTTAGGTGTAGATATTTAAAGATCAAAACTCATGCGGTTTGTCCACTAAATAGAGAGAGTTAAGAGTTGGTATCTTAACTTGTTACCTAGGCGGTTTGTCAAGTCAACAAAGACAGGGACCAGAAGTGTCATTAGGACAAAGTGGAGTGTTAGGTGTAGATATTTAAAGATCAAAACTTATGCGGTTTATCCTTAATCACTCTCTCTCTCCTCCTTATCAAACCGAACCCATTTGTTTCTCTATCTAAACTCACGATCTTTTGCTTTATTCATTCATCGAGCTTCCTCCTAGGTAATTAACGATCCTCTCCCTTATCAGTAGACTAGTTCTCATATCAGTCCTAGATTCTTATCCTTTCATTTGGTTTTTCTAGGTTGATTCATAAGATGCTTCAATCGATCCTAGGTTTGTCTATTGTTACTTGCTTTTAATTGATGGGATTCTTATCTATGTGTGTAATAACTGATATCATATGCTTTTATTGCTTCATTTTTTAAGATATGATTCGGATTGTGGTGATTTATCGAACGAAGATTGACTCCAAAAAGTCAAAATCGTTCTTGTGTCTTAGTGTAGTTTGTATAATTTTTTGAGTGGCATGTCTCTAGGGTTGAGTGCATTAATTTTTGCTAACAAGTTGAGGAATCGGCTCTGTTAAGTAGTTAGCTATTGTATGTTTGGATGCACTATGTCGATTGATTGGTGGTTCGGTTTAGAGTGAGGTTAGGATAAGACAAGTTTGATTGACTTAAGCTCGCGTATTGTTCCTTGTATATGCATACAGACTTCAAAGTATGAGTGCTTAACCTATTTCGTAGGGTCATATTCAACGATGTGGGGTGTATGTTCTAGGTCGAGTATTTGCATTGCGTTGTATGTAAACTCTGCATGAATTTATTGATATGTTTGTGAAGTGATTAGGCATTTCAAGTGTTGTTGCTTTCAAATATAATCAAGGGTGTATGTTTAGATGGTATGATCTTCGATGCGGTTTGTATGTATGGTCATGTGGCTGCCTGTATGTGTGTCCATGGACTCGGTTTGTCCGATTGCTCACGAACTCGGTTTGTCTGATTGCTCACGGACTCGGTTTGTCCGAGTGCTCACGGACTCGGTTTGTCCATGTGCTCACGGACTCGGTTTGTCCATGTGCTCACGGACTCGGTTTGTCCATGTGCTCACGGACTCGGTTTGTCCATGTGCTCACGGACTCGGTTTGTCCATGTGCTCACGAACTCGGTTTGTCCATGTGCTCACGGACTCGGTTTGTCCATGTGCTCACGAACTCGGTTTGTCCATGTGCTCACGAAGTCGGTTTGTCTAAATGCTCACGAAGTCGGTTTGTCTAAATGCTCATGAACTCGGTTTGTCTGAATGATCACGAATGCGGTTTGTTTATATGGTCATGGATGCTGTTTGTATACTTAGTCATGTATAGTCATGAATGTGGTTTGTCCACATATTCACGATCTCAATTTGTCTATGTGCTTATAAACTCAGTTTGTCTATATGCTCACATGTATACATTTAAGCTGTGCAGTTGCTACTTTAGTATGTGCTTGATGTATGATGCATATTTGGTCTCTCATAATTGAGTGCTACTTGATTTACTGTAGTCTCTTGCAATGTTCACATAGGCTATGTGCTAACCTTGAGGATCGACTCCCGTCTAACTAGTATGGGCATACTGTCTTTTTGTGAATGTGTGTCTGTAGATACAATGACTGATACTGAGATCACCACCTCTTCTGAGCCAAACCCCGAGGACTCAACACCTGTTCGCACAGATGAACAAATCCTTCCAAAGAACAAATGGATCCCTATTGGAAGGAGCAACTGTTATATCGATGTGGCAAGACCTCAACCCAATCCTATTTACAAGATATCTGTTGATATCTTGAAGGAAACTACTTTCTTCAGAGCATTCACAGCTTGTGCAACCGTTCCCTCTGTATACATACAGCAGTTCTGGAATACGATTCAACTCAACAAAGACACTGGAAATTATCATTGTCAGTTAGATGAACAATGGTATGAGCTGACCAAAGACACCATCAGAGGGGCTCTTCAGATCTCACCTGTTGTCATTGATAAACCATTTACTCAACCTCCTACATCCGAGGCTCTCGTCCACTTCATTAATGATCTGGGTTATCCATCAACCATCCTCAAGGTGTCAACAATCGTCACCAGTGAAATGTATCAACCATGGAGAACACTCGTCACCATCCTCAACCTATGTCTTACTGGGAAGACTTCTGCTTTTGAAAAACCTAGGGCTCCAGTGCTTCAAATTCTATGGGGAATTGTTAAACGTTCCAACATAGATTTCGCTGAAAGGATCTGGGAAGAATTCATTCACTCCATTCACACTTTCCTAGAAGACAAAGTAAAACTGGAGTCTAATCTGGCCAGCAGGAAGAAAGTTAGAAAGATATTAATTCCTAGCATCAGATTCACAAAAATGATAATCCACCACCTCTACTCTCTTCACAAGTTCCATCCCAGAACTAATTCTCCTCTCCATTTGTCCTCTGAAGAATTTGTTCTGGGAAATCTCAAGTGGGCTGCTAAAGGGGCTGATCAAGAAGTATTTGGAAGACTTATTCCTGAGCTCCTTATCTCAGATAATATTCGTCAAGCCTCCTATTATAAGGATTATCTGAGCAAAATAGAGCAATATCAGAAGTCCCTCTCTGATAAGGTAAGAAGTGAAGCTGAAACCCCTAAACCAGAAACCCAGAAATCCATCAAACAAACCCAATCTAAATCGAAATCAAAGAAAAGAAAGGATGCACCCACAGAAGTTGAGGGATCTAAGAAAAATAAGAAGATCAAAAGGAAGGCATCAAGCAAGAAGTTGAAATCCAAGAGAATCAAGACGAAAGGTCGAGATGATGATGAAGAGATGGTGGGACCTGAACTAGGTCTAAGGGATGAAGAAGATCCGGTTCTACAACAAGCCTTGGAGCTGAGTGCTAAAGAACATGCTGAATCAACAAGGAGTGCTACGAAAGGAGTTGTCCTTAGAGAACCTGTTGTTGAGAGCAGTAAGCCATTACCTGAAGTAGAGGGCAAAGGTAAAGGAGTAGCTACAGTGGTCCAAGCTGCTAAGACTCTTCTTACCATATCATCTCCGGCATCCAAGACAACAACACGATTTGTGCTCAGGAAACGTGATCAGGGATCATCTAGAGCACTTGATCTTTCAGAAGGACATCAAGAAGAATCACCAAGCTTAGAAGTTGCTCAAGATTCCAGTGATACAGAAAGCGATGAACAGTTGTACAAGGAGAAGAAGGTGGAGATGAAGATCACACATACAGAAGTAAAGGACCCACAAGATCAAAGTGAGAGTCAAGATGAGGAAGTTCATAAGGAAGCTGAGTCTGATAACATTATTAAGGAAAAGAAGGTGGAGATGAAGGTCACACATACTGAAATTAAGGACCCACAAGATCAAGGTGAGAGTCAAGATGAGAAAGTTCATAAAGAAGCTGAGTCTGATAACATCATTAAGGAAACTCATGATCAGATAACAACAACCACTACAGAACCTCCACAAGAAATACAACATGAAGAATTCGTGGCTTCTACATACCCGGGGGTTCATGAGAATCTGAAAATGAAGGAGGATGAGCAATCTCACCTGAATGAACCAACAGGGTCTACTGGCACTCTATCGTCTCTGAAGAACCTTGACACCGACTTCAACTATGGTGATCAATTCATCCTGGATAAAGCCAACGACAATACCACAGAGACTGACATACCACATGACGATAAGGAAGTGGAGTCGATGGTGTCTGTACCAATTAAACAAGACATGTCTGGTATTAGACCTATGACAATTCCTGTTTCCACAACAGCAACCATCATAGTAGATCCTTCACCAGAAGCAACACCAGCGACACCCATCCCTCCAGATCTACCATCTAATTTAGCATCACAACTATCTGCAGCCACAAAGCTCATTGATGACATGTCACGAAAGATGAATATTTATGAGCAGAGACTACTAAAGGTGGAAAAGCTTAATATTGATCAAAAGGTGGCTCAAGCTGTGAATGATCAAGTAGAGGAAGCGGTCAGATGGGCAATGGAAGCTCCTATGAAGACACGATTCAGAGATCTTCCTACAACTGATATGAAATCAATCCTCTATGACAGAATGTTTGAATGTGGTCAGTATCAAGGCCACGAAGATCATCAACGGCTTTATGAAGCCTTGGAAAAATCGATGAGTCGTGACAATCAGGATTTCCTCATGACTGAGCTTGAAAAACAACGGAAGAAGAAGAAAAGGAGACAAGATAAACCCAGTACACCCCCTGGCTCTCCACCACATCCTCCTCCACCCCCTCCACCTGGTGGTGGATCTGGAGCAGCAAAGATGTCAGGAGCTTCAGAATCCACCCAAGCTCAATCTCATCATCATCCAACTGAATCTTCTGGTGGTAAAGACCAAGTCACTACTTCTTCTGGCCCAGGCACATCTAAGGGTATTTCAAAGGCAGGATCGCTTGCGTGGACCACAGTTGATGACAAATTTAAGCCCTCGTTCTCGCCAGTTCCTGAGGATTTTGTCATGAATGAGGAATCGGTTGCAGATGATTTGTCTACTCAAACTGATGAAGAAGATGTCTCAGCTAACACCAATATCCCAACAGTTGATCCTAATCAAAAATGGTGGTTGGAATTCTTACGCACAGATACACCTGATGACTCTAACCCCACTAGTAAACGCTTCACCAAGGAAGACAGGGAATCTTGGGTGAAACCTGTACCTGAAGAAGAACGAGAACCAGTTCCTGAAACAGATTGGTCTATTCCATCATCAGACACAAGTGTTCCTGAAAACAATTGGGCAGCTGCCATTGCATCACAACACAACCCACCTGATGTGCCCGGTTCGGTGCAAGTTTTAAATTTATAAAGGGTGAATTACCGAATCTAATAACAACACATACGAGCAAGTATACTCGTCCGTTGTAGCAAGATTTTGATGGTAAGTCGGGATCGTTCGCAGGGATTTGTGTAGTGAATCGAATAGCAAGTTAAAAGCAACAATCTCAAATAAGCAGTAATGATATAATGAAAATTCAAATGATTAAAAACTACACTTGCTTAGACTAGTGTACTCCAATTGACTAATATGATTGTGATAACTTTGGAAAACATGTTGGTTGTGATAATTAGTTTTGACACTAATCTATTGTTCCTACAAATTAAACCTTCGTCAAGATTTTGGTTTATAAAAACAAGCATTACGATTAACCAATCAATTCAAGATCAATTCAAGGTTCATGAGTTGGTGTTCCTCAAACACAAAAACAATCTTTTGTCTAATCAAACAAGCTTAGGAAATGGTCAATACAAAAGGTAACCAATTATAGACAAAAGGTCACAATTGAAAGCAAACTATTAATCTTTCGACCTTTAAAGTGGTTTACAATCAATCCGTTTTGATAGACAAAAGCTTTTTCATTACAATCACAATTAAGTTCCTTTGGTTAATCAAGAATAGTGGTAGACAACAATCATTCATAGACAAATGATTATAACTAGTGGAATAACAATAGTTCTTTCAACCCTCAAGATTACTAGCACTAGTTAAACTTGATTTCCCAAATGTCACTATGAAACTTTATCACAATTGGTTCTTAGAATTGACTTGAAATTGAATTAAAACATGTTATCACAATCATATGCAAATCAATGAATAATACACATCATCTAAGCAAGTGCACAAAGGCACTAGCCACTCATAGCAAACATAAATGTAAACTCAATAATTTGAACATTAGAAACCATGATTGAAAGTCTTACAATGATTTGGAAATAAGATTACAAGTGAAAGACAATGATTCCACAAGCAATGAAAATGGTAAATTCGACTTTCTCCCTTCTCCTGGACTTATGGACGAATTTCTTGGGTTTTCTCTGTGAATGGTTCTCTCCTAGCACTTGTTTTGCATCTATGTATCTCTCTAAATTGATTGGTATATAAATACTCAACTAATGGTTCCATAAATTGCTCCAACCAAGGGTCTAAGTGCATAAATGCTTCTCTTGCCCTCCAAGTAGTATTGAATGGTTAGAATAATGACAAGAAGGGCCTAGAACCGGAGTTATAAAGTCACAATCCTTAATAAAGAAGTCTTGGGTAAAACAGCGACTTCCAACTGATCGGATGGAAGGGTCTACCGATCGGTTGGTCTTCTCGGTAAATCCTCTTTCACTCCATCCGAATCGGTTGCGGGCGGCGACCGATCGGATGGTGATGGCTGCTGAAACTATTTCTTGGTCTTTTGCGTATGACTTGTTTCTCGGACGTAGCTCTTGATTCTTCGGTCTTTCTCTTTATCCTAAAGCTTATGAACTTGACTACTTGGACTTTAACTCCTTGAAGTACCTTACGAAGCGGAACTTGACACAAGATTCACATGAAATCTCAAATACTTCCTTTCTCTTCATTTTTTGCATCTTTTCCATCCATTTTCCTGTTTTTGGCTACAAATGCTTTGCAAACACACTTTGGTACGATTTAGTAACAAAAGCATATAAATATAACCACAAAACATATATAAAACTACCAATAACGCTATCAAAAACATGTTAGATTTAGGCGTTATCACCACCTCCAGAGAACTCACTGCTGGCGAAAACAAAAGACATGGGGGCATTTATTGCTTGGTTCTGTGAGAAAAAAGGTATCACAAATCTCACTCCCCAAGATTTGGAAGGTCCTGCATATGAAATCGTCAAAGTGTTTCATCCTGATGTGATTCATCTTCAATATCAAATGGAAGAATGTCATAGACTATTTACTGATCAAGTTGATGACCGGATCCTTTCCTACGACATCAACCGTCCTCTTCCCTTTGATGGTCCACCAGGTCAAAAGAACATTCAAGCAGATCTCTTCTTTAACAACGATCTGAATTATCTCCGGTTCGGGAATAATGGTGATCGTCAGGCATTATCCATTTCCAAGATGAAGGCGGCTCACTACCCTGACGTTGGGCTAGAACAAATGGTGCCTGATCAGGTATGGTCAGATGAAGAATACAAGTTTGAACTTACTGCTTCTTATGGGGTCACACATTGGTGGTTCCACAAGAAACGATTTTACATTGAACGGCACGCAGGAGAGGGTAGTCGTCAGGGTATGCGCTCACATCTAAGAATCTTAAGTGTTATCAAAGTTGATATTCACCCAATGTATGGGTATGAGTACCTGAAAAGGATAGTGCTTCGTCGTGCTGATCAGAAGGAGTATATCATTTCTGAAAGCGACTTCAAATATCTATCTCCGAGTGACTTCGAGGATCTCTTCCTTCTGAATCTTCAAGGGCACCTGAATCATCTTCCACCTCGCGACAAGAAGGCGCTTGCTGCTGCTGTTAACTTATGGATCCGGGGTCTTGTCATCAGGCAAAGGGTGAGTGATTTTCAACTAGGGATAGAAAGCTATCAGACCAAACTCAATCTCACTAGGCCAAATTGGGAACGCAAGGGTCTCGAGTACATTCACGACTTTAAAGTTATCGAATCTCCAAGAGCAGTCAAGTTCACTGACCAACATGGGACTCCTATGATGATGCAACTCAGTGAGATTCATAAATTCAGCGATGGTACCCTGAGAATGATCGATGAAGCACTGGATTTCAGGATTAAAGACTTCAAGATAAATCCTCACAACCCACAATTGAAGACTCAGTTCTGGACTGATCTGGATGTACAAAGGAGCAAAGAGTTTATGAGAGCCATAGAGCGTAGACTGAAATCAAGAAGGATCTTTCGCAACCTGGAAAGCTTCGTTGGGGGTAGAGTTCGTGAAGGAGATTACAGATTGATGGAAAGAACAACATGAGCTGATTCACTCCATAAGTGGTCTTTGTAGTGATGTTATTCTTTTGTTGGGCACTTGTAATTGTATGATGTAATTTCCTATAATCTTGTAATACTCTATGTGTGATCTGTGTATATTAACAAGTAATCCTCTCTCATTGTTTCACGGGGAGCATCGTATGCTCCTAAATCAGAATACATCTAAACCTGACCACATTTTCTCCCAAATTTTTCTAAATGTATTTAAATCAATTGGGATCACAAATCTCAAATGGTTTGAAATTTTTGATCGGGGGAGAGAATGTGATTTAAATAGGAAATTCTGATTAAATGTGATGATTTGGAAGTTAATGTATGCTCTCCCGTATGTGCTAAACCATTTTGTATATCAAGGCACATATTGAGGGGGAGCAAAATGTTTTGGTCATAAACGCAAGCTCCTCCATATGTGCGAAAATCTTTAAATATCAATGCACATATTGAGGGGGAGCAAATGTTTTTTTTAACAAAACAAAGGATTTGGCATCTCATGTGAGCAAGGCTCAGACTTAACAAATGAATTGACGAAACATATACTGTCATGAATCGAAAGGACATATCCTGGCCGGGTAATAATTTCAAGCTAGTCTAACTAGTGATGTAAGCGTGTCTCGAAAAGGATGTGTCTGAGTAGAGTGTACCGTTTCGAGAAACTTTCTATGGACTTGACCAGTACGGGTAATAATTTCAAGCTGGTCTAACCAGTGATGTAAGCGTGTCTCGAATCGGTCATGTTCACTGAAAGTTGATCAATTCAAAAAATAATGCGAGCTCTACCTAACATGTGCAAATTTATAAAACTATCACTCGAGCACATGTTGAGGGGGAGCATTTGAAAAATATAAAACTCTCAAGTGTTTGCAAAAATGTGTTTCAAAATCATGAACACTTTGAGAGATTTTTCAAGGATTTGGTTTGGCAATCATGGATGAATATCAAAGACCGACCATTTTAATTAACGCATGAAGTTATAAGGATGGTTAGGTTAGGTTCAAATTCCCATGATCCCGCCAGAGCCGGAGGGATCTACCCAGGGATAATCCACTAGTTAGTGTAGAAGTCCTTAGGTATGATTAAAAAGGAGAAAAGTGATTGAGGGAAGAGTGCCGACTGAGATGGAGCTGACACTGGAACAAACCCAACAAGGTGTTAGTTATGAAGTCTCGGTAAGCACTGAAGGGGTTGAAGAATGAAAAAGAATTGTAAAGAGAAAGGGTGAAAAGAAATAGCCCTCCTTACAACTTAGGCAGAAACCGGGTCAATACATATGCTGTCAGAATCACTTAGTTGATTGCTGGCATTGAAGACAAAGTATCATGGACCCAGTGATACGCTGCACCACCCTCCCTAGCCACTCAAGGTCCCTCAAAGGATTCTTGTTTCAATTGTCACGGAGTTCAATACATTCCTATCGTCTCTCTCACTCCGAGTTAGATGATATTGAATAGGTGGCAGTCCTCTCCAGCCTTCGCTCACTAAATCAAAACGCACTATCGAGTCTAGAGCCACGAGATGCATAATAAGATCTCATAGGGACACGAATTAATTCTACACTGGTTGTTCAACATTAAGGACACCAGTTGTAAACTCATGAGTCCTATGCAAATCTTAGCTATCTGCCAGAACATTTATGAGGGAATTTACTTATGTAATTCTCAATGATTGAATGGAAATTCCTGCCAGGGTCAACATCTAGCAGCCCTGAAAGCAGGTCACTTCGGTAATTCCTCGTGGATTACGCTTAGTGGTCGCGGCGGTTTCAACCGGTCTACAGTCGTGGAGTGATCTCCAGCGACTCACCTAATCGTTGATTTACTACGGTAAAATCTTAAAAAGCCCTCTGTGGGTTTTCGATTAGGAACGGTCTTGGTAAGGATTAGAGAGAGTCTTCACACTATGCTGTTGACTATCTCGAAGTCCAAACTTGTTAGTACCGGTCGAATTATTGCTAACTGTCGTTTGCAGGAATATCTGGCGGTTGTTGCTGTGGAACGCTGTAGCTGGTTGCTGTTGTAGCTGGTTGCAGAAAAGATGCCAATCCATCACCACATGCTCACACCAAATCATCATCAAAGAAGTCATGATCACCCTAAAAGACCTTCAACACAGCTTCTGCTAACTCTGATGCTGAAGATCATGACTCCATATCGTGTGAGCATGTCGGCTCTAAGTATATTTCATCACATGGAGTCTTACTACAGAAAGATGACTTGGAGACTCAAGTGGGATGATACTTTCAAAGACTACTCAAAGTTCATCCAAGACAAAAGAGAAGTCATCTTCAGATCACTGATGTTTGCACAACAATCTATGACATTGAAGATTCAATGATTACGAGCTATGATGTCAAGATCCAAGGAAGAAGTGCTGAAATTCAGAACATTACTTCTGGGGTGACCTCCCTTAGGGGGAGATTGTTAGGAATATGAATATTCAGCTGAAGACTCGGTCACCCCGAGTAATTATTAGTACATCATAGCTCATAGGATTATTAGTAATATTATTAGTAGCTTGGTTATTATTAATAGTATTGTGGAGTGGGTCGGGTCTTTACCCTCTGTCAGCTCACTCTACAGCCCGCTAGGGGCATAATATATTGTAAGTATAAATACCCCTTCCCACACATGGGAAGGGTTGGAACTTCACATTACCTTAAGCTAATATACACATTGTTTCTCTCTCTAGAAGTTCCCATCACTTTCTCTCTCTAGTTCTTTGTCTAATCGATCCAAACTAAGCCTCAATCTAGTGTTTCTTGTATTGTGAATACCCTACAAAGTGTACTAATACAATAAAACAAAAATACTTAATGAATTAAATACATGCAAGACCTTCTTACAGCTCTTGTATCTTCGTTTAGGTGTGTCTTGTGCTGCTTGGTCGTCTGAATTCGGCTCTAGGGTTTCTGTCTTCGAAAGCTTAGTGGAGAGAGAGAGAGAGAGAGAGAGAGAGAGAGATAAAATTCGTCTGTCCTTGGGGTATTTATAGTTTCTGTCTCAGGGATAGATGCGGTGCATCTAGTTGATAGATGCGGCGCATTGACTTAACTTCGCGTGGGGTCCAAGATTAATATATTCAGGAATATTCGTACACCGTCTTCAGATGCGGCGTATCTTGACTTTGTATGCGGCGCATGTACTTGGATTGTATCCTGTGAAATCTTGATAGTGATACGCCGTATGTTAGAAGTAGGATGCGGCGTATCTGGAGTAGAACGAGCTTGATCTTCTGGATTTCAGTAGGCTTTTGACATCTTGCTTGTTTTGCTCCATAATTAATCCAAAATCGCCAAGTTTCACATAATGCTTGTTTTTACCTGAGAATTACTAAAGTAAACATTAATGTATCGATTCTCATAGATAATATAATAAAACAAGTCAAATAAATAGGATAAATGATGATAATAAAATGTACATATTTGAGTTCATCAAATATCCCCCACTTGAACTTTACTTGTCCCCAAGTAAACCTTAGAATTAATCGTATGAAAATGTATCCTAAAAGATGTTAGGATTTATTTTTATATTTAAGCATGTATTCGTTTTGTCATAATCACACAACCAAACACTTAACGAAGTAGAAACTAAAATAATTTTTAATATAAAACAATTCTAAATCGTTTAGTTGCTTAGTCGTGACGAATATTCTATCATAGGCTTGGCAAGTATACGCATCTCCCCCACTAAAGCCAAGGAATAACAAGTCTAAAGCGGTAAAAAGGGTTTGTTGGTTAAGGGTTGATCATCCTTTTTAATCTCTATCGATCTCATATTCCAGAAAAGGCGACAAAATCACAAATACATGATCGAATCCACGACCACGATACTTGCAATTGCTCAAATCCTTAACTCGAATAGGCTAAAGATAGGACCAAGTAATCTACACCAATAATATTATATCAAAAAGGGCGACAAAATCATAAATACATAGCCGAATCCACGACTACGATACTTAAGATTGCTCAAATCCCTAATCTCAATAAATCAAAGGTTTGGATGAAGAATGATATAGGGTATGGATAATATTTGGGATACAAATTGGTGTAAAATGAAAAATAAACAAAACAGATAAATTAAAATCCTAAGTGTGGTAAATTACTTTCCCAACCATCCCATGAATAAGACTCATATCATTGAATAACTCACGCTTTAACACTTGAAACACACGCTTTAGGTAGACACGAATTATACTCAACAAGATCTCAATCAAAGAATAACCTTAGTTGGCGTTCCCATAACGGCCAACTCCCATTCAATCCATAAATATAATATACAACAAATAGTGGTGATATCTCCCACTTAATACAAAACTTTACATAAGTTGGTTAAAACAAACTTCCAACTTTTCCTTTTTTTTTTTGACATCAACATATGTGTAAAATTTCACAACTTTTCTATCACTTTTTTTTTCCGGATAATTTTTCCATACTCTTCATACTTTCAGAAATAACTGTAATAGTGAAAGTAGTAAACACACGAAAAATAAACTCAAAGTTATACAATATTTACTTTCATACCAATTGCATTGTGCAATTTCCTGACTCAACCAAAGATAATGAATTACGCACGCGAACACAGGTAATGTAAGGAAACACACTTTGCCTAAAGCAATTAACCACGGATTTTAATCTACAGGGTAGGCTAAGGTGTAAGGGTGTATCGAAACATTATAACAAAGGTGTAAGAAACGAAAGGAATGGCTCTGAGGGTTTTTCTAGGGGTATCTTACTCTAAAAGTGAGAGTAACAAAAGGGTTTATACGGGGGTTAACTAACCAGTGTAGTTAGTTAATATCACATAACATATAAAGGCTATTTGGGTGTAATCCTAGAAATTTACCAATTTAGACAAGTCACTCCAATTATATAGATAATACTTATTATGGTGGTCTCGAATAGTATACAAGCCAAGTTCTAAAGTTTACAAGTCACCGGCACACTAAAGTTTTAATATTTTTGAAAGAATAGAGTTATGTGTGCGGATATGTAATTTAGACTTTAAACAAAAACATGCTAAAAAAATTTTAAATTTTGATATATTAAGCGCATTTTAAGCATATTTTGAAAAAGTTTAGGACAAGTAAGTGTTCTAATTCTCCAATCCCCCCACTTAAGTTAAACAACGTCCTCGTTGTTTGTGTCAAAGGTTAAAAACTGGAAAATAAAAAGAATTAGAACAGAAAAACTCCCCTGAGATTTGCTCGGTATGATCCTCCATTATTCGTATAATAGCAAAAATCAATTTTCTTGTGGATAAGAACGTTTAAGCTTCATAGATGATGTATCCACAAAAATTGCAGGAATCTATAATACCATTAAGACTTTAACACACCTGAGTTAAGAAGGTTCAAACTTGCATAATACATTAGTAGTTAGTAAATATAAAACATAAAAAATTAAACTGTAAATCGTCAGGTCAGTCGATACGCCGTATCTTATGGAAAAAGATACGCCGTATCGAGCCTGGAATAAATACGAATCAGAATAAAAGATGCGTCGCATCCTTAACTAGGGATGCGCCGCATTAAAATACTGACAGAAAGTTTTAAAATCAAAAAATAAAAATGCAGAAAATAAAATAAGATATGACCAGTGCAGGTGATGCGTCGCATCTTATGATGGAGATGCGCCGCATCTTCTGCAGGTCTGACAGACTCGACACAGAACAGAAAAGTAAAAATTTTTCTTCCGGATTGTCTCCCGGTCAGCACTTGTGTTTATTCCAGAGTCTTCAAGTTAGACTCACGTTCAGCTCCTTATTTTAATACTTCGGGTTCAAACTCGACAACTTCGTTATCAGCGTTGTCGATGTAATTATCAAGGTATTTCCCTTTAGGTCGTGCCTTTGGAACAAAACTCCTTTAATCACCCTTGACAATTGGTGCACTTCAATCGTCACTTCTCTAATCATATTGTTTTGTTCTTTCAGCAATAGTTCCTTTCCGCTTTCTTGGGCAAACTTTGATATAATCTCGTCGATTGTAAGTTTGATCCTTGATCCTCCGAACCAGCTTGGGAAAAGATCAATCATTATTCCTGAAACATAGAACAAATAGGCTTCGAAGTAAAAATTTTCTAAGAGACATGAAAGTTGATTAGAATTTCTCAGTTCGGGATAAATAAAATTTTGCTGATATCTTTAGACGATGCGCCGTATCCAAAAAGTTGGATACGCCGTATCTTATTTCGTTAAAATTTAATCAGACTTTTATTCAGAAAACAGATACGCCGCTTATAATTTTAGAATGCGCCGTATCCAGTTTAAATTATCAAAAATCGATTATATTTATTAAAATTAAATGCGTCGTATTAATAAAAGATAATGCACCGTATTTTCGTTATGTTTAAAAATACAAGATTTTTGATTTAGAAAATGCGCCGTATCGATAAAAATCGATGCGTCGCTTCTGTTTAATAATTCGAAAAACTGTTTTTAATTAAAATAGAAAATACGCCGTATCTGTTAAAACAGATGCGTCGTATGGCGTTAGGGTTTAGAAAAAATTCTTATTAAAAACAGAATACGCCGTATCTTGGGGAAAGATGCGTCGTACTCGAATTTATTAAACGCGTTGTATTTATAAAAAATTAAACGCAATACGCCGTATCTGTGAAAACAGATGCGCCGTATCGTTTGTATTAGCACAGTACAACGATAGCAGAATGCAGAAAAATACAGAAAAGAAAAACAAAAATAAAATCAAACAAAAAGAAACAAAAATTAAAGAAAACAAAAACACACAAAAACAGAAAATATGCAAATTATACAATGAATGCAATTTATCTAATATATAACAGAGTTAGCGGTTAGAATCTAAAAATTAAAACCTAATTAAAATACTAATCAAATTAACAGATAATAACAATTCACTCCCCGACAGCGGCGCCAAAAACTTGATGCGAGCGTGCGTGTCGTTGCGGTTTAGCAGTATTAATGCCTACTCAAGTTTTAAATTTATATTTAGCCGACTTATCAATAACACACACACACTTAACGAGCAGTGTACCCGGTCAGTATGAATATAATGGTAAGTAGAGTGTCGATCACTAAGAGTGGAACGTATTATCTAGTTATTCTAATCAGTATTTTAATATCCTAAGTTAGCTATACAACCTAATCTAACGCAAGGGGGTTCAGCCTGAGAGACTGGCACGGTTTGGTTATGATTAAATAGTAAACTAAACTAATGAGCACGAATCAGCGATTAGCACACACGTACACAGATAGATACTTGAGACAATAAGAAGACCTGTCCTGATAATTAAGTAGCTTGTCACTTGTTTTATTGCTAGTTTTATATGAAGTGTATGTAATTAAACCTTTCTCGTTGGCTCTAATCTTATCGGCGAGTAAACCCTTAATGATTACTTATGTCTATCCTATTTATTAAAGAGACGCTAAAACAAATAGGCGAGGAAGGGGCATGGCGACCCAAGCAATGCTCAGCTAGACACAGAGGTTATCAATGCACTAATAAAAGTCACCAAAGACATCAACATATAAACTTTAATTAATGGGAAAGCAATATTAAGGGGAGTGCATGATTTTCCGTAGTCACATGACACAAGCCCATCAATCCTGATGAATTAAAGTGTACTAATACAATAAAACAAAACTACTTAATGAATTGAATACATGCAAGACCTTCTTACAGCTCTTGTATCTTCGTTTAGGTGTGTCTTGTGCTGCTTGGTCGTCTGAATTCGGCTCTAGGGTTTCTGTCTTCGAAAGCTTAGTGTTCGAGAGAGAGAGAGATAAAATTCGTCTGTCCTTGGGGTATTTATAGTTTCTGTCTCAGGGATAGATGCGGCGCATCTAGTTGATAGATGCGGCGCATTGACTTAACTTCGCGTGGGGTCCAAGATTAATATATTCAGGAATATTCGTACACCGTCTTCAGATGCGGCGTATCTTGACTTTGTATGCGGCGCATGTACTTGGATTGTATCCTGTGAAATCTTGATAGTGATACGCCGTATGTTAGAAGTAGGATGCGGCGTATCTGGAGTAGAACGAGCTTGATCTTCTGGATTTCAGTAGGCTTTTGACATCTTGCTTGTTTTGCTCCATAATTAATCCAAAATCGCCAAGTTTCACATAATGCTTGTTTTTACCTGAGAATTACTAAAGTAAACATTAATGTATCGATTCTCATAGATAATATAATAAAACAAGTCAAATAAATAGGATAAATGATGATAATAAAATGTACATATTTGAGTTCATCACCCATCTGGTCTCTCGACTAATTCCTAGACTTCCAACCATTTGAATTGATCCAATTCCTCTTGCATGGATTCAATCCAGTTGTCGTATGTAAGGGCATCTTTAATGGTTTTGGGTTTGGACTGACAAACGGTGAGAGCATAAATGCAGGTTTCACCGTCTGTATGGAGTCGTTGTCGTGTCATTACAGGGTTTTCTGGGTTGTCAATCACATTAACAAGGGGATGATCCTTTGTCCATTTATGTGTTGATGGGTAATGTTGATAGGTATGGTGCAGATTTGACGGTTCCAAATTGCGTGAGGACGACTCTGCAACATCAGGAATGGTGGGAGCCGGCGCAAATGGATTAAAGAAGGCGTTTCCGTCATAATCTGTTGGTGGGGGTACTTAAAAAGAATGTTGGGGGGGACCCTCAGCTGCAGTCTCAGAATTAGAAGCGGTTTGATTAATTGATGATGATGTGTCTGGTTGAGGTGCTTCTGCAGCAACTGCTGTGGTAGTAGTAGTCACTGGAGTATCAGGTTCTTGATTATCGACGAGTGGTTGTGCAGCGGAACTTGTGGATACATCTTGAGCACGACTAACCATAGTGTCATCAAACAATGGAGCAAACAAGTCTTCTAGATCTTTGCGGTTTAGAGAGAAGGTTGCAGCTAAAGGATCAGGAAAGTTGAGACGGTTGGTTGTGGGTTCTAAGCTGTTTTTCTCAGAAGCCATCTCTGTGAGCTCATCGAAATTAGCATGGATAGTCTCATGAATCTCTCGGGTGCGACGGTTCCAAATTCTGAATCCCTTTGAATTTTCACAATAACCTACAAAAATCCCTATATCCGCTTTGGCCTTCAATTTGCCGAGGCCATCACGATCATTCTTTGGATAACAGAGAGCTCCAAAGACATGAAAGTAATTGATGTTTGGTTTTCTGCGGTGAACAATTTCATATGGTGTCTTGGTGTGCCTTTTAGTGATCATGCATCTATTTTGGGTGTAGCAGGCAGTTGAAACGGCTTCGGCCCATAGGTAATCTGGTAACTGAGCATTGATTAACATTGTTCTTGCTGCTTCCACCAATGTTCGGTTTCGTCTTTCAACTACGCCGTTTTGTTCGGGGCTGCGAGCAATGGATGTTTGATGTTCAATACCCACTTTCTCATAATACTCCCGAAGAGTCTGATTCTTGAATTCAGTGCCATTATCTGTGCGAATTTTTCTGACGGTGTTGCGTAACTGAACTTGAATCTTTGTGAGAAAGGTGATGATCATGGACGGTGCTTGATCTTTACTGCGAAGAAAATAAGTCCAAGTCCATCTTGAGTAATCATCGACTATTACCAGTATGTACCGCTTCCCATTAATAGTTTGAACACGCATAGGGCCACATAGATCCATATGCAACAGTTGAAGTACGTGATCAGTACTGTGCTCTGGTTTAGGAGGAAAATGAGCACGAGTACTTTTGCCTTGTTCACAAGCAGGACATAAATGATCTTTGGCATATCGGAATTTTGGAAGACCGTCTACCAACTTTTTGCGAGCAAGCTCGATCATAGTTTTGAAGTTCAGGTGAGACATCCGTTTGTGCCATAGCCAAGCTTTTGTGGGATGTGCCTTGGATAGTAGACATATTGGAGAGGAAGCTGTCATGCCTTCGAAGGAAATGGTATACAGACTGGTGCCACGTTTCCCTTTCATGAGGTCATTCCCTTCAAGATATCGAATGAAACAAGTTTTCTCCCTAAATTCCACTTCTAGATCACCATCACAAAATTGTCCGACTGAGAACAAATTATGACCTAAGCCCTCAACGTAATATACCCTGCTAATTTCGATATTCCCATTGACATAATCACCGTAACCCATGATAGCTGCGTAATGATCATTCCCGAACCTGACAGTGCCTATGAACTTCGCGACGAAGTTTACTAGAAGCTTTAGATTCCCTGTCATGTGCCGGGAACACCCGCTATCAACAATCCATAGCACAATTTGAATTACCTGCATCACAAGAAGAGGACACAGGAGAGTTGGAACCAGTGGATCCAGGTGGGTTAGTAATACAAGTTTTCAATATCTTAGGAACCCAGGCAAAACTAGGTTTATATTGCAACCAACGCTGCCACGCCTAACTAGTTTGTGCTTTCTTCTTAGTGAACATGCTAGGTGAATGGATTTTCCTAGGGGCAACTACGGGCTTGTCAATGGTGGTCTCAGAAACTACTTGAGGCGGTTTTCCTAATATGGACTTAGCAGCTGTTTTGGGCCTATTGGAAATGCCAGAAGTACGTTTCTTTTTCCTTGACAAAAGGGTCTTAGCAATGCATTTCTGATGATTTCCAGACAACATACTAGTGTGACAGAATATACAAGAAGCATCAACCATAATATCATTAGTAACATTCAAAGATTCAACATTCATTACATCAGATTCAGAATGAGACATAGACAAGCTAGATTCCAAACTAGACGTAACATGTGTCTTATTCAAACTACTAGCATTAACTTCTACTTCTGCATTCTTAGATAATCCACTCTTAGGTTGCCAAACTCTAATCTTCTTTTGTCTTTTCTTTTGACTCTTGGTGTTCTTTGAGCTGCTAGCCTTAGATGTGGTGCCTAATCATGTGGAAGTTGAAGTGTTCACATTAGTAATTTGTGATGATGCTTTCTTAGGTTCTTTGTCTACTTTGTACATTCCTAGTGCAATCACTTTATCTAATACAGCTTTCCCTTTGTCAAGACCTCTGAGTTTCTCTTTCATTTCAATGATGATGTGGTTTTGTTCTTGAATTTTTGATTCCAATTTTCTATTTAACCGAACAGTTTCATTTCGATTTTCATAAATTTCAGCAATATCTTTTTCATACTCAAAAATTTGATGTTTTAAAACATCAATTTCCTTTGCAAGATCTTGATGTTCTGAACCATGAATGTTTTGAGATGACAAAGATTCTTTTAGGTTTTGGTATTTTAACTCAAAGGTAGAACTCTGAGTTTGAACCCAATCCAACTTTTGGCTAATTT